>BLSH010337841.1:2600695-2619108 GCA_018402905.1 Glandirana rugosa | reverse complement strand
CGGTCCCACCTGTGTCACTGGCTGCATAATTGCCCCCACCTGTGTCACTGGCTGCATAATTGCCCCCACCTGTGTCACTGGCTGCATCATTGCCCCCACCTGTGTCACTGGCTGCATAATTGCCCCCACCTGTGTCACTGGCTGCAAACTGCCCCCACCTGTTTCACTGTATACTGTGTCCTGTGATGCTGAGCTGTATACTGTGCCCTGTGATGCTGAGCTGTATACTGTGCCCTGTGATGCTGAGCTGTATACTGTGCCCTGTGATGCTGAGCTGTATACTGTGCCCTGTGATGCTGAGTTGTATACTGTGTCATGTGATGCTGAACTGTATACTGTGTCCTGTGATGCTGAGCTGTATACTGTGTCCTGTGATGCTGGCTGTATACTGTGTCCTGTGATGCTGAGCTGTATACTGTGCCCTGTGATGCTGAGCTGTATACTGTGTCCTGTGATGCTGAGCTGTATACTGTGTCCTGTGATGCTGAGCTGTATACTGTGCCCTGTGATGCTGAGCTGTATACCCCTGACACAATATGTGGAATACAGGGGACGGAGTGGGTGGATTCTATAAGGGGTGGGGCTTATTAAAAGTAGGAGGGGTCAAAGGGAAGGGCGGGGCCTGGCGCCCCCCCATCCAAAAACTTCACCAGCCGCCACTGCCGTGGGATTTGAATCTGGTGCTTTCTGTGCTGCAGAAGCCACCATATGAGAAGATCAGGGATATTCCCTTACAATTGCTGTCGCAGAAAGTGGCTTTCTAGGTGGCCATTACATCCGCTAGGCGGGTGTCTGAGTTGGCAGCATTGTCCTGCAAGTCTCCTTACCTGGTCCTTCACAAGGACAAGGCGGTCTTGCGCCCATCTCCTTCGTTTTTACCGAAGGTGGTCTCTTCTTTCCACATTAATGAAGATATTGTTCTTCCTTCGTTATGCCTGCATCCTTCACATCCTAAGGAATTTGAGTTACATTCATTGGATGTCATGAGGGCTTTGCGGGTGTATTTGGCGGCTACAGACACCTTTCGTAAATCTGACGCGTTGTTTGTACTGACGGACGGTGCGCGCAAAGGAATGGCGGCCTCGTCGGCTACTGTTTCCCATTGGATCAGACAGACTGTGACAATACTATTCTGTTCGGGGCACGGTGCCCCCTTTCCCAGTCACGGCTCATTCCACCAGGGCTGTTAGCACTTCCTGGGCTTTCAGACACCAGGCCTCGGTGTCACAGGTGTGCAAAGCGGCCACTTGGGCCTCGGTGCACACGTTTACTAAGTTTTATAAAGTTGGTGTGTCTTCGGATGCTGCTTTCGGCCGTAAAGTTTTACAGGCGGCAGTGTAGGCGCGGCTGGCGCCTCCTGAGGGTTTTCTGTTGGGTACAGTTGTTGTCGTTTACCCACCCCTCTTTACTGACACAGCTTTGGGACATTCCCACATGTCAAAGAGAGCAGCGTCTGTCAGTGAACGATAGGAGAAAAAGGGCCTTTATTAAAACTTACCGTAAAATCCTTTTCTCTGAGTTCACTGACAGACGCAGCAACCGCCCCTTTGCGTTGTGTTTGTACGGCTTGTTACGAGCTGATATGCTAAGTAGAGGGGGTTATATGGGAGAGAGAGGACGGACTTCTGGGAGGGGCCAGCTTACTTTCTTTCTTTTGCTTAGTAGGATGTGCATATAACCCCACATGTCAAAGAGGGCTGCGTCTGTCAGTGAACTCAGTGAAAAGGATTTTACGGTAAGTTTTAATAAAATCCCTTTATCCTTTCTATATCTTCATTCAATAACATAATACAAGTACAAAAAAGCTTGGAGGATCGACGCGTTTTGCACATAAGATTGCTTCAGCAGGATCCACTTGCCATAGGAAATAACAAATGACAACTGAATAATGTGTCACATTTACATACTTGAAACCATTTATATGTATCCATTATTATCAATATAAATTGTTTAGAAACTTAATATCACAGGAGGAACTGGAAAAAAGATTTTATATATATATATATATATATATATATATATATATATATACACACACTATATTACCAAAAGTATTGGGACGCCTGCCTTTACACGCACATGAAGTTTAATGGCATCCCAGTTTTAGTCCGTGGGGATTAATATTAAGTTGGCCCACCCTTTGCAGCTATAACAGCTTCAACTCTTCTGGGAAGGCTGTCGACAAGGTTTAGGAGTGTTTGACCATTTAGGAATGTTTGGTCATTCTTCCAGAAATGAATTTGTGAGGTCAGGCACTGATGTAGATGAGAAGGCCTGGCTCCCAGTCTCTGTTCTAATTTATCCCAAAAGTGTTCTATCGGGTTGAGGTCAGGAATTTGTGCAGACCAGTCAAGTTCCTACACCCAAAACTCCCTCATCCTTGCTTTGCGTACTGGTCCAAATAATTTAGTGGAGGGAGGTTGTGGTGTGGGCTTGTCTTTCAGGGGTTAGGCTTGGCCCCTTAGTTCCAGTGAAGGGAACTCTTAAGGCGTTAGCATACCAAGAAATATTGGACAATTTCATGCTCCCAACTTTGTTGGAGCAGTTTAAGGATGGCCCTTCCTGTTCCAACATGACTGCACACCAGTGCACCTAGGAAGGTCCATAAAGACATGGAGGAGCGAGTTTGGGGTGGAGCAACTTGACTGGCTTACGCAGAGTCCTGACTTCAACCCAACAGAACACTTTGGGATGAAATAGAGCAGAGACTGCAAGCCAGGCCTTCTCGTCCACATCAGTGCCTGACCTAACAAATGCGTTTCAGGAAGAACCCTACATACTAAGATTGGGATGCCATTAAAATTCATGTGCGTGTTAAGGTAGGTGTCCCAATACTTTTGACAATATAGTGTTTGTTGGTAATATAGTGTATATATAAATATATATATAAACAGTATCTCTCAAAAGTGAGTACACCCCTCCCATTTTTGTAAATATTTTATTATATCTTTTCATGTGACAACACTGAAGAAATGACACTTTGCTACAATGTAAAGTAGTGAGTGTATAGCTTGCATAGCAGTGTAAATTTGCTGTCCCCTCAAAATAACTCAACACACAGCCAATAATGTCTAAAACTCTGGCAACAAAAGTGAGTACACCCCTAAGTGAAAATGTACAAATTGGGCCCAAAGTGTCAATATTTTGTGTGGCCACCATTATTTTCCAGCACTGCCTTAACCCTCCTGGGCATGGAGTTCACCAGAGCTTCACAGGCTGCCACTGGAGTCCTCTTCCACTCCTCCATGACGACATCACTGAGCTGGTGGATGTTAGATTCCTTGCACTCCTCCACCTTCCAATTGAGGATGCCCCACAGATGCTCAATAGGGTTTAGGTCTGGAGACATGCTTGACCAGTCCATCACCTTTACCCTCAGCTTCTTTAGCAAGGAAGTGGTCGCCTTGGAGGTTTGTTTGGGGTCATTATCATGTTGGAATACTGCCCTGCGGTCCAGTCTCTGAAGGGAGGAGATTATGCTATGCTTCAGTATGTCACAGTACATGTTGGCATTCATGGTTCCCTCAATGAACTGTAGCTCCCCAGTGCCGGCAGCACTCATGCAGCCCCAGACCATGACACACCCACCACCATGCTTGACTGTAGGGAAGACAAACTTGTCTATGTACTCCTCACCTGGTTGTCGAAACACATGCTTGATACCATCTGAACCAAATAAGTTTATCTTGGTGTCATCAGACCACAGGACGTGGTTCCATTAATCCATGTCCTTAGACTGCTTGTCTTCAGCAAACTGTTTGTGGGCTTTCTTGTGCATTGTCTTTAGAAGAGGCTTCCTTCTGGGTCGACAGCCATGCAGACCAATTTGATGCAGCATGCAGCGTATGGTCTGAGCACTGATAGGCTGACCCCCTACCTAAAATAATTGTTGCTCTACATAAAGATGGCCTAGGCTATAAGAAGATTGCCAATACCCTGAAACTGAGCTGCAGCACAATGGCTAAGACCATACAGTGGTTTAACAGGACAGGTTCCATTCAGAACAGGCCTTTGTCAACCAAATAGGTTGAGTGCACATGCTCAGCCTCATATCTAGAGGTTGTCTTTGGGAAATAGACGTATGAGTGCTGCCAGCATTGCTGCAGAGATTGAAGAGGTGGGGGGTCAGCCTGTCAGTGCTCCGACCATACGCTGCACACTGCATCAAATTGGTCTGCATGGCTGTCATCCCAGAAGGAAGCCTCTTCTAAAGATGATGCACAAGAAAGCCTGCAAACAGTTTGCTGAAGGCAAGCAGACTAAGGGCATGGATTACTGAAACCTTGTCCTGTGGTCTGATGAGACTAAGATAAACTTATTTGCTTCAGATGGTGTCAAGCGTGTGTGGCGGCAACCAGGTGAAGAGTACAAAGACAAGTGTGTCTTGTCTGCAGTCAAGCATGGTGGTGGGAGTGTCATGATCTGGGGCTGCATGAGTGCTGCCAGCAATGGTAAGCTACAGTTCATTGAGGGAACCATGAATGCCAACATGTACTATGACATACTGACGCAGAGCATGATCCCCTCCTTTCAGAGACTGGGCCGCAGGGCAGTATTTCAAAATGATAACAACCCCAAACACACCTCCAAGACGACCACTGCCTTGCTAAAGAAGCTGAGGGTAAAGGTGATGAGATGGCCAAGCATTTCTCCAGACCTAAACCCTATTGAGCATCTGTGGGGTATCCTCAAATGGAAGGCAAGATCTCTAACATCCACCAGCTCTGTGATGTTGTCATGAAGGAGTGGAAGAGGACTCCAGTGGCAACCTGTGAAGCTCTGGTGAACTCCATGCCCAAGAGGGTTAAAGCAATGCTGGAAAATAATGGTGGCCACATAAAATATGGACACTTTGGGCCCAATTTGTACATTTTTACTTAGGGGTGTACTCACTTTTGTTGCCAGTGGTTTAGACACTAACCTCCCTGGCGGTATTCCCGAGTGTGGCTCGGGGTGAATATTCTGTACCAAGAGCGGTAACCCCGAGCCACATTCGGGATTGCATCGGTGGATCCAGGCAGCATTACTTACCTTGTCCCCTGGATCCAGCGATGTCCCCCCGCCGAATGCCTCTGTGTGCCGACTCCGTTCCCTGCGAGTGCCGCGTTGCACGGGGGCGGAGACCATCAGCAAAAGTGAAACACACATAACACATACAGTACACTGTAATCTGTAAGATTACATTACTCTATGAAATCATTTCACATACCCTTTGTCCCTAGTGGTTTGCCCAGTGCCCTGCATGCATTTTTATATTATATATGTCATTCTTTCTGCCTGGAAACTTGAGAATGTCTATGACAACCAAAAAAGCGTCCCTTTACATCAAAAGAGTTCATTGATCAGCTAGAAAACACTGATTGTAAATAAGAATCATTTGCAGAATCGAGTGATACTGATTTTTGGGGAAATTTATCATCAGACACTGAAAGTGACAACAGCGACAATTCTGCAAATGAGCAAATTTCAGTGTTTTTGATTCGATTACATTATTGAATACATTTTATTACTATTATGTTACTAGTTTTGATAATTATTTATAGTTATTTATTATATTATAATTTATGATTTAGTGTTTCAAACTTTATCATACCCAGGATGGTTACTAGACTCTTGTTTGGACAGATTTAAGTGAGTTATTCCTAATAATTACAGGCCTACAATATAAAATGGCAAATTTCTATGCAAAACAATGTACCGCTTTTAGATGCAAAAATCTGACATAATCATACCGCCAGGGAGGTTCATGGCTGTGTGTAGAGTTATTTTGAAGGAACAGCAAATTTACACTGTTCTACAAGCTGTATACTCACTACTTTACATTGTAGCAGTGTCATTTCTTCAGTGTTGTCACAAAATATTTACAAAACTGTCAGGGATGTACGCACTTTTGTGAGATACTGTACAATGTAGAAATTTATATATCATTAAAATTTTTTACCATATTTGAGCTTTAAAAAGTTATTAAAGTGTATTTATGTCAAAATGAAAAATCATATGTTTGATTCACATTGTATTTCAATTATCTCTTGTTGTTTGTATTGCTATTACAATGCTGATGTTTAAAATGAAAATGTATGCTTTTGCCATCAATTTCCTTGAAAGCCATTTTAGTATGATGCTAATATTCTCTTTCCACTTTTCACCTTTGTTCTTGCACTGCCAACTGTGCCCCGGCCGGGACTTAAAGAGCCTCACTGGAGTTTCCCAGGTATATGGGTGCCTCCTGTGCCAGTGGGGACCTATAGCGTACCATTGGAGTTTTCCAGGTATATGGATGCCCCTGTGCCTGCCGGTACCTATAGAGTCTCATTGGAGTTTCCCAGGCATGTGGGTGCCCCCTGTGCCTGCTTGGACCTATAGCGTCTCAATGAAATTTCCCAGGTATGTGGGTGCCCCCTGTGCCTGCCGGGACCTATAGAGTCTCTTTGGAGTTTCCCAGGTATATGGGTGCCTCCTGTGCCAGCCGGGACCTATAGCGTACCATTGGAGTTTCCCAGGTATGAGGATGCCCCCTGTGCCTGCTGGGACCTATAGAGTCTCATTGGAGTTTCCCAGGTATGTGGGTGCCCCCTGTGCCTGCCAGGACCTATAGAGTCTCATTAGAGGTTCCTAGGTATGTGGGTGCCCCCTGTGCCAGCTGGGACCTATAGAGTCTCATTGGAGTTTCCCAGGTATGTGGGTGCCCCCCTGTGCCTGTTGGGACCTATAGAGACTCATTGGAGTTTCCCAGGTATGTGGGTGCCCCATGTGCCTGCCGGGACCTATAGAGTCTCATTGGAGTTTCCTAGGTATGTGGGTGCCCCGTGTGCCTGCTGGGATCTATAGAGTCTCATTGGAGTTTCCCAGGTATGTGGGTGCCCCCTGTGCCTGTTGGGACCTATAGAGACTCTTGGAGTTTCCCAGGTATGTGGGTGCCCCCTGTGCCTGCCGAGACCTATAGAGTCTCAATGGAGTTTCCCAGGTATGTGGGTGCCCCCTGTGCCTGCGGGGACCTATAGGGTCTCTTTGGAGTTTCCCAGGTGCCCCGGACCTATAGCGTACCATTGGAGTTTCCCAGGTATGAGGATGCCCCCTGTGCCAGCCGGGACCTATAGAGTACCATTGGAGTTTCCAGGGTATGTGGGTGCCCCTTGTGCCTGCCGGGACCTATGGAGTCTCATTGGAATTTCCACTTCATGCGTGCTCCCATTTAGGACTAAAAGCTTACATGCAGCTGCTCCCTGCATCGCAGAAACAAGCAGAGCAAGCATGTTTCCTCCACAGCGGTGATTACCAGTGCACCAGAGTCAGCGATTTTGTGTCTCTCACTCTGCCTGTGTGTGCGGCACTGGGAGTGGCTGAACATAAACAGGAGCACAAAGAAAGTGGAGACTCCAGCGAGACTTGGCCTGCGCAGTTGAAATTGAGAAAAAACATAAGAGCATGTAAGTCCTGCTATAAAGCATTTCATTAAAAAATGGCTTTAACATTATTTTAAGCAGAGTTGCAATGTTCCCCAGATAGCTTTGGGAGGTCATTGATTTTACATGTTGTCATGAGATGCTGTTAAACGAGAACAGCATTTCTGAAATGTAATGCATTCTATCACATGTCATTCAGTAAATGTCAGCACAAACATGTTTTGGGAACACAAATATAATATGTGTAGAATATAGCTGTATCGATTCACATAGTAAAAGGATCTCAAAGTACACCATGGACATCACATTCAGTGCTATTACAATGCCAATAAAATGATATGGCTTCATATCTAAATGTTTAATTTCTAGTCTTCTGGATGCACTAATTGATAGAAATATAAGAAGTTCAGATTTGATAAAGTAAATCTATGCCCAGACTATGCACAATAAACTATTTACATATTCTGAACAAACAGTAAAAGCACATTAAAACACACTTCCATTTACCTCTGCATCTATAAGCATTGTGGAGAAATTATTTTTTAAAGTGCACAACACATGCATTCAATTCTTACCATTTTTGTATGAAAATAGAAACTTGGCAGTGTGTCAGACCATTAGGTTTCATGAACACAAATGGTAAAATGATGAAAAATGCACTAGCATAAAACTCGCTGCATTTTTCTGGCCCGGAGAGCCACACTTGGTCAAATAAGTGAATTGATGTATTTGACTATACGTGTGTAAACGCCAATGCTTCTTTGAATCAGCATATACCTGCACATTCAAGGAAAACTCAGAGGGGTTGATTTACTAAAGGCAAATAGACTGTGCACGTTGCAAAGTGAAGCTGCACTCTGCAAGGGCAGTTGCTCCAAAGCTTAGTACATGAGGTAAAGCTTCACTTTTGCAAAGACTACCAATCACGTGCAAGAAATAAAAAAAACTTTTTTGCTTTCACATAATTGGATGATGGAAGTCAGCAGAGCTTCTGCTCATTTACTAAGCTCTGGAGAAACTGCTCTTGCAGAGTGCAACTGCACTTTGCAACGTGCACAGTCTGTTTGGCTTTAGTAAATCAACCCAAAAATGCCTCCTACAAGGTGTCATCCATCAAAGTACCATTCTCTTAATATTTAAGCTCAATATTAGTGAGAATATGAATAGAGTGGGTAAAGTTTAAAATTTGTTAGTTTGTATTGCTGTCTGTGACCTCATTGAGTATAGTTTCCAGGACAGGAAGTGAGAAGAAATATCATAACAATGTGTCTGGATTTGGACTTTGAATATAAAAGAGAAATAACAATTGTATAACAAATATGATACTAGGAGAAATTGGCAAAGGGTGCATTAGCAAAATCAATTTGTATTTATGGGGGGTTGTTGAGAAGCAGGGTAAGCAAAGACCTTGTGGGGTTGATTTACTAAAGCTGAAGAGTGCAAAAATTGGTGCAGCTGTGCATGCTAGCCAATCAGCTTCTAACCTCAGCTTGTTCAATCAAGCTTTGACAATAAAGCATTGAAGCTGATTGGTTTCTGTGTGGAGCTGCACCAATTTTTGCACTTTCAAACTTTAGTAAATCAACCCCTATTTGTCTTGTAAAAGACCAGCTGTATTCAGTACCTACATTTCTGATTTGGTACCAATAATTTGGTGCGTTGAATCTCGTCAACACAAATTATATCATTTATACTGTACTGTATATTGCAGCCAAGATTTGTTAGGGAAATTTACCACTTGAGTACCAGCCTGTAATACCCTTTCATGACTGTCCATTTTTCAGTTCATACAATAGTGTACCCAAATACATTTTATCTAATTTTTGAGCCATATAGAGCTTTATTTCTGTGGTATTTAATAACCAATTGTTTTTTTTTATTATTATTATTTTTTAACTAGAGGAAAGATATAAAAATAAAAAAGTTGAAAAAATATGTTTCCCTTTTGTTTATAAAACATATCAAATAAAAATACATGGACAGTACAAACAACCCCAAAGTAATCCTGTTTTGGATCTCAATTTTTGCCTCAATTTTTGGGAAAGGAAGAAACATGCTGGTTTTGAGGTGAGGTGGTTAAGGTTTGCTTAGCCTTTAAAAGTCACCCATTAAAGCCAAGTAGTAACAATAAATGTCCCCCTCCCCCAATCATTAACCCCTCATTCTCCTACGATCTCTTCGTACCTGCAATCTTCTTTCCTTTGTTGTGAGAAAAGGAGGAGGGATGAATATTTGCAAACACAGGCATTGTTTACACCTGTGCTTGGTTTTCAGCCTTCACAAGGTATAGAACCACTCTGATTGGCTCTGTGCCTTTTGCCTGTGATATGTGCTCACTTACAGACAATTAAAGGGTGCACTGACAGGCCATGCATATTTTTTCTGCACCATTTATAGACAATGCTCCAAAAAATTGAGTTCTCCTGTTGTTTTTTTTATAGTAGCGCAGTATCGAAGTAGGTAGAATATAAAAAATTATCACTTGCAGTATAAGCAATAGCGCCAAATCAGCATGAATGATAATTACACAGTCAAATACAGGTTTATGATGCTTTAGGTTATGCTATACAATGTTTCAAAATATCTAGCATTGATAATTCGACCCCAAAGGCTACTATCCCAATATTCAGGAGCTGAAAACTATGTCAGGAGAGGAAGAGCTGCAAGCTGTACTTCTGAATAACTCTTTCAATGATTAGACTGTTTTTCTACAAATGGTTATGGTCAACCAGGGTTCTTTTGAAGTCATTACTACTGGATTACTTATGGCTGGAACAAGGCTCATCTCTTCTATAGCCTTATTCCAGACTGTGTGTGCTATGAGGTATCTCCTTTTGCCTTCAGAGCCAGCCTGAAAGCTCTGTGAAATTTGATCAGTGCTGAATTTAGATTTTGTATTGCACTAGGCCTCAAGTGTAAACACAGAACCTTGTAACACTGCACCAGTGTAGCCCTATCTAGCCACCACAGTTCTGCCGGATCAATGGAAGGTCATCATATACATGCACACAAAAGGTGAGCAAGCAACATAAACCAATCACATGGTGTTATTTGAAAATGTAATTTGCCTTGGACTACTATGGCCCAGGAATAGCCACTGGAAACAGTTCTTTGCAATTTTAGTAATAAGACCTTGGCTTCATTGATTACCGAAAAGACCTCAGTTATGTCCTGAGCCTTCTTGGCTAACAACGCTAGTGAATAGTCTTCTATAAAAAGATTGGAGATAGTTTACAAATTGTACCTATGCCCACAACCTAGGTGAATTATGCACACATTTTGAATCCAATATTAGATGTATAAAACACTCTGGGTCTAGGAAACCTTGTGTTCTCAGAACATCTACTACTGGACAGGCAACTGGCTCCCAACTCTGCCCATTAGAATTTGTAGGCAGTCTTTTTTTTTTGTTCCTTATTATTCAGAAACAATGATCTAATATGGTTTGTAGAAGGATGCAAAGATAAATGATAACATTCTCGCATTGGCATTGCTCCAGTGATTCCTTGATGGCATAGCATTATCAGTTTGTTTAATGCCTTGAGTTGTTCTTTAATTTTAGCTGTTTTAACAGAGGTATTTTTAAAGCAGCTATCATGGACTTTAATGGTACTGTATAAGGACTTCAACGCATCAATTAAAATATATATATTTTTATTACAACAATTTCATTAAAATGTATAAAAGACACATATTGTGCCACAATAAGACACTTTTAACATTTGGATTTTTGCTTATGAGTTTGGTTTAAAGGGTGAATGATGATAGATTACTGAAAATGGAGACATAACTAAAGCAGATCTATAATTGTGTTTTTAAGAATTCACCAACAATTGTACAGTAAACGACAAATGTATAAATGTATAGTCACAAATACATTTCTCATAAAAATACCTGGTGTAAAACCTTATAAGATCCCAAACATCCCTGCACGTTGGCATGCTCCATGCTCATCTCTGCCAACCAATTGTGAGCAAGAAAAAGAAAAAAAAAATCTAAAAGGAACTCTTTATTTGAAGTAATTCTAGGTGCTGAGAGCCCTGTGTCTTTATCAAGAAATAGAACGGAAATGGTTATATTTGTAAGTAAATTAGGTAAATTAAAGAAGTAATGTTTTTTAAATGTGATCCTAGTTTTTTAAAAAGATCATTCTTCTCCAAAAGTGATATTTCATATATTATAGCTAGTGTGTGGCAGGCTGACTTACAAGCTGGGCTTTTTTTTATATCTATAAGGGAATCTAGTGGCAAGATTTCCCTGCAATAATCCCAAGCGCTGTAGTTGCCCACTATGGACTGGTATTACGCTCCATGTTGCACTTATACATTTAAAAGAGATCCACCTGTCAATGGTAGAAACCTGGGACCACAGAGACGGCAACATTGCGGCTCACAGGATATGTAGCAAACCAGCAACTACCAAAACAAGATGGACTGCATCTTTAAATAGGTAATCCAGCCTGCTAACATGATCTAGCAAATACTCCAGCAATACACCTATTATAGGGTCAAAACCTGCATTTTTAAATGGATAATGCACTTGACTATACCATGTAGATTTATGCCAAGAATTTACCATAAAATTAAACAAACTGCTCATTTACCCACATCCTTGTTTAGCAGTTAGTACAGTTTTGAAATGAATAGGAACTCTGTTCTTCTGGCACACAAGGATACTTCTCTTCACACATATTCTATATTGCTTATACTGTTTTCCATGTGTAGGAATGTGAAGCAGAGTAATGGCTGTATTATTTTTCACACTGATAACTTTCTATAGGAATGCCTCATATAAGTACAGGGCTCGTACTCCAATTAGTATTACAGTCAATGATTAATAACTGCATAGTGAAGGCCCATTCAGCCTTGTTTTATTGCGTGAAAATTAATTTTAAGCAAAAATCCCATCAATTTACAATGTTGCTAGTTTATGTCGTCTCTATGTGTTGCAGCTCAGTGCACATGGTCATGTAGAATTTCTGTGCATCGTTATTATTACAATTATTATAATATTATTATTATTATTCTTGTACATTGTTGCACATGCATAGGTATGAAAGGACTTTAAGATATATTCATGTGATCTGTAGAATGCAGCTTTATTTCGTGCTTTATTAAACCATTCTGTCCTGAATGTTTACAGTGTCAGATGTTCTCAGAATTACCATGTATTATTTTCAGTGAGAAATGTTCTCATTGTTATCAAGTAATGTTCAATGCAATGCATAGTGTTTCACCACATTTTTTCCCTCATTTGGCCCTTATTCATAAAACTGCTAAGTGGTACTTAACACATGATAAAATAGGCTATAAACATGGTTGTCTTTTATAATTTTAGAATGCTTTAGGCACTATTTTGCTTTTTTTAGGTAATGGTGTAGATTGATGGACCGGAGTCTTCATGCTTAGAAATAAAAAAATCAAATGTTTTATTATTATGTTCAGAAAAAAATGTTTATTTCTTCTTTGTTTAGTAAGGTATATATTGCGCCTAAGGGTAAAACAAATGTTAACGCCTATGCACACTTTTGCAACTTTGACCATACACATCACCGCAACCTATTTGTGCATCCAGGTGGATTATACCTTGTTTTGGGCTTTCATTTGGTGGTAAATGCTAATGGATATCTCCTGATTTTTTTTTTCATTATCAAAGAAAAACGGGCCCAAAATAGTAAAAAATATATATATCTTTAAATGTAGCTGTATATTCTTTGTTACTACCATAACCTATCACCAAAGAACAACCCAAAATAAATTCTCCTGCTCTGGACAATCTCAGTGATACCACATATGTGTATGTTAGTTGTTGTATGTACCTGTAGAACAACCCAGAAACAATTGTGCTCATTTTACTTTTTTTATCCTACCTAAAACACAAAGACACTCACACTAACTGACACTAACACTAATTTAAAAAATGCTTTCTAAAAAAAAAAAACCTGCCCAAAATACTGACCATGACTTTTGACCCTGACCTTTGACCCAAACACTAACCCTGACACTGACCTAGATCAAGCCTTGATCTAGCTAAATTTTCTTTATTATTCTTTTTTTTACACACTGTTGTTTACTTTTCTCTCTGAAAGGAGAGAGAGAGAAAAACACAGGGGCAATCTTCACAGTGAATGATCACTGTGATAGCCAATCAGAGGTTATCACAGCGATCAGGTGACCCAGAACTGGGAGTTCCAGATACCGATCGTTAGGATAAGACCTGGGGCTCCTGGTGAGACGCCAATCTCTGTGCTGGTGCACTCCCAGCGCAAAGACAGATACGCATATATGCGGCCCCACGGAAAAAAAGCCCAGTCCAGTGGGGCCACATATATGCATTCGCAAAGGGGGTTAAATGTTGCATACAAATACTTATTTGTTTTACCATTGTGCAGGAAACATTTGAAAAATGTGAGTCTGGTATAAAACAACTTCAGACAGATGTTTACTGCTGTGCTGTGAATACAGACCTAAATAATAGGACCTCAGGTTGCACATGCACAGCAGAATGACTCCTTTCTTGTAGTGATGGTGTTCTCTAGATTTCCAATCTGCCATATCAATTGACAAGAGCAGTCCTATTGATTGACTTTCTTATTAGACAGCCCAACATGCAACACACACTATGAAGCATGGAAGCACACTGTAATAAGTGTTTACTTGTAAAGTAAAGAAGTTAATGTTTTTTGGGGGGTTTTTTTTCCCTATCACTTTCGGTTTTACCATTTTGCAACATTTCTTGTCTAAAATGAAGATACATTTTACTTTTGACAGCTGTCACTATAGCACTTATTCTTACAGGGAATCCTCCTCTCTACAATGGGTACACAATAATAAAATGGCAAAGGTTCTAACCCTTACTTACTGTAACAGAAACCTGAAAAAAAGATTTGGCTGGAGGAGTTACTCTTTTTAGCTGCCACTAGCATTATTTTAGGGAGTGATAACTCAGTATTCATGAGGAAAGGGCATTTTAGAGTATAAAACACTATTGCACCTCTCTCAGTAATGTCCACAGGACAGGAGTGCCATGTGTTGTTGTCCAATCATAGCAAGGAGCATGTATGTGACCACTGGGCTGCAGACCAGGTTCTCCAGAGGCTTTAGCAGGGGGAGAGAACCAGAAGGATTCAATAGGAAAACCAATGTGAATTCCTATAAAAACATAAGGTAGGAAAATTAAGCTAATGTAATGTATGCATGATAGGTGATATCTTGTAAAAATTATGCCTATCTGTTAGGTCTGGAGTTTAGTATTTTGGTGAATATGTGTTTTGCCCAGGCTGGTCAAAACAACAGGTTCACTGTAAGTGTAACTAAACTCAAAAGGTGAACATTTAATATGTTATGGGAAACATCTTGGGGTGTTAATTGGGCAGTATCCTAAAACTGTTAGTTTTGTCTAGAATTCCCATTCCCCATTGAATTCCCATTGAAAAATACCAGTTCCCTTCTTGGTATGTGAGCCTTGTAGCTGTATATTTGCTGACACTGCTGCCTTTGACTGCTATTCTCAGGAGGTATGGAGTGAGATTCGGTGATTTCACTATGGTACTGGTTCACTGTTCTCCCTGCTGGAGGCTCTCATGTGGGGAAGCAAAACTGTGACTCAACAAGATGACCATCTTCCCCATAGTGCTCCTCCAACCAGCTGCTGATAGATAACTTACCAGACTAAAGTCCACTTTATTAAATGATCCTTTTAATATCATAAAGTCCACATACATTGTTTCATATTTCTCAAGCCCAGATGGATGTGTGTGACTTTAGCCCCTGAAATGCTTTCGCTTTGCATACAATCCCCCTTGAGTTTTGCAATGGAATACACTTGAGTTTTGACTTTAACATAATGGTTTGATGCTTCAATTCCAACCACACAAGTGCAGAACAAGGCATGATGAGTCAGTAATAGAAGAAATGGTCAGCTGTGAGGAGACCACAGACAATAGTGGTGAGCTTCTATAGCTGGCCATACAATGTAGGATTCCTCTTATTCATCTCTGCAAGCCCAAATGAGAGAGAGTTACTGATTCCCCAATCTAAACTAACAGCATGGATGGAAAAATCTACAGTGGCAACTATTGTATCTGACAGCTGGCACCCGCGGCTGTCAAACTAGCAGTGGCTGCACCTAACTGGATGCAGCTGCTGGTGGTCTGACTATTTCCTGCTAGCTCCTACAATTTTCCCATTAAGGGGTGTTGGACAGAAGTGCTGACAAGGTCAACTGCAGCTTGAATTATGGCCAGTTTCCGATGAACCAGCCAAAGTTCAAGCCATGGGTGACCCTGTTTGTGCCCTCCCACCCCATATCCTTTAGTATGAAAATTATTTTCATGCTGTATGATCAGTTTCTGGCCAGGTTTGGCAAAAACATGTTGACAGCAAAACAGCTTTCGACCTGTATTTGCTATGCATTAATAAACTAGTACTGTGGATTGCCTGAAAAATGCTTGGTTTACATTATGCTGCATCTGCTAAGGAATGTTGCCTTGCACCGCCTACAGCACTTTGCTCTCTATTTGCCTGCTTTTTAGCAGTGGTTTCACAGTTCCGTTGTTTGTAAATTACATTTTATCTCTCCATTGCTTATACAATAAAACCTTGGTTTGAGAGCGTTTTTGACTTGATATACAAGCGATGTCTTAAATATACAAGTAGCGTCATGTCACAACAGAGTATAAAAAAGAAGAGAGGCGCCTCTAAGTATAGCAATATGGTTACATTTAATGAAGGTACAACATTTAGCAACTCACATGGTTGATGATTAAAAGAGGCACATCTAAGTATGCAGGCATCCAAGGTAAAGCTGTCCACATAGACCGTCCTCTGCACCACCATCGACGTCATCCCTTCTATGCTGCGCTCCACGGTCGCTTCAAGCCTCACTTTGGGAACTTTCTACTGCAGGGTAGTCAGGATTGCAGACTGACAGCAGTGAGAGCCAGCGGTGCAGAGGATGGTCTATGTGCACAGCTTTAACCCGGATGCCTGCATACTTAGATGTGCTTCTTTTAAAGAGGAAGTAAACCCTAATGGGATAGTATGCATCACATATGAGCCCATTATGTGCCACTTACCTGCATTGGAAGCTCGCGATGTGCCCTCTCCAGGCCGCGTCTATCTTCTGCCCCTCTTCCTTCCGGGGCTGTGATCTCCGGCTCTATCACTGGCTGGAGTCGACATATGTGGGCAGTCACGGCATGATCTCAGTGAAGAAACGGCATAGAGGCCGTTTCTTCACTGCGCATGTGCTCAATGACGTGGGCACATGCAAGTACACTGCATATCTCCTAAACCGTGCAGGTTTGGGAGATATGCAGGGAACCTACAGGTAAGTCTTATTCAGAGGCGTAACTAGAACCTTCAGGGCCCCGGTGCAAGAAATTATGAAGGGCCCCCTGACCCCTGGCCAGGGCCCTTCCCTCTTCCCACTGATCCTGGGGCCCTTTACTCCCATCGTGGGTCCCTTTATTACGGTACTGCAGTGGGGCCCTTTCACAAGTTCTGCAGCAGGCCCCAGGGGGACCAGGGAAGCACACAGGGGCCCTGGGAACAGCAGAAGACAAGTAAACTGGATAGAGGAAAATGGAGGAGATTGGGTCCTCTAAATGCCACCCCTGCCATCCCTCCTATTCAGGTGTACAAGGGAGGCACATGGGCCCCCTGGACCATGGGGCCCGGTTGCAATTGCAACCCCTGCAACCCCTATCGTTACGCCCCTGGTCTTATTATAGGCTTACCTGTAGGTTAAAGTGGTTGTCACGGGTTGACAACCACTTTAATCATCAACCATGTGAGTTGCTAAATGTTGTACCTTCATTAAATGCAACCATATTGCTACACGTAGAGGCGCCTCTCTTCTCTTTTACACTCTGTAGCTCCTGTAGCTGGATTCTGCTTCTAGTCTCTTTGTGGAGGCAGCCATTTGTGGATGGACATTTTATGGTTACACAACCTATCTCATTGCTATAATCTTTTTTTATGGACTATAAAATAAAGGATTTATGAATAAATGGTTGTGGAACGAATCATCTGAGTTTCCATTATTTCTTATGGGGAAATTTGCTTTGATATACAAGTGCTTTGGATTGCAAGCATGTTTCCGGAACAAATAATGCTCGCAATCCAAGGTTTTACTGTACTTATCTTCCATTCAGTCCCTTGCAGCCCTGTTCCCCCATCAGAGTAAAAAGACCTTGTGTAAGTTCCAAGTCAGTGTAGTAAAAGGAAGAGGAAAGCCCATAAAACTAGAACAGGGTACTTCACTTTGTTTTAACAGGTGACCAGAGTAACAGAATAGCAAAGGGAAGGTGAGAATAAGCAATGGAAGAGAATACAATTAATTTAATCTGTTTTAATAGAGGTTTGGACAGCAGAAGAGAAAAGGAAAAAGGCATGAGAAGGTAGGATTGATAGCATTTTATTCTGTACAGAGTGAAATATAAGTTCACAGATGATAAAGGGTGGGAAAAACAGTGACAGATAGGCCCCATAATGTCCTGACCATGTCTTACCCATGGCTAGAGGAGACCTTTATGCTCACAAGTTTGTTATATCATATATAAGGTAGCATGGGGCCCTGGCTCCTATTTTGCACAGGGCCCAGAACAGCCTAACTACACCTCTGTATTGCACTTTTTTTCTAAAAAAAAAAGAACTATCACTTGAATTGTCACTTTTTCCTATGGCCTTTTATTATGCAAGTTAAAAGCTATGCCAGATACTCTGTCCTAGCTCCAGTTACTCCACACTTGTCAGGGCTTTATCTTAGCAAGCATTTCTTTTTTTGACACTGAAGTTGAAGAGATAATCCATGAATCTGAAACCCTTCACATTCTGGTAAGTCAATGCTAATGAATAAGGCGTTAAGCATTGTATTTTATTTCATTCAAGTTTTACACGAATTGCGGAATAAGTAATCGTAACTGAATGGTCTTACACTTCCCAAAGTCTAAGTACCTAATAGAGAAGTTGAAGTCACAGTTTTTTTCTTTACGAACGATTCTATTTC
>BLSH010337841.1:2562920-2587909 GCA_018402905.1 Glandirana rugosa | reverse complement strand
GACGTAACTACCCGTCACTCCGTCGTAACTACCCGTATTGTTCCAACGTAACTACCCGTGTTACTCCAACGTAACTACCCGTGTTACTCCGACGTAACTACCCGTCACTCCGACGTAACTACCCGTATTGCTCAGACGTAACTACCCGTATTGCACCAACGTAACTACCCGTATTGCACCGACGTAACTACCCGTTGCAGCCTCATTATACCCATCAATGCAGCCTCACTGCCTTCAATGCAGCCATGTTATGCCCATCAATGCAGCCATGTTATGCCCATCAATGCAGCCTCACTGCTCATCAATACAGCCATGTTATGCCCATCAATGCAGCCCCACTGCCCATCAATGCAGCCACATTACGCCCATCAATTCAGCCACGTTATGCCCATCAATGCAGCCACGTTATGCCCATCAATGCAACCACGTTATGCCCATCAATGCAGACTCGTTATGCCCATCAATGCAGCCTCACTGCCCATCAATGCAGCCTCATTGTGCCCATCAATGCAACCTCATTGTGCCCATCAATGCAACCTTGTTATGCCCATCAATGCTGCCTCACTGCCCATCAATGCAGCCTCACTGCCCATCAATGCAGCCTCATTACGCCATCAATGCAGCCTCAATCTACCCATCAATGCAGCATCACTGCCCATCAATGCAGCCTTGTTATGCCCATCAATGCAGCCATATTATGCCAATCAATGCAGCCTCACTGTGCCCATGAATGCACTCCCACTGTACCCATCAATGCAGCCTTACTGCCCATCAATGCAGCCTCGTTATGCCCATCAATGCAGCCTCGTTATGCCCATCAATGCAGGCTCACTGTCCATCAATCCAGCCACTTTATGCCCATCAACAGCCACATTATGCCCATCAATGCAGCATCCTTTTGTCCATCAATGCAGCCTCATTATGCCCATCAATGCAGCCTCGCTGCCCATCAATGCAGCCACATTATGCCCATCAATGCAGCCACATTATGCCCATCAATGCAGTCATGTTATGCCTATCAATGCAGCCTCGTTTTTGCCCATCAATGCAGCCTCTTTATGCCCATCAGTGCAGCCTCGTTTTGCCCATCAATGCAGCCTTATTTTGCCCATCAATGCAGCCTCATTATGCCCATCAATGCAGCCTCATTATGCCCATCAATGCAGCCTTACTGCCTTCAATGCAGCCTCATTATGCCCATCAATGCAGCCTCATTATGCCCATCAATGCAGCCTCACTGCCTTCAATGCAGCCACGTTATGCCCATCAATGCAGCCTCACTGCCCATCAATGCAACCATGTTATGCCCATCAATGCAGCCTCATTTTGCCCGTCAATGCAGCCTTACTGCTCATCAATGCAGCCACGTTATGTCCATCAATGCAGCCTTACTGCCCGTTAATGCAGCCTTGTTATGCCCATCAATGCAGCCATGTTATGCACATCAATGCAGCCTCACTGCTCATCAATGCAGCCATATTATGCCCATCAATGCAGCCCCACTGCCCATCAATGCAGCCACGTTATGCCCATCAATTCAGCCACGTTATGCCCATCAATGCAGCCACGTTATGCCCATCAATGCAGCCACGTTATGCCCATCAATGGAGCTAAGTTATGTCCATCAACGCAGCCAAGTTATGCCCATTAATGCATCCATGTTATGCCCATCAGTGCAGCCTTATTTTGCCCATCAATGCAGACTCCTTATGCCCATCAATGCAGACTCGCCATTGCCTAATAAATCACACTCACAGCACTCCTCTCTCTCCCTCTCTCCTCCTCTTGTGTCACACACAGCACGCATCTCCTGCTGTGTGTCATAGAGTTGCCTGGGTCTGTGTTCAGCGGCGCTGTAAGAAGGTCCTGCCTCCTACACCGCTTGTGTGATAGGCAGAATACTGATTCACTCAGTGTTCCATCACATGAGTCAAGGTAGGGCCTTCTTACAGTGCCACAGAACACAGACCCAGGCAGCTCCATGACAAACAGTGGGGATGCATTCTGTGTGCGACACAAGAGGAGGAGAGAGGGAGAGAGAGGAGCACTGCAGCCGCAGCTCAAAACGGCCCCAGGGCAGGCAGCCTGCCGGGAAATCTCCCGGTATCCCAGTAGGCCAGTCTAACAACCCCTGAAGGAACCCTAGGATTCCATGGAACCCTGGTTGGGAATGATTGATGTAGAGAGTTATTCAAATACCTTACAGAGCATAAATGCCAGTTCAGGATTGGCCAGTGTGCTGCTTCCTGAGTCTTAGCAAACAGGTAGCAGCTTCATTCAGCCCACCTACCCCTAGCGTCCATTTTGTATATACAGTAGGGAGATAGGGTTTGTGATGTACTGGCTGGTTGAGGTGAAGCTACCTGATTGCTAAGGTTTAGGACTGGTTCCAAACTAGTATTTATGCTGCATGGTGGTGATGTGGATGTTATTTATGTATGTCCTACACTTCAGTTAACAGTACAAACGAAAGCACAATTTCAGGCAAACCCTTTTTTTTTTTAATGTCTAGAACGGTGAATATGTTAGAGCCTATACCAGAATTGTATTGTGGTCTGTGACCTACTGAAAATGTCCCTTCATTTACTGTAGGGCCACCTGGGCAAAAAGTAAAGGGAATGTCTCCATCAGGCTTCAGACAGCAATTAAATCACATTTGTTTGGGGGGGGGGGGATTTAGAACCTCTGTCAGGTTTTTGAATGCCTGTGTCCACCAAGAAGTGAGGGGAAATAGTGGCACACACACAGAAAGCAATAAAACATCTCACACAGGTTATAGCCTTCTTGACTCTAACCTTATGGAATATGTTGATTAGAGCTGGGCTTTAGGTTTTTGGCTAATACATTGCAGAACCTGCCTGCCCAGTCCTTCAGTTTGTCCTCCAGGCATTGCTATCATTAATAAGTCCATCCCATTGCCCTTTTTCATTAATATGTGATCTGAGAAGGCAGGCTCTGTAAAATGTGTGACACAACAGTGCCTATCAACAAGGCATAGTGAATACAACATATGTGTCATAGAATTTGAGTAAGTAAATGTGAAGGGAACTTCACCCAGACTAAGTTTTACAAACTTCAATATAATTCAAAGTATTAGGAGTAGGCTAAAAATTGAAATACAATGTGACAATTAATATATGATTTTACATTTTGACCATAGATATAATTTAAGAGTTCACAGGTCCACTTTTAAATTTAACCAAATCAAAAGTGCAGCGAACACCAATCTCTCCAATATACTGTATGTCAATCAAAATCTACTAAACTAGAACTCTTCCACAGTGTTCTTAATCACCACTGTTGGAGATCACAAAATGCAATCTCCCATCTCTCAATAGTATCCTCAGTTGAGAGGGGTGAAATTAGACCACATGGCTGCAGACCATGCTTTGTTAACCACACTAATCTGGACAAATAAAAAAGTCAAAAAATGTGCTTTTTTTTGCTGGCTACAATAAAAAGGCCATGTGAATCAATTTGCCCTGTAAGCACCGTTAACCCCAAAGAATGTTCAAAGTGATTTTTATATTGTTTGAAATAAAGTAGGGAATGTTTAAGGGCCAAAACACCCTTTTGTAGTCGGCTGTGTTGTTGTAACGTGCATGTGTTGGCACATTGAGATAGCATTCATTTTGAATGGCACCCCAACACAGTAAGGCAACGGAGCTTCAACACATATGCATTGCACCACACTGCAACACATAACAATGCACTACTGAATACTGAATTGTGGTATGCTGTGTAGGGGAAAAAAGATGCCTGTGTTTGATATATTCCTGTGCATTGGCATGAAAATAAATAAACTGCCTTAACACAATGCATGTTAACATGTGACACAGTGTGCAGAAACTGAGAATTGTACATGGGCCCTTAGACATCTGTCAGGTTATTTCTGTATGAGTCCCATTGGGGAAATTTCCCTTAATTTTCTAAGAAATGCATTAGAAGATGAGAGGAATTTTCCCCAAATAGGGAGGAAATACACTCTTAATTGTAGAGGGAACAGGTCCCTAAGTGAAATACTTTTTTTCTTTATTCCTGTTCTGGTGAGAGCTGTAAAACTGTGGATTTAAAATCACTTTTGCCACCAGATAATGGTCACCAGAAGGAATAGCGAGGGTAAGTCTTCTCAGTGCGGGCACAAACAACAGTAAAATTCTGAGCAAACAAAAAAGCTTTGCCTTGGAATATACTTTAAATATTAATTCTAACACTAAAAACTGCATAAAGTTGGGATCTCTGGATCTTGCAAATAATAGTTAAACATGGTTGTGCCAAGAGCAAGAGATTTTGACATAGTAATATGTATCCAGTTACTGACAGATTTAAGGAAAACATGTTACTTTAGCTGATAAGTTCACTGCTAAGGTCCACTTTTTTGTGTCTTGGTGACAGATTGTCATTAATATAGCTAACTGCCAGTCTGCTACTAGTTACAATAAATGTGAACATGGTTTATAGACTAAGGCTTATGAATGAACGTGTGACAGCAATAAAAATCCTTGTTGCCCCCAACAACCAGTAATAGCCCTTGTTTTCTGTAAAATTTAGTAAAAATTATAATTTGCAAAAAAAAAGAACCCTTGCTTTGTTTTCAACTCTATATTTCAAAAATGGCTTGTTAGTACTTTTGAAAGGCCTCTGCAGTCTCTTGCCTTAAATCAGGATTTGGCATTATAAATGTGTATCTGATAACATTTCACAACATTTTGTTAGTACCAAGGAACTTGGAGTCCTATAGCATGTTGCTAATGAGAGATACATGGGTGCAGGTCTGGACTGAAAATCCATAAGGCTAGGTTTCCACTAGTGCGACTTTTCCTGCGTCTTGGGACTACAAAGTCGCATGACAAGTCGTACCCCATGATTTTCAATTATTACCGTTCATATCTGTGCGACTTCAAGTTGCAGCAACTTCAAAGTAGTCCCTGCACTACTTTGGTCAGGTTTTGAAGTGACTTGAGATCCATAGACCTCAAGAATACACAGGCATTGCTTCAAGTCACATCAAAATCGCAATAAAAATCGCAATAAAAAATCACAGCAAAATTGTGCGACTTTCAGGTCACAATAGTGAAAACCTAGCCTAAGTTCCAGCAATTAAAGCATGCTAGCCCAAATTTGGGCCAATGGCTAAACCTTGACAAGGCAATGGAACTAAAATATTTGTTTACTATTCCACTTAATGAGGTATTTGGGGCTAACAACAAATCACTTTGAATACATTTTCAATTAATTTAATAATCCCAATTAGTTCTGTGCAGCCAATAAGAATTTTAGCAGTTCACAAATGTACCAGTCAAATGCCAATTTTTCCAGATTGCCATTCCAGTGTGCCTTGATATATCCTGAGAATCTATAACCTGCTCCTGTTAGGGAATTAACAATAGTCAGAGAATGAACCTACTTATAAAAAGTCATATAGCCAGCTTCAGATTCTTTTATATATTTATATGAAAATATAAAAATTAAAGTAGCTCTTGTATGCAAATGTAAGGATGGCTTATTTATGATTTCCCTCCACCCACAAATAAATACCACTAAATTAGGAATATTGTGAGAAAAAAAATACTTACTACTTACACTAAGTGTGATGTGAGTATATTTGGCTTCTTTCTCACAGTTTTTTTTTAAATTATAACAACATTGCCTTCTTAATATTGAATGTATATGATATACAGTACATAGCACATTATCCTACATATCCTAAAAGTAAGTTGTTTATTACTTTAAAGAGAACCTGCAAGGATAGAAGTACAAGGGCTGCCATTCCTGACTTAATTTTAAATAGATAGACTGTCCTTGCCTTATCAACTAGTTTGTGACTTCACTAGTTACATGTTTGTTCCCAGCCAGTAATTCTCTAAATAAGCCAGGATCAGGGTGACAGCCCCAAAGCCTAAATCTTTATAAGTCAAGTCTACAATTACAGCTCATATCTTTTTGCCTTCATAGGTTCAAGTTAAGGTGTTGTAGGTGGAGACGTGTAAATCATACTTCCATGTCTCAGTAGTCAACTATGCAAGCAGAATTGGTGTAACCAAAAAATCCTGCTGTATAGTTACAGTAAGACAACATTGCCTTGTTAAAACTAAATGTATTTGCATATAACCACTTTTTCTTCCTACATCAAGTGTAGGTGGTTTATCCTTAAAAATTTCTAATGGAGACATGAAAATCATAGTTTCATAACCTAATGGTCAGTTGCACATTCAGAATTGCTGGTTAATAGAACAGGTTTGCCCTAATATGTATTATTAATCCAACTACTATACCACTGTTTGTCACTTTTTGGTGGGAACTTTGATACAAACATGAATTAGAAATGAATTATAAATAAAACGTCATTTAGTGGTAGAGAATAAAATTATAACACTTACCGGTAAAGACAGATCCCTTTCATCCCGGAATTCAGGTAGTGTTTCTAAGCAGAAAATGACTATGGAGATAAGGATGACCATAACAGAAATAATGGCAATGATTCGGGCTGCAGATGAACTGTCTGGATGCTCAAACAGGAGCCAAACTTGCTTCATGAACTCACATTCCGGAAGAAGTCTCTCCTCTTCTTTGGGAAAGCCCTCATCTTCCCTAAATTTACTGATCACATCATCTCCAAGCTGGTAAAACATCAGCTCCTCCATAAAGACATCTAGGGGTACATTGGCAGGCCGACGTAGTCGACCTCCTGATTGGTAAAAATAAAGTATTGAGTCAAAACATGGGCGATTTCGGTCAAAGAAGTACTCGTTCCTCAAGGGATCAAAAAAACGCATTCTTCGCCTTGGGTCTCCCAACAAGGTATCGGGAAACCGGCTTAGTGTCCTTATCTGGGTCTCAAACCTCAACCCCGAGACGTTGATCACAACCCGCTCACAGCAGTCTTTCTGGCGACAGAGCTCAAACTTCTTCTCATCGGGGACTAGCATAAGATTGGAACCCCCAATCACTTCCTCCCCGTGCTCCATGACTGAGAGTAAGCAATTATCCTCAGGTTAGTCTCAACCACAACGATTTATCCATAGTCACCCAAGTCCTGGCTTTCTATAGTATTCTTCTTTCAAAGTTTTCACATTCTCTTTTCTCAAATTCTTTACTTTCCTATTTTCAGATGGCAAAATTTTCTCTCTCCTCAGTAAGGAGGGATGAGTTTACAGATCATGTTTGATTGACTTTGCCGTAAAAGTTTATCTTTCCAACTTTTCCAACTTCTCTTATAAAGTTCCAGTGAAGATTTCTTTCATGCAATGAGCTTACACACCAGCCTTCTCTCTCAAGCCTTTTCTCTCTGTTTTGTGATTGTGCCTGCCCTGCTCAAGGGATTAACGTTATGTCACATTCTCTCTCTTTCTCTCTCTCTGTCTGTATACTTCTTTCCAGACCTTCATACCAATAGCAGCACTTCACTCTGTGCTGTAAACACACACGCTGAGCTCAAGGTATCGAGTTCTCTTAACTGCATAAGCTAACAGTTCCATGCAAAATAAAAATACACATCTGAGGCTCCTCCCTTTGCTAATGTCCAGGAACTCGCTGAAGGCTGTAGGTCAGCCCAAAGAGCAACACTGTGCAGCCACTAAAAATAATATCTTGCTAGCTGGTCTTCGTATAGCAGACTGCTGATGAGGTGTTAGACTACTTTCAATAGTCCTATGCTTCCAATACATGGCACATGTTGCTGGTAAAACAATATACGCAATATATAATCTTGGAAGGTCATGGTGCACTACAAACCCGTAATGACATACCATATTTGTGCATAATATCAAGTGTATCTAAAACCAAAACTTTTTTTTTTTAGTTTTGGATAGAGTGGTGGGTTAGAACCTTTGTCATGTTTCTATTGCTGTCTGTATCCCTAATATAAATATAGGGGAATTAGGAGAATTAAAAAAAAAAATGAATGGTCACTTTGGAGAAGTTTCCTCTCAAATTATTGTTGTGTCTACACAATTGAAATTAAATAGAAATCTCTCCAATGGAACAAATAACACCCCCCCCCCCCCAAAAAAAACAAAAAAAACAAAAACAAAAGGAGTATTAACTATTTGCTACTTTAGCTAAAATAAAAAATGTTATTATTGCTTTATGTATACTTGAATTAACTGATTTAAGTAATACTTATTTTCAAAACTCATGAGCAGACTGATATTCAGTTTCTGTTAGATGTTGGGGTTTTTTAAATATTTCCCAAAAATTCTAAACTTGAGTTCTTGGGTCTACACACCTGCTGGGGTCATTATATGGTGGCCATTTTGTACCTGTTGTTTTTTAAGGAACTTTATTATAATACCATGTGTTTAGCTGGCCATACCTGGATCAAAATTTGATCCATGTGTAGGGACAGTAAGGACAGTGGTTGTACAGAAGTCGATCTACCATTCGACTTCTGTACAACCACCCAGTCTGTTTTTTCCCAATCAATAAGTGCCACCGGCTAAATCCGGCAACACTGATCATTGTAGTCTGATGGCTGGGAAGTCTTCGCGCCTTCAGAACACAATAGCTCAGCAGGAGCGATTCCCCTACCCACCTTGATTCTTTTTTTTTTTTTTTCGCTTAACCCACTAATTTAATTTAAAAAAAATGACTAATCTATGGGCTGTCTGACTTAAACAGTAACTGCACTTAAGCTGGTCATACATTATACAATTGTCTTGTTTAATTACCTTCAGCTATGTAGTGCAAGGGCCTGCCTGATATTGCATGCAAATGAAAAGTGTTTAGGTTTGACCTCATATTGTATGGTTTTGGTAAATCTAAAGGAAAATTGTATAATGTAGGGACAGTGGTGGACTGGAAAAAAAAGTGTTGATTGAGGTACCCAAGGGTGTCTATTGTGCAAGTGTCCTTCATTTTATAAAGCACACCAGATACCCTGGTGGAGAGCCCATTCACAC
The DNA here is from genome assembly GCA_018402905.1 of Glandirana rugosa. Classification (NCBI taxonomy): domain Eukaryota; kingdom Metazoa; phylum Chordata; class Amphibia; order Anura; family Ranidae; genus Glandirana; species Glandirana rugosa. The sequence goes on along the minus strand of BLSH010337841.1, from coordinate 2,579,009 downwards.
CTATGCATTTTACCACACATCAAGGCATGTACACAGCTTAGCTATTGCTTTAAAGGTGTTGGTGAGTCTTGATGAGTCAACACGTGTTATAGTGCATAATGGTAACTAAAGCCGGGTACACACTACAGTTTTTATTCGTGCAACCCAGTGGGTTGCACAAAAAAAACTGACAGCTCCGGTCAGAGACACTGTTCTAATCATACAAGGTTAGTCCAGAGATCTTTCCCGCTGAGCTGTTTTGTTCTGACAGGGGCATGCCTCCCCCCGAACACTGTGATCAGAGATCTCTGTCATGGGCCGAGAGCGCATATTGGGCGTCACTTGGCTGCTGGTTTTCCAGTGTGCGCTTCCGAAAGAACGGCCGGCTTCTGTCGGACAGACCGACATACACATGGGCTGAATGTCAGCCTTTTTTTTGGGAACTGGCCGTTGTCTCTCGACATTTGGCCCTTGTGTACGAGGCAGGGAATGAATATGCATAATTGTTTATGAAGTCCTTAAAAGCACAAAGATACATACATATGCTAAATTGAGCCTAAAACCTGGCGTTTGCTAATATGCAAACACTGACTTCATCTAAGTAAAAGGTTATATTTACCACAAGACACTCATTGGCTAGAGCCTAAGTCAATCAAATTGGTACAGGCAGCACCAAACCTAAAAATGTACAAATTATTTTAATTTTACTTTGCTTCTTCTTCCACCTCAAAACATTTTGAGCCAAAGGGGAAGGATATGCAGGATCTTGAGAGGTGTCAAATACATATTAAGCAAACATCACAGCTTTTATTAGCCCACTCCAGCTGTATTTTTTACTAACATAATTTACAATGCACATTTGGGGCTGCATTTCTGCAAAAGCAATTGGTCAGGATCAATGGTGTCCTCAGTGTTGAGAAATACAGGCAGCTACTTATCCATCATGCCCTTACATCAGAGAGGCGTTTGATTGGACCCCAATTTATTCTGCAGCAGGACAACAACCCCAAACATTCAGCCAATGTCATTAAGAGCTATCTTCAGAGTCCTGGAAGTGATGGTTTGGCCCCCACAGAGTCGTTATCTCAACATCATCGAGTTTGCCTGTGATTACACGAAGAGGCAGAAGGATTTGAGGCAGCCTACATCCACAGAAGATATGTGGTTAGTTCTCCAAGATGTCTGAAACAACCTACCTTCTGAGTTCCTTCAAAAACTGTGTGCAAGTGTGCCTAGAAGAATCAATGCTGTTTTGAAGGCAAAGGGTGGTCACACCAAATATTGATTTGAATTGGATTTCTCTTCTGTTCTTCACTTGCCATTTTGTTAATTGATAAAAATAAACTCTTAAGATTTTTATTTCTAAACGCATTCTTAATTTACAATATTTTTTTTCACACCTGGTGGGATAACCACTTAATGGCTTCATATGTCGGTCCCATAACTGTTCTTTTAGAAAATTAAGCTATGTTTTTTTTATGATTACTAGCAAAAGCATGGCTGTTCCAAAATGGGGAACTTTTTGAATAACTAATGTTCTTACAAATGTGTTAAATTTAAGGTAAAAAAACAAAACCATATCTCCAAATGTAGGTTGCTTAGTAGCAGTTGAAAGCAAGTTGCGAGAAGATAGTCAAGGAAAGAAGCACTGTGGGGCAAAGAAATGGTCTGGAAAGAATGAATGCCCTGTGATGAGAGAGGGTTTGAGGTTGCTTCAACATATATTTGCAAATGTGAACAACTAAAACCACTGTTTTTAACACAAATTGTTAGACAGTGCCATTTTGTTTTATTTGCGGGCTAGCTGGTAAGTGTGCTTGGAAACTCTTTGTTTGTTTAGCATGTAAGGTGGTTGGAGGGTTGGTGAAGAATATACTGTAATTGAGGAATGGGATGGCTAGGGAGGGATAACCTGTAATTAGGGGGTAAGGTGGCCAGGGTGGGATGCTCAGTGTAGGGGATGGTGGAGAGATGCTTTGTTGGGGGGGTGAGTTTGTCGAGGAGGGATATGCTGTGATTGGGAGGGGAGGTAGCTAGGAAGGGGTGCTGTGGCCCTGATTTACTATAACTCCCAAATCTACTCCAGCAGTGCCTTAAAATAACTCCCAATTAAAGGCAATTAAGACTTCAACTCTCACAAACTGGGAGGAAATCTACACACATCAGAGCTCTATTTGCCTGGGAAGATGCCTCTCAGATCACATGTTCTGCACACTGGATGTCAACTGGGATCGAACTTGTGACTTCAAAATGCCTCCATTTAATGCTTCTATGCAAGCTCATTGCCATAAAAACAACATTACCACCCCCTCTCTAATTTTAACAGCCTTAGCCCTAATATTACCATCCCCTCTATCTAATTTTAACAGCCTTAGCCCTAATATTACCACCCCCTCTCTATAATTTTACCACCCCCTAGGGGAAATTTCTTAGAGCTCCCAAATCTATCAATCGGATTCAAACCTGCAACTTTCAAATGCCTCCATTTAAACCTTCAATGCAAGTTCATTGCCCTAAAAAGTGTATGGGGACCTGGGTCCTGCTCTAGGGGACATGTATCAATAGAAAAAAAGTTTTTAAATCGATTGTTTTTTTCGGGAGCAGTGGTTTTAATAATGGTTAAAGTGAAAAAAAACAAAAAAAACCCCACAAAATATTCCTTTAAATATCGTGCTTGGGGGGTCTCCTTAGTATGGATCTCTGTGATGTTTAGAACAGTGCCACCATAAAATGACATTTGTTAAGGAAAAATTGTCATTTAAAATCTCTCGCGGCTGTAATGTATTGCTGGTTCCCTGCAATATAGATAAAGATCATTGAAAAAGCATTGAGTTGGGGGTCCCCCCCAGTCCATACCAGGCCCTTCGGGTCTGGTATGGATTTTAAGGGGAACCCCACGCCAAATTTTTAAAAAATGGTGTTGGGGTCCTCCCAAAATCCAAACCAGACACTTATCCGAGCACGCAGCCCTGGCATGGCAGGGGGGGGGGGTGGGGATGAGTGAGCGTGCCCCCTCTGAACCTTATCAGGCCACATGCCCTCAGCATAGGGAGGGTGCTTTGGGGTCTGGTTTGGATTTTGGGGGGACACCAATGCCATTTTTCCAAAAAGCAAAAGGGTCACTGGTTAAAATCCCAACCACAACACTACCTACCTGGAGTTTGCATGTTCTCCCTGTGCCTGTGTGGGATTCCTCCGGGTACTCCGGTTTCTTCCCACACTCCAAAGACATGCTGGTAGGTAAATTAGATCCTTTTAAATTGGCCCAAGTATATGTATGAATATGAGTTAGGGATCTTAGATTGTAAGCTCCTTGAGGGTAGGGACTGATGTAAATGTACAATATATATGTAAAGTGCTGCGTAAATTGACAGCGCTATATAAGTACCTGAAATAAATAAATACACTGAATGCAGCGTATTATATATACCATACTGTACATATATATTCCTACACTGACTGTATGCCACTGCCTAACCTTTTGATATCTCTGCAAATGTTTCACTATATTCTGCCGCTGTGTAAGTGGCCTTATATAGTGTGGGAGTGGACTCAGATCCCCTGAGCAATGATTGGCCAAAGGACCCTACCTTTGGCCAATCATGGCTCTCCCAGCAGACCATGCTGTGATTGGTCAAAGCACGCAGGTCATGTGCATGCTTTGGCCAATCAGCCGGTGGTATTCCCCCACAATTTCACTGTATTTTGGGCCACTCAAATTTCCCATGAGCGTCCCATAATGTTCGGGATTCGGCAACCCCCCGATGTTCGAGTCGAACATACGTTTGACTCGAACCGGGGGACCATCCCTATTGACCATGGATGTACATTGCGAGACACTTTTTTTAACATAAAAGATTGGACAAAAAATGCAGAGCCCCCCCCCCACCCCAAAGCACACGCAAGTTGAAATTACATTTTTGATCAATGTAGGGGAGGATGTGGGAGCTATATTTGGTGTGTTTGGGGTACATTGATTTGTTTATTTGGCGTCTCCAGCCCATGTGCACACAGCACTTCCTGTTTACAGCCAGGGCCGGATTAAGATCATCATGGGCCTGGTGCTGAGGATTTTGGTGGGCCTTTTTATGGAAATAAATAAAATAAAAATGCAAACAATTTTTTGCTAAAACAAAATAAATATACTCTCACCAGTAATACCGTGCAGCCTCTCAGCAGCAGCAACACCACCAGCTATGCGGTCTCTCACCAGCAGCAACATAGGGTGACCACATTTCCAAACTGCCATTCAGGGACAACCCCCTCCCAAAAAAAGATGGGAGAGGAATGTAGTCTCGGGGTTGATGGGGAATTCAGCGGCGGGGGTGATTTGTCAGGCAAATGGCTGGTGTTAGCACTTAAATCATCCCGACACCATGCTTTATCTGGTGTCAGGATGATCAAATTCCACCAGATGCAGTGTATCACTTGCCACCCATAGCCTGCCACCAGATGCAGCATATCACTTTGAACAGTTGTCTGTCGCCAGATGCAGCATGTCACTTGCCACCGTTTCCTACCGCTAGATGCAGCGTGTCACTTACCACCCATAGCCTGCTGCCAAATCCACCCACAGCCTGCCACCAGATAAAATGTGCCACTTTCCACCCGCAGCCTGCCACCAGATACAGTGTGCCACTTGCCCCCCACAGCCTGCCACCAGATATAATGTGCCACTTGCCACCCGCAGCCTGCCACCAGATACAATGTCACTTGCCACCCGCAGCCTGTCACCAGATACAGTGTCACTTGCCATCCACAGCCTGTCACCAGATACAGTGTCACTTGCCATCCGCAGCCTGCCTTCAGATACTGGATTCCCGAAGAGCTGATCTCCCTGGGTAGTGGACCTCTTGGGGTCTAATCTAGATCCCTTCAAGGTTAACTCCCCCTGGGTAATGGATCCCTTCAAGGCTGACTCTTCCGGGTCCCAGCCAGATCTCTTCAAGGCTGAATGCCTCAGGTCCTCGATCCCTGCAATTCCCCAGCAATCAGCAGTAGTGAGTGGGTCCACTGAACAACCAGTGTGTGTGAGACTCAGCAGCTCCCCTACAATCAGAGGCAGTACAAGTGGGCTCACCAGAAAGCCGGTGTGTGAACACTGCTCCCTGTGAAATCCCAGCCAGTGTCAGCAGTGCAAACATTGGCGGCGACAGTGGCACTCTTCTGAATTTGACACATGGGGCCGGTGGCGCCCCTCTAAATTTGGCAACGGCCGGTTTCGTCCCCGGTGAGTGATGTTACTGGTTGCTAGACGCCAGGCGGCTCTAGCAACCAGTAGCTAGGAGTCTCAGGTGGGGGTGGAGGCAGAGCCATCGCCACTGCCAAGTTTGCTGGCTCTGTCAGTTTCATTCCAGGACATGGTATTGTCCCGGAATGAAGGTGCCCAGGACTCAGGACAGACCTGTAAAATGTGGGACTGTCCCAGGCAATCTGGGACATGTGGTCACCCTGCAGCAACACTAGTGACAGCTGCCACGCGGTCTCTCACCAGTGACAGCTGCAACGCGGTCTCTCACCAGTGACAGCTGCCACGCGGTTTCTCACCAGTGACAGCTGCCACGCGGTCTCTCACCAGTGACAGCTGCCACCTGGGCTCTCAAAAACAGCAGACTTCTTGCACACAGACTCCTGCCTCACAGTTCACTGCAGCACAGTAGCGATGTCACCCCAAGCACTGCACACAGTAGTGATGTCACCCCAAGCACCATACACAGTAGTGATGTCACCCTGAGCACTGTACACTGTAGTGATATCACTCCAAGCACTGTACACAGTAGTGATGTCACCCCAAGAACCATACACAGTAGTGATGTCACCCTGAGCACTGTACACAGTAGTAATGTCACCCCAAGCACCGTGCACAGTAGTGATGTCACCCCCAAGCACCATACACAGTAGTGATGTCACCCCAAGCACTGTACACAGCAGTGATGTCACCCCAAGCACCGTACACAGTAGTGATGTCACCCCAAGCACCATACACAGTAGTGATGTCACTCTGAGCACTGTACATAGTAGTGATGTCTCCCCAAGCACTGTACAGAAGCTGCCAGGCTCCAGTAATATTTAGGCATCACATACACAGCTTAGACCTGCCTGTGGCCCTGGGGCTCTTAGTATGCTCAGCCCTTCAGCTGCAGTGTTAGCTGTAGTCCTATTGATTTCTATTGGTTTGTGAATTTTTTTGCGTTTTCTGACAATGCGCCAAAGATGAAGCATGCAGGAATTTTGCTGAACTTTCAGAAACTGCAGAAAAAACACGCAACCCAATAGAAATCAATAGGACTGCAGGTAAAATGCAGGAAAACTGCAGATACCCCAGCAATACAGCCAGAACACAGCAAACCAGTGTGAAGCTACTTATAAGCACCAAATACTACCATATGCTGGTGACACAATTCTACACTATTTGGCTGTTACTACTTGGAGGAAAGAGTTAACAAAGAGGAACAGAGAAGGGAGATAAGAGTTGCAGTCACTGTGCTCACACTTGGATGGTCCAGGAGGATTATCAGAGATCTCTATTCACCTTCTATCTATCAGCTCAGTTTTCCTGCCCACACGGCTCCCTCCCTCACTGCACGGACTTCAGAGGGTGGAGGAACATGGAGGGAGACGGGTGAGGGAAGGCAGAGCAGACCATTTGTGCAGGGAGGGGGGCTCTGTGTGCTGTGACACTCTAATTACCACACTGAGCCAACACAGGTGCAGCCACACACCCCTACATTTACACACAGCTTCTGCTGTCCCGTAAACATTTATGGACAGGAGAAGTCGGGTTTATACTGCTGGCTGGGCTGGGCCTATTTAGAGTGAAGGGCCTGGAGCTGAAGCTCCATTCACCCCTATGTTAATCCGGCCCTGTTTACAGCCACATTACACTTCCTGCTGATGTACATCTGTAAGGACCATGCAAATATAAATGAGAAGATGGCTAATCAGTAGAGTTGAGCGAACCCGAACTGTAAAGTTCGGGTCCGTACCGAACTTTTGGGTGTCTGGGACCCGGACCCGAACCCAGACTTTTAAAACAAAAGTCCGGGTTCGGGTCCGGGGTTCTGGTAATTTAATAAAAGTTTTGAAAATTGCTGTAACAAAGTCCTGGAAAGTCCTAGAGGTCTGCAAAAGGAAGGAAAATGGGGGCAAGGGTCGGACAAGTGCCCTACAAAGAAATGGGGACAGGGAAATAACTTAAAAGCATTTTTAAATTTAAATCACATAAAAAAATCAAAAATGGAGGTGGATGTGGACCATCTTCAAACTGTGTGAGAAAAGTATAAATTAGTGGGAGAAGCCATAGCAGTGTTCTAAAATCATCTTCAAACTGTGCGTGAAAACTATAAATTAGCTGGGAGAAGCCAAATCACTGTTCTACAATCATCTTCAAACTGTGTGTGAAAACTATAAATTAGCCAGGAGAAGCCATATCACTGTTCTACAATCATCTTCAAATTGTGTGTGAAAAGCCTATTGCAGGCGCATGGAGCCATATTAGTGTTCTAAAATTTAGAACAATAATATGGCTCTCTATGCGGCTGGAAGAACAGTAATATGGCTCTATCCCTCTGCAATAGGCTTTTCCCATACACTTTGAAGATGATTTTAGAACACTGCTATGGCTTCTCCCGCTAATTTATACTTTTCACACACAGTTTGAAGATGATTGTAGAACAGTGATATAGCTTCTCCCGGCTAATTTATACTTTTCACACACAGTTTGAAGACTATTTTAGACCACTGCTATGGCTTCTCCTGCTAATTTATAGTTTTCACACACAGTTTGAATATGATTGTAGAACAGTGATATGGCTTCCTCCGGCTAATTTATAGTTTTCACACACAGTTTGAAGATGATTTTAGAACACTGCTATGGCTTCTCCTGCTAATTTATACTTTTCTCACACAGTTTGAAGATGGTCCACATCCACCTCCATTTTTGATTTTTTTATGTGATTTTAGTTTAAAATGCTTTTAAGTTATTTCCCTGTCCCCATTTCTTTGTAGGGCACTTGTCCGACCCTTGCCCCCATTTTCCTTCCTTTTGCAGACCTCTAGGACTTCCCAGGACTTTGTTACAGCCATTTTTGTGCCTAAAAGTTCGGGTCCCCATTGATTTCAATGGGGTTCGGGGTCCAGGTCAAAGTTCGGGTCCTGTCCGGACCCGAACCCAGACTTTGTCCCGAAGTTCGGCCGAACCAGCAGAACCCGAACTTCCAGAGGTTCGAACAACTCTACTAATCAGTGCTGGTTCACACTAATGCAACGCGGGAACCCTGCAAATCCACTGTGGGTTCCCGCATCGCACCCGACTTTGACAGTTCACACTGCCATATGCAAACTGCTGGGTGTGTCAATAGAAAGCTAATGACAGCCCCAAATCAGTTTGCAGATCGCACTGCAAAATGCAAATTCGGACAGGAATCGGATTGCATGGATGTGAACACCCATGTGATCTGATTCTGCTGCGTAACAAAAAAGGGTCCTGTGCGAGTTTGGTCAGGATGCGATGCGAATTCAGCCATACTATCTGTATGGCAGAATTTGTATAGCACAGATCGCATGTGATTTGCACTGCGGTACAAATCACATCCAATCTCGGACACCACAACAGTGTGAACCGGCCCTAAAGAAGGTAATCCACTTCCCCAAAACCACCACCTCCCAAAACAAATTAAAAAAGTAAGTTACAAAAGAGAACAACAACAAGCAAAATCAATTTCATTTTATTTTGCCAGCAGAAACACAAGTATGTACATATTTACTGGCATTAAAGTATTTACACTATACACCCTGTTCCAAATTATTATGCCAATGATATTTTTCTCATTTTCCTAAATAATTGATGTAAACAACAGTCTGCATAATTCTCATGTTATCAACTATTAAGAGTACAATTCAAATTTTATTCAAACAAACCTCCTAATGATAACAGTATTTTTTTTTCAAAATAAAAAAACTTACAATGCACTGGTCCAAATTATTACGCACAGTATGTTTCAAAACACTTTATAGGTTGTAAAGAACTGAAAATTGTCATTTGTTGTGTTTGCAGCAGATTTACTGAAATCAAAAGCTATGTCAATCAAACTTTGAACAACATTTTAACTTTTTAAACATTTTAACAGGTCACATTACATTTTAAAATAGGACCCCTTATTTGATAGCAGCTTCACAAGTCTTGCATCCATTGAACTTGTGAGTTTTTGGACAGTTTCTGCTTGAATTTGTTTGCAAGATGTCAGAATCGCCTCCCAGAGCTGCTGTTTGGATGTAAACTGCCTCCCACCCTCATAGATCTTTTGCTTGAGGATGCTCCAAAGGTTCTCAATAGGATTGAGGTCAGGGGAGGATGGAAGCCACACCATGACTTTCTCTCCTTTTATCTCCATAACAGCCATTGGAAGAAGTATTCTTTGCTGCATGAAATGGTGCATTGTCATGCATGAAGATGATTTTATTACGGAAAGCATAGTTCTTCCTTCTGTACCAGGGAAGGAAGTGGCCAGTCAGAAACTCCACACACTTTGCAGAGGTCATCTTTACACCTTCAGGGACCCTAAAGGGGCCAACCATCTCTCTTCCCATGATTCCGGCCCAAAACAGGACTCCACCACCGCCTTGCTGATGTCGCAGCCTTGTTGGAACAGGGTAGCCATCCACCAACCATCCACTACTCCATCCATCTGGACCATCCAGGGTTGCACGGCACTCTTCAGTGAACAGGACTGTTTGAAAATTAGTCTTCATGTATTTTTCTGCCCAATGCAGCCGTTTCTGCTTGTAAGCATTGGTTAGTGGTGGCGGAATGGAACTTTTATGCACAGTTGCAAGACTCTGGAGGACTCTACACCTTGATGTCCATGGGACTCCAGAGGCACCAGCAGCTTCAAATATCTGTTTGCTGCTATGTAATGGTGTTTTAGCAGCTGCTCTCTTGATCCGATGCATGGATCTGGCAGAAATCTTCCTCAATGGGCCTTTATCTGCACAAACCCATCTGTGCTCTGAAGCAGCTTTCGTGAAGTTTTCGTGAAATATGTAATGTTTTCATACCTCGCCCAAGGCATTGAACTATTTCACTCTTTTCCTTTTTCTTCCCCATATTGCTTGAAAATGGTGCTCTTCTTAATAATGTGGAACACCCTCCTTTTTTTTCCTTTAGTTGGGCTCACCTGGCAATCTAATTATCACAGGTGTCCGAGATTGTTTTCAGTGATCAAAAGAGCCCTGAGACACAATGCCATCCATGAGTTAAACTGAAAACCAAATATTTAATCTTTGTGACACTGAAATTGAATTTGCATAATAATTTGGAACAGGGTGTATACACATTTAGCAAAACAGTTAGCAATTGGGTTTGAAGGGCCCTGCTCATAGAAGCTTACAACCTAAAATTAGGCTAAACCTTACAGTGAACACACCTTTACTTTCACTGTGCATAACCACCCACACATTTCATAAAATGACTAAACACCCACATGACATTATTAGCTGCAAAATTACAGAAAGATAATTAACAGTCATTCTAACAAAGCATTACAACATAATATTTAAAAAGGCACATATTCAAACAATAACACCCCCCACTCCCGACATTCTACACACATGCATTGGGGAGTATTTTCCCCTAGAAGAATGCATGGTAAGACAAACAATACACGCCGCAATCGGACAGCATGGTCAAATCAAGCCACTTTTGATGGTCAAAATGCACAATAATTTCAGCAAACAGCTCTAGTAAGGCATTTGTCATTAGCAAAATATCATTCCTTCTCCCACAAACACCACAGCAACAAACCTGACCTCTCATAAGGCCAAACCAACACCCACCACTGAAGTCCCTTATATAAGCTAGCACTGACACATGCCCAATAGAAGTACACGCCCACCAGAATCTTTCAATCTGTCTTTTAAAATGTATTTCACCTGAGGGGCTGCAATACCTAATACTATTTGCTGTGTTAACCCTTGGCTATGTTCATCAGATCAGTATAACTCCAGGACAAAATTCTAAGTCAGTGGTTCTCAACCCTATCCTCAAGTACCCCCAACAGGTCATGTTTTCAGGCTTTCCATTATTTTGCACAAGTGATTTGATCAGTTTCACTGCCTTAGTAGTTACCACAGCTGTTTCATCTGAGGGAAATCTTGAAAGCATGACCTGTTGGGGCGCCTTGAGGACTGAAGTTGAGAAACACTGATCCAAGCAACAATTTTCTAACCAGATGTACCTGTGCAGTGTAAACTCTACAATTTGAAATGTCCAAGTCCCTGGCTGCAATGAGCTTCCAATTTAAAGTCCCAAAATAACTTGCTTACATTACAGACTATTTGGACAAGAGACACATAAAATGCCAGCCTGTCTTTGGATTGTGGTGAGAAACCCAACCAGGGGTTTATTATAAACTTCAACACCATATTGGGGACGTGAACCAGCAACCTTTTGGGTGCCAGGTGGATTTGCTAGCCACTTAGCTGGTGAGCAGTGAGCACATGTCTTGTCCCTCACTGTGGTGTGAGCCAGTCCTAAGTCCATAGCCATGCTCGGTATCATAAGTAATATACAATAGATTGTCCTAAGTATTGGGAAATGTGCCTTTACACACACATGAACTATAATGGCAGCCCAGGGTTCAGTATAGAGTTGGGCCACCATTTGCAGGTATAACAGCTTCAACTCTTCTGGGAAGGCTGTCCATAAGGTTTAGGAATGTGTCTATGGGAATGTTTGGACATTCTTCCAGAAGTGCATTTGTGAGGTCAGGCACTGATGTTGGATGAGAAGGCCTGGCTCGCAGTCTCTGCTCTAATTCAGCCAAAAAGTGTTCTATCGGGTTGAGGTCAGGACTCTGTGGAGACCAGTCAAGTTCCTCCACATCAGCCTCCCTCATCCATGTCTTTATGGACTTTGCTTTGTGCACTGGTGCACAGTCATGTTGGAACAGGAAGGGGCCATCCCCAAACTGCTCCCACAAAGTTGGGAGCATGAAATTGATCAAAATGTCTTGCTGATGCCTTAAGAGTTCCCTTCACTGGAACTAAGGGGCCAAGCCCAACCCCTGAAAAACAACCCCAAATCATAACCCCCCTCCACCAAATGATTTGGACCAGTGCACAAAGCAAGATCCATAAAGACATGGATGAGCGAGTTTGGGGTGGAGGAACTTGACTGGCCTGCACAGGGTCCTGACCTCAACCAGATAGGACACTTTTTGGCTGAATTAGAGCGGAGACTGTGAGCCAGGCCTTCTCATCCAACATCAGTGCCTGATTTCACAAATGCACTTCTGGAAGAATGGCCAAATACTCCCATAGACACCCTGCGGATCCAGACTCTATGCTATAAAAGTAGATGTAGACGCTGTCAATCTTTTTCTTTTCTTATGCTATTCTTCTTTTGAAATTGTATCTCTTATACTGCAATTGCATGTGCTGTATATGTACGTTGTTTAATAAAAGTACCCTTTAAAAAAATACTCCAATAGACAAACATCCTAAACCTTATGGACAGCCTTCCCAGAAGAGTTGAAGCTGTTATAGCTGCAAAGGGTGGGCCAACTCAATATTGAACCCTACGGACTAAGACTGGGATGCCATTAAAGTTCATGTGCATGTAAAGGCTGGCATCCCCATTGCCTAGCTAGTGTATCTGCCAAGATTTGCTATGGTGGTGCAACCCTCCTACACATAAATACTACATTGAGACATAATTTAGGTAAGGCTCTGAGTCATGTTTAACAACATAGAGAGGACAAACAACGTCTCTACATGAAGTGACATACTTGGGAATCAAACCCAGGACGTCCGCAATGACGGACAGAATCGCTACCTCGCTACACATCAAGTCCTCCTACACATGAATGCACAGATGCGGTGTGTCTAGGAATATATAGGACTTACATTAGTCAGGAGTTAATCTTCTAAATTTAATCTGTGATTTTTGGTGGTTCTTGCTACATGAGCGTTGAATAGTAATGTTATCTTCAGATTTTTGGTAATGACATTTTTATTTCTGATGTTGGTACACATATCACATTTTTGGGGCTCAAATTAGGATTATTTGGAAAGAATAAAAAAGAAAAAAATGGGACTAATTTTAAATTTCTATAAGCAATGGTATTGTTTGTGGTTTGTAAAGACACCTGTGTGAGTTTGGGAAAATATTTTTGTGAGATAGATATCAACAAGTGAAAGTATCAGAGAAAAAAATATTTAACCAAAACAGGAAAATATTGCTCTAGCATTATTAACAACAAAATAGATTATCAAAATTGCAACATTGTTGCAAGGACAATTTCTTTGAGAGAAAGATACATTTCATCTCAACATGAAATGGATTTATTTGAGAAAGTAACAATGGTACCATTAGAATGATTGGCTGAAGCTTGCGTTGTTCTACATAACTCTCATCTTCACTCTCAAAAAAATGTGTGTAAAATAACTCTCATTTTGGTAATTACTACCTACTCAAGGAATTACTCCATGAGAGATAAAAACTGAGTTATTTTGTGTCTGAGCATGCTCAGTTGTGCTCTGCACCTAAATGTAAAGAGACGGGGGAATATATCTCTTCTCAGACTTTTTAAGATATTTCAGAGTAGAAATCACTTTTTCACACAGTTTAAAAGCAGATTATCTTTAAACAATATACCGGAGAGTACTGCGTGGACCTTGAAGAAGGGGAGATACCCCAAAAGCTTGTCCTGAAATTTTTTATGTTAGTGCAAATAAAAAAAGTATCACGGGCAGTACTCAATTTTCTCTGGCACATTTGCACCAATACGACTACAATCACCTCAAACAATATACCACATATTTTAGTACAATTTAGGGGATCAGATCATGCTTCAAATATTATTTCTATTTGCACTACTCCAGGTCTGGACTGGAGTAAGGATTTGGCCATTATCTGTGACCTGGGAGCAATAGAGAATTACATTTTGGGAGTTATATGCCACCAGCGCTATTGTGAATACCGTTTTAGCGCTATTTACTGTGAATCGCGGTAATTTTACCGCAAATCGCCGTAATTTTGCCACTATTTTGCGGTAGCGCTATAGTAAATGACCCCCTGTGTGTTGGAGGAGGGTGGGATTACCCGGGGAGATATGTGCAGTGATGCGAGAAGGGTGGGAGTAGGCATGGAAGTTTGTTTTGTGATGAGGCAGCCAGGAAGGAATGCTCTATAAATCGGGGGATAGGTAATCAATGGGTGAGGTGTCAGGGGGATAGGTGTAGTGTAAGTTATTTGGGAGCTGAAATGAGTGTCATTTTGCGGTCTCATGATCCCTAGGCAAATTTGATTTCAGTTCTTTTCTCTCTTGCAATTCTCTTTTGCTGACTTTCTTATTCTGGTTCTTGTCGCAGATTTTTTTCTTCTCTCCTCCAGTCCCCCTCCCATTACTCCTTTGGACCCCCAGAATCTGGAAATGCCAACATAATATGCACACCTTCCCCCTTCTGTCCCCATTTCCTTGCTGCTTAAAATGTCTCCCTATGGACTGGGACTGTAAGCGCTAGGACATCTTGACCATGACCACAACAGAGCTCACTGAGTATCCACTGCTGCTAAAGCTGGCTCTTTTGCAGAACAGCATAGAACCAGCAATACAATGGCCAGAGTAAAGAGCAGGATTGCACTAAGTCCATTAGCAGCAACTACAGTGCTTGTTTGTGCTGAACAAAACACAGGCTTCCCTCCTTCTCCTCACAGCTTGGGACCTCTGCCACTGCTCATCCCACCTTAGGGAGCCCAGGGTAGGTGTAACAGGAATCCTCAAAATGGAAATGGAAACAGAAGCACAGTGTTGCATGTGCCTCTGTTTCCATTACCTCTAAGGCTTACATTTTATATTGGGGTAGACAATCATGGAGAAATGGAGATTTACATGAACAACATGAAAGTGAACACCAGGGTGCTACATACTTTTTTTCAGGACAATAACCTAGCAAGGCCATTAAAAAGTAAAGACAACTTGAAGAAACTTGGCATTTGCTTTCATGCACAGTTTTTTTCATGTCTCGAGAGTAATTCATCATCCCAAGTCTGATGCAAGAGTCCAGGTGGTCATCTATCAGTCTGCTCAGGGATTTGTTCTTGATAAAGTTAAGGAGCAACTCCACTTTTGTTGAGAAAAAAACATTCCCCTCTGGGTGATCTATGTACATTGCAAGGATTTTAACAAACTTTGTTGCAGGTTCCTACCTTTTGTTATTCTGAAGAAATCGCTGTGTGTTTGTCTATGTCCATGTGGAAGAATGAAACTAATAGGAGTGGTTTCATAATTATGAATCAGCTGTGGCACCTGCAGGGCTCTAATGAGGAAAACTGCAGGGCCTGCTTCCCTTTAGACGTGATTTCTTATTGAGAGTATTTCACCAAAAAATGTTATTTTTGTTGCAGGGGATGCCTGAAATCGGACTTGTATCTTAGTGTAGACTAGGGATGGACCAAACACCCCCCGGTTTGGTTCGCACCAGAGCATGTGAACAGGCAAAAATTTTTTGCGGACATTCGAACACAGCCGATGGGACCCGAACATGAAAAATCAAAAGTGCTCAGTTTAAAGGCTTATATGCACGTTATTGCCATGAAAAGTGTATGGGGTCCCGGGTCCTGCCCTAGGGGACATCAATGCAAAAAAAAAGGTTTTAAATCAATCGTTTTTTTCAGGAACAGTGACTTTAACCACTTGACAACTGGGCACTTAAACCCCCTTAACAACCAGACCAATTTTCAGCTTTCAGCGCTCTCACACTTTGAATGACAATTACTCAGTCATGCAACATTGTACCCATATGAAATTTGCGTCCTTTTTTTCACACAAATAGAGCTTTCTTTTGGTGGTATTTAATCATCTCTGGGTTTTTTATTTTTTGCGCTATAATTAAAAAAAGACCGAAAATTTTGTAAAAAAAATGAATTTTTCTTCGTTTCTGTTATAAAATTTTGCAAATTAGTAATTTTTCTTCATAAATTTTGGCCAAAATTTATACTGCTACCTATCTTTGGTAAAAAAAAAAAAATTAGTGGATATTATTTGGTCTTTGTGAAAGTTATAGAGTCTACAAGCTATGGTGCCAATTCCCCCAAATTCACGGGTCAAC
>BLSH010337841.1:2523993-2561352 GCA_018402905.1 Glandirana rugosa | reverse complement strand
ATTCCCCTGGGGGGTCCGTGTAATAAATTTCCTTATAAAGTAACAATAACAAAGTGAAATTCGTAATAATTGGCGAATTGTTGGCGGGGTATCTGTTAACTGCAGATGTCCCGCCAACGAATTAAGACCCTCCTGCAGATAACTGTAGGAGGGTCTTAGCGCGAGGGGCGCGCGGGGGACCCCGCGCGTGTGCCCTTGTAGGCACTGGCAGCCCAGGCCCCCTGGGCTGACTAGTGCCTAGCCCCACTTACCGGCGACACGCGCCGGAAAGTGGTGCACTAGCGCGGCAGTTTACTGCCGCACTAGTGTACATTTGTTCGGCCGCCTTCGCGGCCGAACAGAGAGGAGAGGTGTGGCTAGCCACGTCACACTCTCCTCTCTCAATGCTTAAAGTGAAACAATAACAATGAAATATTCCTTTAAATAATGTGCCTGGGGGGTCCCCTTAGTCTGCCTGTAAAAGGGCGCACCTCTGTGATGTTTAGAACAGTGCCGGAATAAATGACATTTGTAAAGGAAAAAATGTAATTTAAAATCACTCGCGGTTGTAATGTATTGACGGCTCCTGGCAATATAGAAAAAATTCACTGAAAAAATTTGCGTAGGGTTCCCCCCCCAGTCCATATCAGGCCCTCCGAGTCTGGTATGGATTTTACCAGAGCGCCCCCCCCCCCTGCCTCCTGAACCATACCAGGCTACATGCCCTCAACATGGGGAGTATGGGTGCTTTGGGGCAGGGGGACAAGAGCCTCTTCCTCACAACCCTGGGCTGTGGTTGTGGGGGTCTGCGGGCGGGGGCTTATCGGAATCTGGAAGCCCCCTTTAATAAGGGGGCCCCCGGATCCCGTCCACCCATGTGAAATAGTATCAGGTACATTGTACCCCTACTAATTCACCCAAAAGTGGCAAAAAAGAAAAAACCACAGGAGACAATTAGGGCTAGTTTACACTTGCTTTAAAACATGGCTTCGGCCAGGCTTTGATAAAGCTCTCTGAATGCCAGTCAAAGCTCCTGTCAGTCACTAAATAAAATGGTTAGCTTACAGTCCTGTTTACACCTTGCTTTTGCTTGGTGCTTCGATGAGGCTTCGTGGGGCTTCGATGAGGCTTTGGGGGGCTTCGATGAGGCTTCGGTGGGGCTTCAAGCAAGCTTTGCCATAGACTTCTATGGAGGCTTTGAAGGTGCTTTGAAGCACCGCTAAATCTACATGGGGTATAATTTTTGAAGCGAAGTAGAAGCATAGTAAATCAAAAGCAGGTGTAAACAGGACTGTAAGCTAACCATATTTAGTGACAGGAGCCTTAGCAAAGCGTGTCTGAAGCCTTGTTGAAGCAAGCGTAAACTAGCCGTTAATGTGCGTTGAAGCCGAAGCAAATGTAAATGAGCCCTAGGGACAAGCCCTTTATTAACCACTTCAGCCCCGGAAGGATTTCCCACTTTAGGACCAGAGCACTTTTTGCGATTCGGCACTGCGTCGTTTTAACTGACAATTGCGTGGTCATGCGACATTGTACCCAAACGAAATTGGCGTCCTTTTTTAACCAACAAATAGAGCTTTCTTTTGGTGGTATTTGATCAACTCTGCGTCACTTCTGATCATCGCTATAAACAAAAAAAGAGCGGCAAATTTGAAAAAAAAAACTATATTTTTTACATTTTGCTATAATACATGTCCAAAAAAAATATAAAAAAACAAATGTATTCATTAGTTTTGGCCGATTTATATACTTCTACATATTTTTGGTAAAATAAATTGCAATCAGCGTTTATTGATTGGTTTGCGCAAAAGTTGTTTTTTATCGGGACTTCAATATTACGGCAGACATGTCGGACATTTTTGACACTTTTTTGGGACCAATGACATGTATACAGCGATCAGATCTAAAAAAAAAACACTGATTGCTGTATAAATGTCAATGGCAGGGAAGGGGTTAACCAGGGGAGGGGGGGCGCTCTAGGGGTTAACTGTGTCCCCTCACTGTGTTCTAACTGTATGGGGGTTAGGCTGCCAGGGGCATGACAGATCTAACTGATCTCGAGTATAGGGATCAGTAGATCTGTCATGTCCCCCCTCACAGAATGGGAAACCGCCGTGTTTACATCAGCGGTTACCTGTTCTGGCTCTCCGATAGGCAATCGCGGGTCTCCGGCGGACATCGAGTCTGCCCAACCCACTTGCCTGCAAATCGCGCATGCACGAGCCACCGTTTATAGACGGCGATTTGCACTACAGAGCCACTCTGCAGTAGTAAAAGCTGTAACGTGTTTGGGAACCGGTTAAGAAAGAAAAAAATAATGAAGTGTCCCCTATAATCCATCGTCAATCACGCACGACGGACCCCAAAAAAAAAAAAAGAAAGCTGCAACAGCTCCTCCTCCATGGGAGGGCTCCCGCCAACTGACTGCTTTTTGCTTTAATAGTTTATTTATATGGAAGAGCGGGGCCATCCGGTGAAGTAAGCGTGTGACCCGCCCCCTCTGAGGTCACATGACGTGTAATGCCATATAATTAAGCTGTCAAAGCAAAAAGCGTGCAGATGACGGGAGCCCTCCCAACGGGGAGGAGCTGTGCGCACCGCGTGCGTGCAATGCATTATGGGGTGCTCGACTCAAACCGCAGGCCCATCCCTAGTGCAGACTTCTGGGAAAATCAGTGAGCCAATCACACAAGCAGGAAATTATGTTTCTGGGGGGCTTTCTGTACACATTCTGTGTACAGAACACCTACAAGTAGCCATATTGCATTGCATTTTCATAAAATAACATTATTATTTTTTATTTGCTACTTTTTTCCCCATGAAAGTGGAGTAAACCCTTTAACCACTTCCTTACCTGGCCATAGTAATATGAGGCCGGCAGGAACAACTCCCCCCTCCTCCCATTCTCGCCGTTACTACGAGCCCTCGGGACACAGCCTAATCCCCGATCAGTGTAAAGAGCCAATAGAAATGGCTCTTTACCATGTGACCAGCTGTGTCCAATCACAGCCATTTTCATGCACTATCCTCGTGCATGGTGCTCGTGCATGCCCCTAAGGGTGCGCAGAGTGGCGATCTGAGACGAGGCGCGTCATCCTGACACAGCCCATCCCCGATCGGGGTAAAGAGCCAATGAATTTGGCTCTTTACAACGTGACTGGCTGTGTCCAATCACAGTTGGTCACAGAATGTAAACAAGCCGGGGTAACGAACTGTTACCAATCGTGTGTGAGGAGGAGATTACAGTAACAGCTAGTTACCAATTACAGTGTACACCAAATTACACTGATTGTCCCCTGTAATTCAGAATAACTGTCACCAGCCCATCAATGTACCTGTCACCAGCCCATCAGAGTACCTGTCACCAGCCCATCAGAGTACATGTCACAAGCCCATAAAAGCCTCTGTCACTAGCCCATCAGAGTACCCGAGTACCTATGACCAGCCCATCAGAGTACCCGAGTACCTGTCACCAGCCCATCAGAGTACCTGAGTACCTGTCACCAAGCCCATCAGAGTACACGAGTATCTGTCACCAGCCCATCAGAGTACCCGAGTACCTGTCACCAGCCCATCAGAGTAACCGAGTACCTGTCACAACCCCTCAGAGTAACCGAGTACCTGTCACAACCCCTCAGAGTAACCGAGTACCTGTCACCAGCCCATCAGAGTACCCGAGTACCTGTCACCAACCCATCAGCATACCCAAGTACCTGTCAGCAGCCCATCAGAGTACACAATTACCTGCCTCCAGCCCATCAGAGTACCCGAGTACCAATCACCAGTCCATCAGAGTACTCGAGTACCTGTCACCAGCCCATCAGAGTAACCGAGTACCTATCATACCCCTCAGAGTAACCGAGTACCTCTCACTAGTCCATCAGAATACCCGAGTACCTGTCACCAGCCCATCAGAGTACCTGAGTACCTGTCACCAGCCCATCAGAGTACCCGAGTACCTGTCACCAGCCCATCAGAGTACCCAAGTACCTGTCAGCAGCCCATCAGAGTACTCAAATACCTGCCGCCAGCCCATCAGAGTACCCGAGTACCTATCACCAGACCATCAGAGTACTCGAATACCTGTCACCAGCCCACCAGAGTACCCAAGTACTTGTCACCAGCCCACCAGAGTACTTGAGTACCTGTCCCCAGCCCATCATAGTACCTGAGTACCTGTCACCAGCCCATCAGAGTACCTGAGTACCTGTCACCAGCCCATCAGAGTACCCAAGTACCTGTCAACAGCCCATCAGAGTACTCAAATACCTGCTGCCAGCCCATCAGAGTACCCGAGTACCTATCACCGGCCCATCAGAGTACTAGAGTACCTGTCACCAGCCCACCGGAGTACCCAAGTACTTGTCACCAGCCCATCAGAGTAACCGAGTACCTGTCATACCCCTCAGAGTAACCGAGTACCTCTCACCAGCCCATCAGAGTACCCGAGTACCTGTCACCAGCCCATTAGAGTACCCGAGTACCTGTCACCAGCCCATTAATGTACCCAAGTATCTGTCTTCAGCCCATCAGTGTACCTGAGTACCTATCATCAGAGTACTTGAGTACCTGTCACCAGCCCATCAGAGTACCTGAGTACCTGTCACCAGCCCATCAGAGTATCCGAGTACCTGTCACCAGCCCATCAGATTACCCAAGTAACTGTCACAACCCCTCAGAGTAACCGAGTACCTGTCACCAGCCCATCTGTTAGGAAAAAGGACTGTTTTGCCGGATTTGCGTGTTCGAGTTTGCACGCGCTCGTGCGCGCGCGCGCACCGCAAACGGTGCAAAACAGCTCCATTTAAGCTCACAACGTCCAGCAGTCAGTGCTGTCCGTTCTACAGCATGTGAGTGTTCCTGAGCGACCTGATTTCCTGTTTATCTGATCCTGTGACCTGGCTTGACCTTGACCTTGTTGATTTCTGCACTGACCCCCAGCTTGCCCACGACCACTCTTCTGCCTGATCCTTTTGTACTTCGCTGCCAGCCTGTTGATGACCCTGCCTGCATCTGACGACCCCTCTGCCTGAACCCTTTGTACCGCATTGCCCAACTGCTACCGACCCAGCCTGTACGACCATCCACCATCTGCACGAGCTTCACTGGACCATCCATATCGCCACCAGGGATCCTGTTCGGCCCTCGTGCCCCCCTGAGCTCCTGGGCTCCCTGTCTGCTCTACCGGGGACCCTTGAACCAGGGCCGCAAGAGTGGTTGCTTCCTGCACAAGATAGACTCCACCAACAGGTGCGTGACACAATCAGAGTACCCGAGTACCTGTCACCAGCCCATCAGAGTACCCGAGTACCTATCTGCAGCCCATCAGATTACCCGAGTACCTGACACCAGCCCATCAGAGTACCTGAGTACCTAGCTACAGACCATCAGAGTACCCGAGTGCCTGTCACCAGCCCACCAGAGTACCCAAGTACCTGTCACCAGCCCATCATAGTAACTGAGTACCTGTCACAACCTCTCAGAGTAACTGAGTACCTGTCACCAGCCCATCAGAGTACCCGAGTACCTGTCCCCAGTCCACCAGAGTACCCAAGTACCAGTCACCAGCCCATCATAGTAACCGAGTACCTGTCACAACCCCTCAGAGTCCCCGAGTACCTGTTACCAGCCCATCAGAGTACTCAAGTACCTGTCACCAGCCCATCAGAGCACCCGAGTACCTGTCACCAGCCCATCAGAGTACCCAAGTACCTGTCACAACCCCTCAGAGTAACAGAGTACATGTCAACAGCCCATCAGATTACCCGAGTACCTGTCACCAGCCCATCAGATTACCCGAGTACCTATCTACAGAACATTAGAGTACCCAAGTACCTGTCACCAGCCCATCAGAGTACCCGAGTACATGTCTCCAGCCCATTAGAGTACCCAAGTACCTATCTGAAGCCCATTAGAGTACCTGAGTACCTATATGCAGCCCATCAGAGTACCTGTCACCAGCCCATCAGAGTACCCGAGTAGCTATCTGAAGACCATTAGAGTACCCAAGTACCTATCACCAGCCCATCAGAGTCCCCGAGTACCTGTCTCCAGCCCATTAGAGTACCCGAGTACCTATCTGCAGCCCATTAGAGTACCTGAGTACCTATCTGCAGCCTATCAGAGTACCAGAGTACGTATTTGCAGCCCATCAGATTACCTAAGTACCTGTCTCCAGCCCATCAGTGTACCCGATTACCTATCTGCAGCCCATCAGATTACCTGAGTACCTGTCTCCAGCCCCTCAGAGTACCAGAGTACCTATCTGCAGCCCATCAGATTACTCGAGTACCTGCCTCCAGCCCATCAGAGTACCCGAGTACCTATCTGCAGCATATGCTTAATGGAATATACGTTGGGGTGTTTGTTGTCCAAAATTGGGTTATTTTGTGGTAATTCCATTGTCCTGCTGCTTCAGGACCTTCAAAAGTGTGATAGGTAGGAATGAAATTAGATTCCTAAGGTAGGTACTTCTTCAGTGTTGGGCCTCTGCATGTGACCAGGCTGTGTAAAAGTCTCACACATGTGGTATCGCTATACTCAGGAGGAGTACCAGAATGTGTTTTGGGGTGTAATTGCTGTTATGTACATGCTGTGTGTTAGAAATATCATATAGATTGATGACTTTGTGTATAAAAAAAAAATAAGTTTTAATTTTCTTTACACGTTTTCCGAAGACTTGTGTAAACAAATTAACTGTTCAAAAGACTCATAATGCTTCATAGAATATACGTTGGGATGTGTGCTTTCCAAAATGGGGTCATTTTGTGGGTAATTCCACTGTCCTGGTGCTCCAGGGCCTTCAAAAGTGTAATGGGTTGTTAGGAAATTTTATGTGTAATTAATGCTCCTAGAACGCCTGACGGTGCTCCCTGCATGTTGGAGCTCTCTATGTGGCCAGGCTCTGTAAAAGTCTCACACATGTGGTATCTCCATACTCGGGAGGAATAGCAGAATGTATCTTGGGGTGTAATTGGAAGTATGCATCTGCTGTGTGTTAGAAATAACTTGTTATTATGACAATTTTGTGTAAAAAAAAAAAAAAAAGTTCTTCATTTTTCCAAGAATTGTGGGAAAAAATTACAACTACAAAAAACTTGCCATGCCTCTTATTAAATACCTTGGACTGTCTAGTTTTCAAAGAGGGGTAATTTGGATTGTATTTTTTACTGTACTGACATTTCAGGGCCTCAAGAAATGAGATAGGCCATCAGTACATCATGTGTGACCAATTTTCAATGATTGCCACCATAGCTTGTAGACTCTATAATTTTCACACAGACCAAATAATATCCACTAATTTGGGATATTTTTTACCAAAGATATGTAGCAGTATACATTTTGGCCCAAATTTATGTACACAAATTACTTACTGTATTTGCAAAGTTTTATCATAGAAACTAAAAAAAAAATGTTTCTTTTTCAAAATGTTTGCTCTTTTTTAACTTATGTCGAAAAAAAATGTAAAGAAACAGTGGTGATTAAATATCACCAAAAGAAAGCTCTATTTGTATGAAAAAAATGATAAAATTCTCGTTTGGGTGCAGTGTTGCATGACTGGAGTAATTGCCATTCAAAGTGTGACAGCACTGAAAGCTGAAAATTGGTCTGGGCAGGAATCAAATCAATTGTGGGTGCAGGAAACATGTACAAATGCAAAAAATATGTTCCTGTCTAGTTGGCTGCTATGACTTCTGACCTGGGTAACAGCTAGGTTGAGTTCTTGCCTGGCTAACTGGTTTATATTCTAAACTGGCTGGCTGGCTTGCTTGGCTGAGTTCTGACCTGGCTGGCTTGATTGTTGGTCTGAGTTCCATCTTGTTTGGCTGGGTTGAGCTCCAGGCCTGGTTAATGGTTTGAGTTCTGGCCTGTCTGGCTTGCTGGTCTAAGTTGTGCACCTAAGGTCTGATGAGGGACTTTTACAGAGGGAGGTGGAAGTCTTTGCTGTGGGCAATTTTAGCTAAGGTTGGTAGATGTTATGCTGGAGATGTTCACATTCACCGGCTGATGCTGATCATATTTTCTGGGTGTGTCCTCAAATAAGTACATTTTGGTCTGAGGTCATTACCTGTGTCTCAGATGTCCTTTCCATACCTATCCCACAGTCCTGGAAGGTCTGTTTGCTAGGACTGGTAGATGAAGTAGTTCCCTCTCAAGCTCTCAAGACATTATTATCCATATTGTTTTTTATGGCAGAAAAGCAATCTTATTAAATTGGAAGAAGCCAGGGGCCCCTGGACTGGGATTCTGGTAGAAGCTAGTTAACACAATGATCCCATAATATAAGGCCACATACATCGCAAGAGGCTGTGAGAAAAACGTTTCATAAAGTCTGGCAAGCATGGTATAATTCCACATTCACGGTCAGTTAGTGTGTGGGGGTCACTGAGCAGCTGAGACATACTACCATGCCGCCTGTGGAATGAGGACTCAGTGGTAAGCTGGGTAAGAAGCCTGGGACCTTAGGATAAATCATAAATCCGGGATATATGTAACTCTGACCTTTCCAGTTTCAGTCCCTTTCAAAAACTGTAAGTTTGGACATATTGGTTGAATACATGGCATGACGATGTATGGGGAGGGGGAATGCTGTTGGGGTGATAGTTAGAGATGATTGTTAGTTAGATGTTAGTTAGATGAAAGTCTGGTTGTATAGACCCTGCCTGGTCAATGTGCGCCAAATTGTTGGCACCAAATTTTTACAAAACAATAAAAAGAAATGTAAAAAAAAAAAAGGTTGGTAGATGTTTTTGGCCACAACAGTGCAGGAGTTGGTAAGTAATGCAGAGTTCAGAGGCCTTTAATATGTATTGCAGAGGGCAGGGGTCAGACTCAGTAGTAAGTACCGCAAAATTCAGAGGTCACTAGTAAATAGCCCAGAGTTCAGTGGTCAGTAGTAAAGTATTGTATTGGTATTGCACAGAGCAGCCCTAAACCTCCTTTTCTGGGTTCCCCCATTGTTCTATTCGCTCCTCTTCTTCGAGTGCTACCATAGCAATCTGCTTGCTATGGGGTATTCGTGTGGGCATGCTCCCGAGCTAGGCTGTGTGCACCCATAGACACACACACCATGACTTGGGCCTCGTCGCCTCTCACTCCCTCCGAACAGGATTTGACTGACAGCAGCAGTACCAAATGGTCCCGCTGCTTTCTATAAAGCCTGTGACTGCAGGAAGAGAGCAGAGCAGGGCTAACGGTGGGGATATCACTGAATTGAGAGTTGTGCCAGGTAACTAGCCATGACTACCAATAAGGGGAGGGGATGGTGGAGATGGAAGGTTAACTTTCACTGCCACTGACTATCAATGTGCAGTGGGTGGGGTTAAATTTCACGGCCACTGACCATTAATGCAGGAGAGGGCTGGGTGGTTAACGTTCACTGCCACTGACCACCAATTTGTGTTAATAGTAATAGTACTGACAACAATATTGGGAGTTAATATTGTGGTCACTGACATCAATGCTGGGGGTTATTGCACACCAACTTCTTCAGTGTGCTTTGTGATACAACGCAAAACATGCAGCAGGACCAAAAGTTTTGGCACTGAAATGTAAAAATATCCTGCTCTTGTGCGGCCTACTAGAAGTGATGACAGTCACACTTGAGGCTCTTTGTAATTTTTTCATTTGACCATCACTGTTTAGACTCTTCTGGTTCACTTACTAAACAAGATCGCTGCCAAAATCCTACAAATCCTAGAATTGCCAGTCCAGAAGTGAGTGACTGACCATCAAATAAATGATACTATTCTTACTGTGCCCGAAGATATAGTTTGTTGGTTGATAGTTAGCCAGTTATTGAGATTATTTCAGGATTTTTCAGTTCACCTAATAGAGAAGAGGGCAGCTCACTGTGACGCCATGCGTCTCTTCCTTCCTGGATATCCAACCAACACAGCCAGCCAGCTCAGCAGCATGGTATCCTTCAGCTCCCAGGTTGTGCCTGTGTGAAGTACTTTTAATTTGGGATGTGGAGCAGAAGCAGTGGTGTCATGGTTAGCACTTTTGCCTAGCAGCAAAAGGGTCGCTGGTTCATATCCCAACCACGGCACTACCTGCCTGGAGTTTGCATGTTCTCCCTGTGCCTGCGTGGGTTTCCTCCGGGTACAAGTGAATGTACAATGTATACGTAAAAGCACTGCGTAAATTGACTGCACTAAATAAGTCCTGGAAATAAAAAAAATAAATGTGGAGGGTGCTAATGGGAGCAAGAGGCCAGGTAGTCTGATGTCCTCTGTCCTATAGCTTTACTGTGTAATGGGGAAAATGAAGTACTGTCCGTGATACTTTTTTTATTTGTACTAACATACAATTTTTCAGGACAAGCTTTTGGGGTGTGTCCCCTTCTTCAAGGTCCAAGCAGTACTGATTCACAAAAGTTTAAGCAGAATGTTAAAAGAAAAATATCTGAGGGAAAGGGGAAAAAAAGGAAAACAAACGAACACACACAATCCAATGTATATGGTGATGGCAATAAAGCTAGCTTCAGGGTCACTGAGATAAGACAGGGAGCTATAGACTGGGGGGGCTTGGGTGACGGTCACAGAGGGGGTCATAAAACTGTAGTGTAATGGGTAAGGAAACACCAATATCCAAATTTAAGCTGTTATTTTTTGTGTCAAAAAGAAGTATAATTATTAGTTCAAACGTTTGAACTAAGAATGGTGCTTCTTTTTGACACAAAAAATAACGGCTTAAATCCAAGTACTGAGCTGGAGGGTGAAGGAGTAATAGTCTGCAGAGGGAGAGTCTGCAGTGTCAGCGCACACATATAGACTTGTATGTGCCAACTTTGTACTATAATTTTACTGGGCATTCAACAGTAAAACCCTTATCCCCATCCAAGTTATTTTCCCCAACACAACAAAAACAAGAGCCAGCCTGGTCAGTGTCTCCGGATATGTGATATGATTTGATTGAGGTCAGCTAGCAGGTGAACCACTACTTTCAGCCACTCTCAAGTGAGTACATGGCTATACACATAATAAAA
Organism: Glandirana rugosa; assembly: GCA_018402905.1. Lineage (NCBI taxonomy): Eukaryota > Metazoa > Chordata > Amphibia > Anura > Ranidae > Glandirana > Glandirana rugosa. The sequence goes on along the minus strand of BLSH010337841.1, from coordinate 2,550,383 downwards.
CTGGATATTAACATTAACATGGGATTGTTGATCCAGGTGTGGCGCTATCCCCGCAGAAGTCGCTTGGCAATTTTGGTTCTCTGATCTGCGCTTTGACTCCAAGAACAACTCCAGCCCCTCTAACACACCTGGTTGAATGAAAGTCACTGCAAGCACTCATAAGAACACCAGTATAGATGCCTTTAACTCGCTTGTGAATTAGCACCAGGAAATAGATACAAGACTCTTTAGTGGTAAATAACTCAATGTATTGGTGCGGGTTAGAATAAATGGTGCTGAAAGATCAATCAGCGCACACACATTTAATCACAAGGGTAATAGCCGCTGAACAGTGCAGGAAAAATTCATCAAATCCTCAATCAAATAGTCATAATATGGGAGTGCAGCGCTATATATGACAGTTCATATGTACATAATCCAATAGAACACCATCAGTGGTCATACAGTGCGAGAAAACATCAAAGTGCTTCAGTGAAGTCCACCACCAGTATAAGGATCGCCGCTCACCTCACTGAATGGATCCCCTATAGAGGATCAACCGCGATCTTAGCTCTCAGTAAGGGGAAAAGGAACACTGTAGTCAGGATCCAGAAGCAGCCGTTTTAACCTCTCCTTGGATGGCTCCAGTCATCAGATGTTTATATATAGCGTAAAGAGACAACCATAGTGCTCTCCATTTAAACTCACATAGCTTTAATAGAAAATTATTGCACTTACATAAATTGCACTGTGTCCCAGTGCCAGGAATGAAAGGCTCTCTTGTGCAATCGAATCAGCATAACAAACTTGTAAGGATATAACCAGCGTCAGCCGCGGGTGACGTCACACACTTCCCTCCCCTTTCGATTTTACGGAAGGAGAGCCTTTCATTCCTGGCACTGGAACACAGTGCAATTTATGTAAGTGCAATCATTTTCTATCAAAGCTATGTGATTTTAAATGGAGAGCACTATGGTTGTCTCTTTATGTCATATGTAAACATCTGATGACTGAAGCCATCCAAGGAGAGGTTAAAACGGCTGCTTCTGGATCCTGACTACAGTATTCCTTTTCCCCTTACTGAGGGCTAAGAGCGCGGTTGATCCTCTATAGGGGATCCATTCAGGGAGGAGAGCGGCCATCCTTATACTGGTGGTGGACTTCACGGAAGCACTTTGATGTTTTCTCGCACTGCATGACCACTGATGGTGTTCTATTGGATTATGTACATATGAACTGTCATATATAGCGCTGCACTCCCATGTTATGACTAGAATAAATGGTGGTTTCAGCATAAATGAACACATAAGAGGTTTGGACACAGTCCACTAGACAGTATAATAACTATGCCAAGGTAACGTAGAATAGAGTTCTGTACCACTAGACTGGGATTAACTTATGAATCAGCAAAGTCAGAAATAAACAGTGCATATAAGCATTAACTCCAATGTGAATAATAATCTTATGTATAAGTAGTCTAGACTCTAGAGTACATTCTAGGAGGATGGTTAAGATATGGTGAAATGTCCCCTGAGAGGTACTAGTTAGCATAACCAATAGGTGAAGGTCTCTGTGTAGCAACTGTAAAGGGGCAGTTTTTTAGTCCTACCTCCTCAGTCGACTAGCGTTGGGGCCCAGTTGTACCATTGGTGCACATGACAATAGACCCAGTCAAGCCTGCAGGCAGCAATTAGGCTGCTAGATAGCTGTTTGGTCAGTTCCTAAGGGGGTCATTCTCCTTAGCAGCAGATAGTATTTTCCCACAGCAGCAGCTCACCGGTTCCAGCGATATTGCAACTCACCATCCGGTTACACCCAGGGATTAGACCAGTAATTCAAAAGCTCTTAATTACACAGTAGAGTCTCTCCTCAGGACTACAGATCCACAGTGCATTGCTGCCTGGTTCAGCCCTTCCTGCTCAGCAGCTCCCTCCTCTTGGTGAAATAGCAGTCGACCAGTTCAGCACAGCAGGGCAGCAGCTGCAGCCACTGTTTCTCTTACAAGCACCTTGCTACACAGGGAATATCCAAGTGCCTTCTGGAGGATCAGGAAGGAATGTATTTTCCCCCCACTGGAGCAAATTGTACCATGCTTTGTAGGGTTTTTCTTATTTGCCTTCCTATGGATCAACTGTGGGTATAGGATTCTGTATGTTGGTTTTCTATTTATGTATTCTGTTTATTTATTTCTATAGGTTGGACTACATGGACTTGTGTCTTTTTAAAGCCGACAAGGTAACAGTGCAACACAGGTATTTTGCTTTGTAGCAGATATCCTTTTCTTCCTTTCAACATGTTGGGATAAATAGTTAAAGAGGAAGTAAACCCTGATGGGTTTTACTTCCTCTTTTGTTCCCTGCAAAGTAAAAACATAATGGGCTAGTATGCATCCCATACTAGCCCATTATGTGGCATCTACCTGCAAACGAAGGGCACGCTGTCCCCACTGGAGGCCGCATCTAAGTCTGTCCCTCTTCTTTCCGGAGTCGCAGACTCCAGCTCTCTGACTGGCCGGAGCCGTGTGACGTCACTCCCATGCATTTGCATGGGAGCCGCAGGTCACAGCACTCGCTAGGGGAGAAATGGCACGGAGGGCCGTTTCTTCACAGCGCATGCGCCAATGACATCATCGGCGCACAACACAGTAAATATCTCCTAAACAGCACACATTTAAGAGATATTTACAATACCTATAGGTAAGCCTTATTCCCCACAGAGGTTTACATCCACTTTAATGTCCATTTCTTTTTGTCAGTCTGCCATTTGACAAGTCACTATGTTGTGTATGACAATGCAGATCTATATAGTGTATGTACATTGCGATTACCGGTAAGAAGCTGTTACATCATGTTCCCAGCCAAAGCTCACTCTATAATGACATACTGGGATTACTGAGCAGTTTGTGCAGTGATTATATGCAACACTACTAAGTATTAGCAAAGAATTAGTTTAGTTACACATCATAATAGAACTTATCATATGTAGCATCTCTTCTATTCATTCTGTTACTGTACATAAAAATCCAGCACTCTGATTTTGCATAATCCTGTCTGGCAGAACAAAAGATAATGTTTCCGACACACTTCAACTGAAACAATCTACACTGCAATAACAATTTAAGGTCTAAGCCACCATTACCTAACCAGAAGCCATCAAATGTTTGCCAACAGTTTAACTGATGCTTGTAGAAGTAAAATAGCTTAAAGGATAAATCACTTTAAAAAAAAATTTAAAAAATAAATTCACATTTTTTTGCAGGTTGAACTAGATGGACTTGTATCTTTTTTGAACCAGACTAACTATGTAACTAGGTAACTGGTTGTTTTTTTGAGCCTGTAAAGCATTGCAACAGCGATCAGCAGATATGCAGGTCTCCTGCAGACCTGTCAGCATATCTGTACATCCCTTACAGGAGCGCCAAGCGTGGAGCATTGGTAACTGTACTGGGAGCCAGCACAGTTATAGTTGGGAACCGAGAACCTACTGATGCCTATATGCAATCAATAGCTTTCCGATCATGTGACCACTGTGACATCCAATCACAGCGGTCACATGACCGGAAAGCCCACCTCCTTTGTTCAAGACAAAATAAAATGATTTGCTGGGATTGAGCTTTAAATGTGGCATGAATGTAGCAACAGCCATGACTATATCAAGGAAAAGACTAGGACAGCAAGTTGTTATGCTTTGTCCTTTCAGCCAGCTAACCAACAAGCAAGAGCTCAGCCAATCCAGCCAGCCAGACCAGAACTCAGCCTAGACAGCCAGGAAAACGAGAGATGAAGCCAGTCAGTGAGGCCAGAACTGAATTCAGCCAGCATAGCCAGACCAGAACTCAAAGCAGCCATATTGACCAGAGCTCAGCCTATGGGTGGGGGCATAACCAGCATATCCAAAAATTTGGAGGAGTCAACACACATTGGTACTTAAACATTACTTTATATTATGGAAATAAAATGGTCATTGAAATTAGGTAGTGTACAAAAATGGCACCACATATGTTTCTGGTCACACATTTCTTCAAGGAGAAAGATAAAGTCTGTCAACAAAGCACTTTTTCAAAAGCAATATAATACGGACCACAGAATGGTTTACGGACCACAGAATGCCCGAGGGGCACTTTCTGTTGTGCTGAGATCCCCAAAGTCCTTGCAGTGTATCTGACTGATGATGAAAGAATTGAAGAAGAAGCTGGCATAAGAAATACCCTGTAAGGGGAAACCTGCTCTTTTCCTTTTTGTCAGGTGCCCCTCCAACACTGTTACCTCTCTCCCTATCTGCTGGAGCTCCGAATAATCCAGAAACTGCTATTTAAAGTTCCACTGATTTTTAAGTTTATTAAAAGTCAGCAGTTACAAAAAGTGTAGCTTCTGACTTTTAATAAACAGACACACACCTGTCCCACACCTGTCCCATGGTCCAGCGGTGCGGCCGCCCGATGCCTCACTTCTCTCCCCCGCCTCTCTGCGGCGCCGGTATTGGAAGTGTGGGCACACGGCTGTGACATTTTGCGCTACACTCTGTCAGTGGCCAGGCAATCTTCTGGGACCTGTGACGTGTCCCAGAAGATTGCAGGGAGGGAGGAGTAACCTAGGGGGAGAGGAGGAGTCGCCTAGGCGGCAAGGCGACCAGGCCAGGACATGGGAGCTGGGTACCTCTCATAGCTAGGTACCCACTCCCTCCCCCCCAAAAAAAATGACATGCCAACTGTGGCATGTCAGGGGGCGAGAAGTACTTAAAGCGGAAGTTCCACTTTTGGGTGGAACTCCGCTTTAAGCATTTCTGTATCAAGATGGCTGCTGAAATCGAATTAGATTTCGACATCCAGTAGGAGATGCCAGCCTCCTCAAGAAAGCTGCCTGGAGCCCCTAATAAGGGACAGATTAGGCCCTAATGATTGTAAATAGGAACCACGTTATTTTTTTATGGAAGTGAATGGGAATTGTGTATGTTTGTTCTGCAAAGCTTACATTCCTTTATTCAAAAAGGAAATATTGAGACATACCGAATAATGTTTACTAGGCCTGCAAAGAAAAGCATATGATAAAACATTTTTGAATAGTGACATGATTAACTACTTCCCACCCCACCTATAATAGAATGATGACCGAGAAAGAGCGCTGTCATCCTGGGTGGACGTCATATGGGGGGTATTTGCACTGTCCTGGCATTTTTCGAGCCTCAAGAATTGAGATAGGCAGTCAGTACATCAGGAATGTTCGATTTTCAAATATACAGTGCTCAGCTCAAATGAGTACACCCCTTTTGAAAAGTAAGATTTTAATCAATATCTCAATGAACACAAGAACAGTTTCCAAAATATTGACAAAATTTCATTTTATAGAACATTTGTTTAGCTCATTACATAAAAAGTAAGGTTAACCACTTCAGCCATGGAAGGATTTACCCACTTCCTGACCCGGCCATTTTTTGCAATACGGCACTGCGTCCCTTTAACTGACAATTGCGCGGCCGTGTAATGTTGTACCCAAACTAAATTAATGTCCTTTTTTCCCCACAAATAGAGCTTTCTTTTGGTGGTATTTGAACACCTCTGCAGTTTTTATTTTTTGCTCTATAAACAAAAAAAGAGCGACAATTTTGAAAAAAAAAACTATTTTTTTTTACTTTTTGCTATAATAATTACCAAAAAAAATAAAAAAAAAACGAATTTCTTCCTCAGTTTAGGCCAATATGTATTCTTCTACATATTTTTGGTAAAAAAATCCCAATTAGCGTATATTGATTGGTTTGCAAAAAGTCTACAAAATAGGGGATAGATTTTTGGCATTTTTATTATTTATTTATTTTTTGTAATAGTAATGGCGGTGACCGACGATTTTTAGCGGGACTGTGACATTGCAGATGACAGATCAAACACTTTTGACACTTTTTGGGACCAGTGACATTTATACAGTGATCTTCTGTGATTTAAAAATGCACTGATTACTGTGTAAATGACACTGGCAGGGAAGGGGTTAACACTAGGGGGTTAATCAAAGCGTTAAATGTTCCCCAGGGAGGTGCTTTCTAACTGTATGGGGGCTGGGCTGACTGGGAGAACACAGAGATCGCTGTTCCTAATCACTAGGAACATCCGATCATTCTGAACTCCCCTGATAGAACGAGGATCTGCTTTGTTTACACTGGCAGATGCCCATTCTGCCTCTCTCTGAAGCGAGTGCAGGTGGCCAGTGCACTCAATGCCCCACCGATTGGCTCCCCCGCTAGCAAATGGGCGCACGCCCACAGATTGCTGTGTACGCGCCCGACGTACGCCTATGGCGATGTGCACAGCCGAGCCAACCTGCCGCAGGATACTAATAATAATTAATAATATAACTTAGAATTCTTCAGTTTTACTCAAATTAGTTGTTGCAAAAATGAATAAACCCCACATAAAAAACTACTACTACTAGTATTTTGTATGACCTCCATGATTTGTAAGGACAGCGCCAAGTCTTCTAGGCATGTAATGAACAAGTTGGTGACATATTGCAACATCTATCTTTTTCCATGGTTCAAGAACGACCACTTTTAAAGCCTGGATGCTGGATGGAGAGTGATGCTCAATTTGTCTCTTGAGAATAACCCATAGGTATTTGATTGGGTTCAGATCAGGAGACATGATTGGCCACTGAATCACTTTCATCCTGTTCATCTTCAGAAATGCCACAATGGCCTTAGATGTGTGGCTTGAATCATTGTCATGTTGGAAAATTGCACAACGAGCAAGGGCATGGAATGGTGGTAGCATCTTCTCTTTCAATATAGAAAAGTAATATGTGAATTCCTTATATCATCAATGAAATGCAGCTTCCTGACACCAGCAGCACTCATGCAACCCCACTGAAGGAAACTGCCACCACCATGTTTCACTGTAGGCACCATGCATTTTTCTTTGTACTCCTCTGCTTTGCAACACCATACAGTTTTGAAGCTATCAGTTCCAAAAACATCTATTTTTGTTTCATCACTCCAAAGTACAGAGTCCCAGTAGTCTTCTTCTCTTTCAGCATGGGCCCTGGCAAATTCTAGGTGGGCTTTTTTGTGCATGGGCTTTAGGAGAGGATTCCTTTGTGGATGACAACCCTGCATGCCATTCCACTGCAGTGTATGTCGTATTGTGTCATAAGAAACAATCAACCCAGTTTGGCTTTCTACTTCTTTAGCTAACTGCAGCGAACTTGCATGTCCATTTTCTTCAACCCTTCTCATCAGAAGATGCTCCTGACGAGGTGGTAACCTCTGTGGACAGCCTAGACGTCTCTGTGACATGGTTGCAGTTCCATCTTTGTTAATGTAGCACCCTGGTCCTAAACAGGGCTTCTCACAAATTTAGTCCTGCTAGGTGGTAACTAGCCTGGCTAATTGTTAGGATGATCCACCGACTTTTGCCCTAAACCTGAATTTGGTGAGTCTCTCTCTTTTGTCACTAGGTGGCATTGCTGTCTGTAGTATTAGAATGACAAGGGCATAGTGAATTCATGTTAGGAGTGGATAGGTTGTCCCAGCCAGTTGGTAGAAATCTCTTTGGCCCCATGACCTGCTGGGAGAGCCTATTTATTTGTGAGGAATCAGGTGATTGGGGTTCTGTGCCACCTGGGTGGCTGTCTGGGTGGATGTGTGTTGTATTGCTCATGGTTTCTAGGCCAGAAGCCTGAGGCCTATCTGGGAGCACCTGGCTGCTAGGCTGTCTGAGGTCTATCCAGGACTGTGAGGAGCAGCGCAGGGTTGAGGTTTCAGGTCGGAAGCCCAACCAAGTTGCAGAGGTTCAGCCGGAGGGGGAACCAAGTTGACGCCAAAGGCGAAGGAGAAGCAGTTGCCATAAGGGACGACCACTTCTGTTGCCAGAGGCAAGTGAGGACCAAAGCTAGAGGTAAAGGGGAAGCGATTGCCACCAAGGGACATCCACTCCTGTTATCAGAGGCCAGTGTATTGGAGGTCTGAAGAAGTACCAGAGCAGCCTTTTTTCACTAGCCGGGGATGGTGAAGGAGAGGGAAAGCTTCAGCAGAGACCCAAGCCAGGGATTCAGCGGGTTAGTGTGGGTGAAGCATGAGGATTATACAGCGGGTTAGCTGTGGAAGAGCTCAGGGGATCCAGTGGAGGCTGGAGTCTCAGAAGTCTAAAGAGAGACAGGGAGCTCAATGAGTGAAGATCTACAGTAAGAGACTGGGAGATACGTGGGATACTGTGAGTTACGTGTGCAGATCTATTTTGACTTGTTGAAAGTTCAGTTGTTATAGGAGACAGCAGTTTTACAAAATACAGTTTGCTGTGTCCAGCTTAAAGGCCCTCTACCTGTATAGATATCTGCCTATTACTATTTTTGTCTGCGGAGCCTGCCAATTGCTTTTGGATTTGCCTAAGGGTGTCCAGGCCTTAACCCTCTCTCCAGTTCTTCTTAAGAGACAATACATCTCTTTTTGCATTCAAAAAGGTGACTGGCACCCATGTTTCCAACTTGCATTACACCCACCATGCCTAGTAACCTGCACCTTGAGGAAGAATGTTAGCTCTCCCTGACTCTGGAGGTCACTACTAGGCCTCAAGAGGGCGGGGACATGGCTAAATGAAATGTTTGTATCACTTTTGCTACAGTATTCTGACTGATAAGTAAAGCTTTGCTGATCTTCTTGTAGTCTTCACCTTTCTTGTGTAAAGAAATTATTTTCTTTCTCAGGCCTTGTGACATTTCTCTTCCATGTGGTGCCATTGCTGACAGCAAGAAATGTTATAAGTAATGCCCTTTAATAATCAACTGTCTGTTGGACCCCTATTTACTGAATAATTAGACTGTAAAACTACCCCAGATGACGGCTTTTGAGCAGAAACGCGTCGGGTTCCCAGACTCCTTCTGTCACATTGTTTTTAGATAAGAGCTCTTTTTTACACAAATTTTGTGAGTATTTTTAATCCCTTTATTGGAAATAAATTTTCCACCAAACAGTATTACACTATTGTGGTTCTTCCTCTTTCTTAAACCTTATGGTGAATGCTGGAACCATCCTGGAAACGTCGGTTTGAGAGATTTGGAGTCACCCATTTGGATCTGGAACCTCTCTCCAACCTTCTTCCCCTTCATACCCTGGCCTTCACCGGCAGAGGACATCAGATCGTGGATACCCGAGTTGGAATTTTGAAATCTGCGCATGATCTACCAGATTCTGGTAAGCTCACATCTATTACACTTATCACTCGTCCAGTAGACCACATCAGGAAGTTCTGTTGGTCTGACAACTGTATCACCGATTAAAAATTTGGACTCTCTAGGAACATGTGCTATAATTGAATGAATGAACTAAGTAGATTGGCACTTGCCATTCATTGGCTCCACATATGAGCCTTGTCACAATAATTGTCTATGCATCCCATATGTATACCTTTTTATCAGTTCTTCATTTATAATCTCTTTCTCAATCTTAGGCGCTGCGATTGCTTTGAGAGACTGTATTCATTTTTTCAACATGGTCTTGAATTAATTTTTTAGGAAAAATTCAATTTTTTTGTGTGTGCAAATTAACAAATTTAGGTTGCAATCAATGGCTCGCATTTGTGGGAGTATTTTGTAGTATAGCGTTGCATAGAAAATGTTGATTCTGAAAGGAAAGTAAAGTAAAGGTTTTCTGACAAATCTGTTGGGGTGTACTATTTATGCGGAGCACTGTACTGTATATGCCATAGGATGTGGAGTCTATCACTTTCTTACAGACTAAATAATATACACTGATTTGTGTTATTTTTACCAAAGAAATGTAGCAGTATACATTTTGGCAAAAATGTAAGAAGAAAGATTATTTATTTGCAAAATTGTATAACAGAAACCAAGAAAAGTGCATTTTTAACAAAATTTTCAGTCTTTTTTTGTTTACTTAGCAAAAAAAATAACCCAGGGGTGATGAATAACCACCAAAAAAGCTGTATGAAAAAAATTATAACAATTTCATATAAGTACAGTGTTGCATGACTGATTAATTGTCATCCAAAGTGTGACAGTGCCAAAAGCTGAAAATTGGCCTGGACATGATGGAGGTGAAAGTGTCTGGTATTGAAGTGGTTAAATAAGCCTTTGTAGAAGCTATCAATTCCTTCATTGATCATTTAAAAAACAAAGTAGAAATAGTATGTGCAATACATTCCCCTTAATGTTCTGCTAGACAAGGAAGAGTTGAAGTCATGGCAACTTACAAATTTCACAACTGAAAACTTGGATGACTGCGGCTACTTTTTCCCTTTATCTCAATGAGTGTTGAGCTGACTGATAAATCACAATTAGTTATGTTTGTTAGAATGGTTTTAAGTGACTTTGAAAAATAGTTCTGAAAATCATTCTTTTGAAAGGCCATACTAGGGGCGAACATACGTGAAAGAATATCTCATCTCTAAAAGTATTCAAATACAACAGCTTATTGGCATTACTACAAATGGAGCTTCTGCTTTCACAGGCAGTATCAATGGCATTTTAACTCTCTGCCAAAGAGGTGCATGTTTTTTCCTTATTCTTACATCCTGCACCAACAAGTACTCTGTGGGAATTTTTTGAACATGAATAATGTATTGAAAAAATATGATTAGGATTGTTAGCAAAATTGGGGCCCACTCCCTTGAAAGAACATTGTTCAGGGAGTTGATTAGAGAGCTTGAATGGAGAATGGTGATCTCCAATTCTATACTGAGGTGCATTGGTTCAGTAAAGGAAAAATCCTCTATCTCTTAAATTAGCATCTGCTACCCATGGTAACCTTTCTAAAAGAATGTAATAATGAAGCATTTGTAGCAATGCTGGAGGATTTTAATTGACTTCAATATTTGAATTTTGGTAGATGTCGCTGAAAAACATAAGGCTGAAGTTTAAGGCCTCATACACACGGTCGTCTGAAAAACAAAATAAGCAAAAAATTGGCGTTTTGCATCAGCGTCAGTGAGCATTAGTGAGTGTCGGCGTCAATAGGCGTTTTTTTAAAAACAATCAGTCCTCTGCTATTTTTCAACCTAAAAACGTCGGCATCAAAAAACGGCGGTTAATGCCTGTACGGTGTTAGTGAGCGTTTTGCCGATTGGTGTCAAAAAACGCCAAAATGCTACAGCCTCAGAACGCACTGGTCCTGCGTTCTAAAAACAGCTCACTAACACCGATGCCCTCTACTGCTCAAAAACGACATCGTTTTTAGAGGGCCATTGAATAACATTGAGAGCTGCAAAAAAACGCCTAAAAATGCCGGCGTCAAAAAAAGCCTGCGTTTTTGAGCTGTTTTTACAACTTAAAAAAGCTTCTCCATGTTATGCAATGGCCTCATACACTGCGTTTTTTGAGCTGTAAGTGGCATAGGTGTTTTTAAGCTGTAAAAAAAACCCACGACCAGCACGTTTGGAAGCTGCAGCGCTAGAACTGTTTTGACACTAAGCCGGCAAAACGCTCAAAAACACGGCTTAACGTTATATACACAGTGTTAAGCCTCGTCATATGTTTCTCTGCCTCTATTCAAAATCAATGGTTCACTATGGGGGCCCATTGATTTGAATAGAGGTCGCACCAGAAGTCGGATAATGATGATCCGACTTGTGGTGCAACTTCCGTGCTGAGAAACTTGAAGGGGAACCCCCCGCAAAAAATGGAAAAAAAATCCAAACCAGACCCTTATCCGAGCACACAGCCTGGCAGGTCAGGAAAGGGGTGGGGACGAGCGAGTGCCCCCCCCCCCCGGACTATACCAGGCCGCATGCCCTCAATATGGGGGGTAGGTGCTTTGGGGCAGGGAGGGCCCTGCGCCCCCCCCAAAGCACCTTGTCCCCATGTTGATGAGGACAAGGGCCTCTTCCCCACAACCCTGGCTGTTGGTTGTCGGGGTCTGCGGGCGGGGGCTTATCAGAATATGGATTCCCCTTTAACAAGGGGGCCCCCAGATCCCGGCCCCCCAGCCTATTTGAATGAGTATTGGATACATCATACCCCTACCATTCACCTAAAAAAAAAAAAAAAAGTGTCAAAAAAACACACTACACAGCTTTTTAAAATAGTTTATTAAATCATCTCCTGCATCTTCTGCCCTCTCCGGCTCTTCTTTCTTCTGCTCTTTTGCGGGCCTTCTTTCTTCTGAGGGGTCTTCTATCTTCTGCTCGGTCTTCTGCCTTCTGCTCTTTTGCCGTTGTCTTCTCCCTCCTCTCTTCTTCCCATGTTGACTCATTCTTCTCTTCCACTCGAATGCTGGGTCCGTGCTGCGCAATGGCTTATATCGGCATGGGACAGGGCCACCTGCTGATGTCATCCGGAAGCCCTGCCCTTATGGGGGTTCCCCTTAAAATCCATACCAGACCAAGGGTCTGGTACCTCTTGGGGGGTAACCCTACACAATTTGCAAAATACATGGACACATAGGATAACATAGAGGGGCATTTATGGGCTGTTAAAAAAAAACATCCAAACGCCCAAAAACATTTGTTTATCAGCTTCAGTGTGTATGGAGACTTATACGCTTGTATTTTGCCTTCACCAGTTTCTCCTCCACCCCCAGTATTAACATGCTACCGAAATTTTTAAATAAAATGTTTCCAGTTTCATTACATACCTTAGACCAAGTTGATCTCTGTGCTTCTCTATGCAATACAGGCAGAAAATATTACAGCTCCTTGCTTCAATACTATACCCTACTAGTGAATTTCATTCTGACTAGGACACGCACATGCTAAGGCCAAATGGAGTCCTGAGCGTGCATGTGTCCTGGTCAGAATGGAAAGTAGATTTCATTCTGATCAGGACACACACACGCTAAGGACTTCTTTTGGCCTTAGCATGCGCGTGTCCTGGTTAATATTGAAAGTACTTTGATCATGATAAATTTGATCCATGCACTGCTTCAACTCTTCTCCCCCAATTTCCTGCAGTACATGATATAATGTACAGCAGGCGGTAATATTGTTGGGATCCAAAAAAGGATCAATATTCCGCCACTCCTGTCGTATTTCCTGCAACGGTCCTAACACCTCCTCCTCATTAAGGCTGATGCCACCACTGCTTTGGCCAGTGCTCCCTCAACCACGGCCGCGTCCAAGCCCACGACCTTGGAAACTGCCTTGAGCAAACACCTCCCCATGCTGAGGCACTGCATGCTCCACAGGGGCCTGAAAAAGAACAAATAAATATAAATTAGCAGGTTGGTATACAGATAGACAGACATTGCAGTACACAAAGGATGGACAGTTACCTCTGGTACAGGCGCCTCATGAATGCTGACCACATGGGGAGATGCTTGCGATGGTCCTTCTCCGGCAGAAGTGGTGGAAGAGGTGATGGGGACCCTATCGGCTGCGGCAAGCAGCCGATAGGGTCCCCGTCACCTCTTCCTCTTCCACTGCCTTCTCCTGTGTCTCCGAAATGTTTGATGTGGTCCTGCAAATAATGAAGTTATGTATATTGTCAGTTAATTTACAACACATGCATGCGCAGTAGTCTGCATAGGGGGGAAAAAAGTCAATAGCCATGCACATTTTTTTTACAAAATAAAAAAATTTAGAATTAAGAAATTTTTAAAAAAACAAAGAAAGTGACTTTTTTTGAAAAAAAAAATTACATTTTTTAAATAAAGTTCAATAAACAGCGTGCATAAGTTAATTAATGAACATAACATACTCTCTGCTTGAACGTGCACAATACTGACACAGGAATTCCATGCTATTATGGTGTATGTGTTGGGTTTTTTTGGGGGCGAAGGTGCCCCAGATTTGGAGAGCTTATCCTCCTTGGTGAAGTCCCTCCTCACTCGGTCTCAGAGAGACTTCCACCGCTTCTGGATGATTTTTGCTAAAATAAATGAAAGAGAGAAGGGTTAACATTTTGCTCTTACATACAGCAAACAGATATTACAAATGACATTATAGTCACTGGTCTCCTTTTTTTCTGTCGGTGACATAGCCTGCCATCTGGGTACGATTGCTTGGCAGATCTCCTTCCAGCTTCGTTTCTTCAAGTGATGATCACCATAATTGCGATTAGAGACATCCCAGAGTTCAGGGTGAGTCTGGACCATTGAAATCATCTCCTGCTGAGACACCAAGCTGGCCATGCTGGAATACCCACAATTCCACTTGTTGCTGGGAATCTTGGGTAATTTTACACAGGAATTTCCTGGTTTACAATACTCAATCATGTAGTTACAGCTGAAAAACGCTGACGCTGGAAAAAGCCGGTTGATGCTATTGATGACGTTAGTGAGCGTTTTTTGGCATCGACGTCAAAAAACGCTCTGGCGATGCAGCCTAGGAACGCGCTGGTCATCAGTTCTTAGAAACGCCGACGCCATCTACAGCTACAAAACACCAGCTTTTTATGGGCCCATTGAATAACATTGGGAGCTGCAAAAAAACGTCCAAAAACGCCACGCCATCTTACGTCCGTGTGTATGAGGCCTTAGGGTTGAATCTTTGGTGTATATATGTTGAGGTATAGAATAGTTAATCAATCCAATGACTGTGTAATTACAGTTATGATTTATAACTATGACTTTGTAAGATCAGTCAAAGTTGCAATGGATCCTTCTCCTTGTTTACTCAATTAGCCCTATAACAGCTATAGGTACCTTGATTTGTGAGCAGCGAACGTTTAATGCCCAGGCAGAAGCAGCTTCTACCCAGCTCTGCTTGGACAGAAAATTATTTTGGAAATGTTTCCTTCATGCAGCTGTCTGCTTATCTCCCCCTGGATATATCCTTCAGCAGGGCAGCTGAAATTCCACAGAGCCTTAAGCACAGCACCCTGACTGGGGTAAGGTTCAAAGAAGAAAGAAAATTATTATAAAGAAATAATCATCACCTTCCCGCAGCTCACGCCCTCAGTGATTGATCCACATTGTTACTTCCCACACTTACTACTGGAGACAACTCAACAACAGCAGGCAGGAATAATCAATAGCCTGAGCTCAGGAAAAGCCACATAATTTATAAACCAGGATGGCTACAGAGCAGTTGCAAAAGAACGCTAACTTTAACTGGGGCACTCCAGCTTATTTCTTCGGTTGCTTCCTGGTTTCTGGCTTAGGCCAAAATGGTGTCATACATAGTTGCATAGTTAGTCAGGTTGAAAATAGTCCATCTAGTTCAACCACTGAAAATATAAATATATATACAGGCGGTCCCTGGGTTGCAAACAAGATAGGGTCTGTAGGTTTGTTCTTAAGTTGAATTTGTTTGTAAGTGGGAACAGGTCCATTTTTTAAGTGGAGCTTCAGCCAAAGAAAATATTTTTAAGCTTTTTGGATAGCATAGGGAAGGGTTAACACCACTGTAGTGTTTGTTTTGCTGTCTATGTTTCTGTTCAGAAGATTTCACCTCACTTCCTGTCCCAACGATAATTGGATTTTGAAAATTTTGGGTTGTTGTGGACACAAACCTTGGTGATAAAGCTTCAGTGGAGGCACCTTTTTCCCATAATAACTCTTAGAGCCGGTTCACACTGAGGCGACTTGTCAGGCGACTCAAGTCGCCTGACAAGTCGTCCCCATGCAGTGCAATGGAACCGTTCTAATAGGAGCGACTCAGGTCGCTCCGACTTAGAAAAAGGTTCCTGCACTATTTTCGGGGTGACCTCAGCGCGACTAGCATTGACTTCTATGTAAAGAAGTCTCCTTGCAAGCCGCGCTGAGGTAGCCTCGAACGGGGCGACTTGCTTTGCCCTGCAAGTCGTGCCGGCTCAGTGTGAACCGGCTCTAACAGGAGTGAATTTCCCTTCCTAGGGGGAGATTTCCTCTCACTTCCTGTTGTCTTCCTCTGTTTGTAAGTAGAAGTCTTTTGTAAGTCGGATGTTTGTAACTAGGGGACCGCCTGTATATGGGAGATTAGTTCATGGGGATCATCTTTCCTGAAGAAAATAGTCAGCATGCAGGCAACTTTCTTTAAAATCTGGCGGCTTGACAGATTTATTTAGAAAATAGGTTTGCAGGTTCACCACTTCCGGACCAACGCCGTCAGGTGACGGCGGTCACTTTGAAGTGGAATACTGTTGTTATGGTAGCAGATAGCTACCATAACCCAGTATCTTCTTTTAGGGCAGGCGATTCTGCACAAGATAAAAGTGGTCTCAGCGGCAGATACACCGCAAGATCACTTTTATCAGCGGCGGGAGAGGTGCCCCCCTCCCACCGGTTTCCGGTCATCTCTGCCACTTACCGGACCCGCCGGCAGCGGCGGAGATGATCGCGTCTTTCCCCCCCCATCCAGTGTCCTTGAGCCGAGTGAGCGGCTGAAGCCGTTCACCCGGCTCCAAAACATGGCAGGGCGGAAGCGACGTCACAAGTCACTTCCACCCAATGGTCTTAAAGGGCCCAATTTTTTTGCACTGCCATTTTTTTTTTTTTTTTGCATTTTAGTGTAAATATGAGATCTGAGATCTTTTTGACCCCAGATCTCATATTTAGGAGGTCCTGGCATGCTTTTTTCTATTACAAGGAATGTTTACATTTCTTGTAATAGGACTAAAAGTGATCACATTTTTTTTTAAAAAGAACAGTGTAAAAATAAAAATTAAAAAGTAAAATAAATAATTAAATAAAAAAAATTTAAAGCACCCCGTCCCCGCGAGCTTGCTCGCAGAAGCGTACGTAAGTCTCACCCACATATGAAAACGGTGTTCAAATCTCACATGTGAGGTATCGCCGAGATCGTTAGAGCGAGAGCAATAATTCTAGCACAAGACCTCCTCTGTAACTCAAAAATGCTAACCTCTAGAATTTTTTAAACATCGCCAATGGAGATTTTTATGTTGCAAAGTTTGTCGCCATTCCGCGAGCGGACGCAATTTTGAAGTATGACATGTTGGGTATCATTTTACTCGGCGTAACATTATTGTTCACAATATGGAAAAAAATTAACTAACTAACTTTACTGTTGTCTTATTTTTTAACTCATAATACTGCTGCCGTTTTATTCTCTAGGGTGTTAGAAAAAAATATATATAATGTTTGGGGGTTCTAAGTAATTTTATAGAAAAAAAACTGGTTTTAACTCGTGAACACCGAACCCAAAAAACAGGCTCGGTCTTGAAGTGATTAAACAAAACAGAAAATAGGTCCTTGCTGTCCGGCGCTAAACTAAACAGTACAGTTTCCTCACTATACAGTGTGGGGCTGGCCCCCAACACCCACAAAACATAAGCCAAAATGCAAACCTTGTATTTTTAACCATTTCAGCCCCGGAAGGATTTCCCACTTTAGGACCAGAGCACTTTATGCGATTCGGCACTGTGTCGCTTTAACTGACAATTGCGCGAACGTGCAACGTTGTACCCAAACAAAATTTACGTCCTTTTTTTCCCACAAATAGAGCTTTCTTTTGGTGGTATTTGATCACCTCTGCGTCATTTCTGATCACCGCTATAAACAAAAGAAGAGCGACAATTTTGCAAAAAAAAAACAAGTTTCTTACTTTTTGCTAAAATACAAATCCAAAAAAATATATATAAAATTTTTTTTTTCCATTGGTTTTGGCCGATTTATATTCTCCCTTATATTTTTGGTAAAAAAAAATCACAATCGGTATTTATTGGTTTGCGAAAAAGTTGCCGTGTTTACGGATTTCTGGGTTTTTGTTTTTTTTACTAGCAATAGCGGTGATCTGTGATTTTTAGCAGTACTGCGATATTGCAGCGGACATGTTGGACCATTTTGACACTTTTTGGGACCATTAGCACTTATACAGGGATCAGTGCTATAAAAATGCACTGATTACTGTGTAAATGCCATTGTCAGTGAAGGGGTTAAACTGGAGGGGCGCTCTAAGGGTTAACTGTGTTCCCTGGACTTGTTCTAACTGTGTGTGGGCTGGGCTGGCAGGGGGAGGGGAGTGGTCACGGCTTCCATATACAAGAAGTCTGTGATCACAGCCCTTCCCCCTCTAACAGAACGGAGATATGTGTTTACTTACACGGACCTCCGTTCTTTCACTGCGGGGGGCCATCGTGGGTAGCCGGCGGCGATCGAGTCTGCCCTACCCACTCTCTGCCCCCCCCCCAAACACAGTGAGCGGGATATCGCAGCCGCTGTCATATGACAGAGGTTTGCGATTTCGAGCCACTTTGTCACCGTCAGATGCCGGTCGGCAAGTGGTTAAAGTCCAAACAGACACAGAGTTCCCTCAGATTTTCCCTCTGAGTTCCAGGTCAGAGCTAGAGTGTGTTCTCTTCCTGGTTATTTAAGCCACCTGCTGGTGGACTCCAATGGACCACAAACTCCAGACCGGAACCAGCCCTGCCATGGTGGCTGGTAAAATCCGGACCGGACTCTGTTTAATCGTCAGTTCTTTGCATCATTGACAAGGACTCAGTTATGGGGACATCCAAAGTCATGGATAGCCTGTCCTCTCAAGGAGTGGGCACTATCAATAAAGTCTCTCTGTCTTTCCATGGTTTTAAGAGATTCACATGGTAAATTTGCTAGGGTTTTCTTTTCCCTGGCTAGTAAAGTGTAGTTCACTTCCCCTACTCTTACCCTAATCTCAAAGGGACCCTGACACTTTGCTAGGAATTTACTTTCAACCATGGGGACTAGCACCAGCACTTTGTCCCCAGGGTTGAAAGTCCAGGTTTTGGCACCCCCCGATTATAAAACCTTCTCTGGGCTTCTTGGGCTCGCTCCATATTTTCTCGCACCAGGGGCAGGACTGCAGCGATTTGATCCTGCATCAAGGATGACTTGATATGCTTGATGACGCTCCTAAATGGGATGGCCTCTTCTTCCCATGTCTCTTTTGCGACATCTAGCAGCCCTCTGGGATGTCTACCATACAAGAGTTCAAAGAGGGAATACCCCGTAGACGCTTGCGGAACCTCTCGTATGGCAAACATGAGATACGGCAGCAACATATTCCAATCTCTCCCATCTTTTTCCACTACTTTTTTCAACACGCTTTTGAGCATTTTATTAAACCTCTCCACAAGTCCATGCATTTGGGGGTGGTAGACCGAGGTACAGAGATGGGAGATTTTTTACAAGCTGCACCTCTCTAGGGATCCCCACCCAAATAAACACCTGGACCAACTCCCTGGCGATTGTCTTGGCGGAGGTGTTCCACAATGGCTTCCGGATAGCGGGTCGCATAATCTAGTATTACCAGGATGTGCTGGTGTCCCCGGGCAGACTTTACTACGGGTCCCATGAGATCCATGCCAATTCTTTTGAAAGGAACTTCAATTATGGGCAGTGGAACAAGTGGACTATGAAAATGGGGTTAGGATGCAGAGAGTTGACACTCATGGCAGGATTCACAAAACTCTCTGACATCTGCATGCAACCCAGGCCTGGGTTATTCTCTCCCTGGTCTTATCCATACCCAGATGTCCCCCCATTACATGTCCATGGGCTAGATCTAGCACCATCCTGCAAAAGGGTTTGGGAACCACTAGCTGCTCCACCTCGTCCTCCATGCGCTTCATCACCTGATACAACAAATTATTTTTAAGAGCCATGTAGGAAAAAGACAACCCCCCTCAATTAGGATCCCCATATCCATCACCGTCACATTTTCTCTGGCTCTCAGGAAAGTGACATCCCGTTGTTGCTTTGTACAGAAGTCCTCTCTCCGGACCGCTCAGTCAGATACTACATTCTGTTCATTCTCGCGGTCAGGGTCAGAGACATTTTCTGGGTCATTAGCCCCCAGCTGGGAGCTATCTTCTGGCTCCCCAGCCAGTACAGGTAAAGGAAGAGGGTCTCCTCCCTCCTCGGTCCTGCCACCAGTCTCCCCTACCATTTGGCAAAAATGCTCTGGTGAAAGTTCCCGTGCTTCCGCAGCAGGGGGAGCTCTATCCTCCAGACTCCCTGTGCCTTCCCATAACCTCCAAAATGGGGAAAATCCCTGCCCACTAGGGGGTCATAAAGCAGTGAAGGTACCACCCCCACCAAATGAGTCACACTTCCCCAAGGGGTGTCAATCTCAACCACCGCCGTCTGGTAGTCACGAGTATCCCCATGGATGCAAATGACCCCGACAGTGCTAGGGTGTAAACTTGCAGGATTTAAACAATTGCTTTTTACCAACGTTACCACACTACCAGGGTCAAGCAGTGCAGTGACTGACTTCCCTTTAACAAATATCACACACATTTGCTTCTCAATGTGACTTGAACATGATGCTGTAAATGCGACCTGTGCAAAAAGAGAAAGGCGTCTATTCACATAAGTATAATCACATTGTATAGGTTCATCATTTGGGGTCCCCGTGACTGACCCATTTTCTCAAAGCAGCAGGGTGCACACGTAAATAGTGGTCTATGACCACGCGCTCCACAATATGGAGACCTGGCAAAGTCTCCGGCTGTAGCCACTTCCTGGTGAGGTGGACCAGGTCGAACATATGCGAGCGGGGTGGCTTGTCGGTGCGGTAGGTCCACTGATGCACCTGTTGGGCCCAGACTGCCATGGTGACCCCTATGGGTGCTCATAGTCCTGGGCATTATCTGGTTCTAGATCAAAGTAGGCTTTCTGGGGTTCACCAGTCAAGAATGGTGCTAACAGTCCTGCCCACTGTTCTTTTGGCCATCCTTCGCGAAGGGCGACTCTTTCAAAAGTTGTGAGAAACGCCTCCACGTTAACCGCAGATGTCATCTTCTGCATGTGGTAAGAGGTGCGTACCAACTTTTGGTACCACTGTCACTGGAGATGCGGGCCCCTTCTTTAATTCCACCAGAGACTACATAAACTGGAGATTCATCTCCTGCTGAGTGCCAGGGCCTAACGATTCGCCTCCTGCTGTGCTGTAGCGGCTTGGCAAATCGCCTTGTGCAGTTGGCGAATTTCCTCTTGTTGGCAAATTTCCTGCTGTGCTGCAGTGGCCTGGCAACTTTCCTCCAGCTGCACTGCAGCGGTATGTGCAACCTGGAGTTTGGTATCCCGCTGGGCCGCAGTTGCCTGTAGAAAGGCCTCCAACATCTCCTCCATTTTGGAAAGGTGCCCGCTGAATTCCACCACATGTGGGAGATTAGCTCGTGGGGATCATCTTTCCTGAAGAAAATAGTCAGCATGCAGGCAACTTTCTTTAAAATCTGGCGGCTTGCCAGGTTTATTTAGAAAATAGGTTTGTTTGCAGGTTAAAACAAACAAAACAGAAAATAAGTCCTTGCCGTCTGGCACTAAACGAAACAGTACAGTTTCCTCACTATACAGTGTGCGGCTGGCCCCCGACACCCACAAAACATAAGCCAAAATGCAAACCTTGTCTTTTTAAAGTCCAAACAGACACAGAGTTCCCTCAGATTTTTCCCTCTGAGTTCCAGGTCAGAGCTAGAGTGTGTTCTCTTCCTGGTTATTTAAGCAACCTGCTGGTGGACTACAGTGGACTACAAACTCCGGACCGGAACCAGCCCTGCCACGGTGGCTGGTAAAATCTGGGCCGGACTCTGTTTAATCCAGTCCAAATGAACACATACGAGGTGACAGGTGGCGTCCGTGTACCACTTCGCCTCGCATACCATCACAATATATATTGTGATGTTATGCAAGACACAACATTGGACGGGCGATACTAGTCGCCTCGCATGCGATCATTTTGAGGCGACTAGCAAGGGTCTGACCCAGGTTTTGTCAGCCACCGTGGCAGAGCTGGTTCCGGCCCTGACTTTCTGGTCTACTCAAACCCCTCTCCACCTGCATTTAATGATCAGGAAGAGATCTCACTTGAGCTCTGTCCTGGATCTCAGTGGGAGAGAGCTGGGAGAGCTCTGTATGCTAATTTGGATTCTAAGAACAAGGTTTGTTCTGTGCTTATGTTTTGTGGGTGTCGGGGACAGCCCCACACTGTATAGAGAGGAACCTGTTTTGTTTAGTGTAGCGCCAGACAGCAAGGTTTTGTTTTCTGTTTTTATTTATGTTTTGAACTTGCAAACCTGAAACAATAAATCTGGCAAGCCGCCAACGTTTTAAGAAACTGTCCATGTCGAATGTTTGCATCTGAAAAGTGATCCCCACAAGCTAATCTCCCACAATATATATATATTTTAAGGGGGTTAGCTCGGCAGCGGGTGTGTGTGACCCCCTACACAATTTTAGGCACAGCGAGACAGCAGTTGCAGGTGAAAACAAAAAGGCAGTTTATTTACACTATTTACAATGTGAAAAAACAGCAAAACAAAAACAAACAACAAAATAAATACTAGGCCACTTGGCCCCTGACTGCACGATAGGTTTCTTTGTCTGTCAGCTGGGTACAGCCTACCGCTGTACCTAGCTCCTACCTCTCACTGGGCAACTCAGCCACACAGGCCTTACCAGACAAGATGTACACTCCCCAGTCTGCTGACACAGAAACTGGTTCCAGGGTGGAGCACTCACCTATGCCTGCTGGGAGTTCTTGTAGAGGCCTTAATGAGCCAGCTCACCTCAGCTGGGCTCATTATCTCTACTCCTGTTAGACTCCCAGCACTCCCCCTAGTGTTATAAGTCTGTATACACTTTAAATCTAGGGCAAATGTACCTGCCATCCTGCATGCAACCAGGCGTCTTTACCTGCCTGCTGTCATATACCCCCCTCTTTTTTCCAAATGGGGTTTGGAACACACGCAGTCAGGCATGCAGGTACCCAAGACAATGCATCCACATTCCTCAATTGAAGACCAGGGTGATGCTTCACTGTGGAGTTAGATTCCTGCAGGGTCAGGAACCACCTATTTATCCTTCTGTTGGTCTCCTTGTTTTGAGCGTTCCGTTTTAAGGGTGCGTGATCCGTAACCAGGTCAAAGTGTCTACCCAGCAAATATAATCACAGGGAATCTAATGCCCACTTCACCACTAGACACTCTTTCTCAATTGCGGCATAATTCTCTTCATGGGATTTCAGTTTCCTGCTGAGATAAATAACTGGGTGCT
Organism: Glandirana rugosa; assembly: GCA_018402905.1. NCBI lineage: Eukaryota > Metazoa > Chordata > Amphibia > Anura > Ranidae > Glandirana > Glandirana rugosa. The sequence continues at coordinate 2,527,559 of BLSH010337841.1, read as the reverse complement.
CTTCCCCCTTCCAGATCTGGGACAACACTGCTCTAAAACCTACGTCTGATGCATCAGTCTGTACCACAAAGTCCTTAGTGAAGTCAGGGGAGTACAGCACTGACTGGCTACATAAGGCTTTTTTTAAAGCCTGGAAGGCTGCTTCAGCCTTCGGGGTCCATTTCACCATGGTAGACTCTTTCCCTTTTGTTAGGTTGGTTAGGGGCGCCGCCTGTGAAGCAAAGTGAGGAATGAATTGCTGATAGTATCCAGCAATTCCGAGGAATGCTCAAACCTGCTTCTTGCTGTTGGGGCGTGGCCAGTTCTCTATGGCTTCCACTTTGTTGACTTGGGGTTTTATTACTCCCCTCCCAATAGTTTACCCCAAATATTTGGCCTCTTCCTGTCCAATGGTACACTTTTTTGGATTGGCCAGCTTCCCTTATGGAGTCTAGTACGGCATGAACTTTTGGCAGATGTGAGGCCCAATCCGTACTGTGGATAATCACATCGTCCAAGTAGGCTGCAGCATACTTCTGACAGGGCCTCAGAATTTTGTCCATTTTCCGCTGGAATGTGGCTGGTGCATTTTGCAACCCAAATGGCATTCTTCTATATTGGAATGCCCCCTCCGGTGTTACGAATGCTGTTTTCTCCTTTGCTAATTCAGCTAGGGGAATTTGCCAATACCCCTTGGTTAGATCAAGGGTCGTCATATATCAGGCTGTTCCCAGCCGGTCGATCAGTTCATCGATACGTGACATGGGGTAGGTGTAAAATGTTGTAACTTTATTCAACTGCTGGAAATCATTACAATATCGCCAGCTCCCATCGGGTTTGGGCACTAAAACGATCGGGCTGGACAAGTCACTCTGGGACTTTTTTATCACACCTAATTCAAGCATTCGTTTAACTTCCCCACGTATTGCCTCTCGTCGGGCCTCTGGTATTCAATAAGGTTTTAGTTTCATTCTTTCTCCTGGTGGGGTGATAATGTCATGCTCCACCTTAGATGTTTGTCCCGGTAGCTCAGAGAACACCTCTCTGTTGTGGAGCATAAACTCTTTCACCTCCTGTTTTTGGGGTTTCGATAGGGTGACTGCTATTCCCACCTCAGGAATTAGGAAATCAGATGTCAGAGTCGGTGATACCAAGGTTTCTGTGACTAGGGGTTCCCTATCCCTCCAGGCTTTCAACAGATTAATGTGGTATATCTGTTCTGGCTTTCACTGTCCTGGTTGTCTGACCCTGTAGTTCACCTCACTCACTTATCATCAATTATCTGCCATTTGGCCAGGAATTTGCTTTCAACCATAGGGATTAGTACCAACACCCTATCCCCCGGTGAAAAAGCATGGGTCTTGGCCTTGCGGTTATATACCCTTTGCTGTGCTAACTGCGCTTGGGCCAAGTGTTCTTTGATGATTGGCATTACCTGTGCAATTCTATCTTGCATCAGAGCAACATGCTCAATCACACTCCAGTGGGGAGAACTCTCACTTTCCTAAGTTTCCTTGGAGATATCCAACAGCCCTCCAACAGCCCTCTTGGGTGTCTTCCATAGAGTAACTCAAAGGGCGAGGAACCCGGTAGAGGATTGTGGTACTTCCCGAATAGTAAACTTCAAGTAGGGTATTAAACAGTCCCAATCCTTTCCATCTCGATCTACCACCTTTTTTAACATTTGTTTAAAGGTTTTGTTGAACCTTTCAACCAACCCATTTGTTTGAGGGTGATACCCGGATGTACGTAATTGTGTCACTTTGAACAACTTACACAACTCTTTCATTACCTTGGACATAAATGGGGTACCCTGGTCTGTAAGCAATTCCTTACAAATCCCACATGGCCGAAGACCAAAAATAGCTCTTTGGCTATCGTCTTGGCGGAGGTATTTCTAAGAGGGATCGCTTCGGGATAGCGGGTGGCATAATCCAATATGACCAAAATGTACTGATGCCCCCTAGCGGACTTCAGTATTGGACCTACCAAATCCATTGCGATCCTCTCAAAGGAAACCTCAATGATAGGGAGAGGTACCAGTGGGTTACGGAAATGACTTCTGACACACAGGGCAGGAGGAACAATAATTTTCTATTTCCTTCATGACTCCTGGCCAATAGAACCTTTGCAATACTCTCTCTCTGGTTTTCTCTGCCCTCACATGAGCTCTCAAAATATGCCCATGGGCTAATTTCAATACCAATTTCCTATAGGGTTTGGGTACCACAAGTTGCTCAATGGTTTAATCCGCCTTTTTGGGCAACCAGATACAACATCCCTTTCCACCATAAAGTATGGGTAACTGCAGGACGGATCTGGGTTCACTAATTCACCATCTATCTTTACCACATTTTCCCATGCTTTTATCAGGGTGGGGTCCTTTACTTGTTCTGTGGCAAAATTGTCCCTGTGAACCTCTAAATCAGAGAACTCAGACGACATGTTTTCGTCTGAAGATGTTGGTTCCTCCCCAGGTTCCCGAGTGTCTCCGGCCAACACCGTCAAGGGAAAATCTGGAGGGACTCACCATTCTCAAAGGATACCTGGAATTCCTCTTCCTGGCCTCTAGGGGCCTCCGTGGGGGGTTCAGGACCATCCCAGAGTTCTAAGAATTTTGGAAAATCCCTCACCACAATGTCATCATGTGGTAAGTGAGGTATCAACCCCACCTGATGAGTTAGGTTACCTTTGGGGGTCTCAAAAACCACTTTAGTCACAGGATACTCTCTGGTGTCCCCATGTACACAAATAACAGCCACATTGTTATTCCTAGAGACCTCTGTAGTAACTAATTCAGCTTTGATCAATGTTACCAGACTACCTGAATCTAGCAACACAACAACATTTTTACCAATACACATTTTGCATAAATGTTTTCCAGTTCCCCGAGTGGCAGTGCATGCAACTGTCGCAAACAGCGACTGACGTCTGTCTCTTAGATAGTCACATTCCATAGGCTCATCCATAACTGGGCAATTGGCTGCAATATATCCCTCTTGCCGGCAACGGTAACAAATAACCTTTTTCACTGCTTCCTTCGACCTTGACTGTGGTCGCCATACATTATGCAAACTTCCCACTCTCTCACTCTCTCTGGTCTCTGAGACTGTCGTGGTTTCTAACACCTTGTACACTATTACCTAACCAAGGATTCAAGAGATGGATGACGATAGGTGTTCACCTTTTGTTACCTTTGGGCCTGTACCGCTGTTCGAAAACCTAGACCATCTCTCCATGAACCGATGTCTCTTGGACTGGCGGAGAGGGTCCCTGAGTGCCTGAAAGGTGGGATTCTGGTCTGGTAGGGGTCGCCGTCCATTCTACTAAGGTTCCCCATTCCCACCTCTCTCACTCTCTCACCCTTCAAACGTATTACATACCGCTGGTGTCAGTTCCAGCTTCCTTCGTCACTTTTTCCAATAAACAATGGCAACGGCCGTTCTCCCTATATAACGTCGGTTAACGGGTCAATACCTACTCGGATACCTTACACTGATAGATTCTCTGTCTGCAGTCAGCGACAAACGCTGTCAACGTACGTGACGGTGAGCCCCTTGACCTTTTGTAAATACGTTTTACACATA
>BLSH010337841.1:2455826-2512741 GCA_018402905.1 Glandirana rugosa | reverse complement strand
GATGTTGTACTAAGTACTAAGATTGAATGTCACTTGGGGGTTGAATAAAACTGATAATGATGTGAGCTCAGAAAAGACATTTGTGGTTATTTCATTATAAATGTTATGTTATATTTGTCTGACCTACACGTGCCTCTTTGATTTAATTGTAAGCAGGATGACTGAATGATCATAATCAATGTCAAACCGACCAAAACAATCAATTTCAGTGGGGGTTGAATGATTTTGAACACAACTGTATGTGTATATTCCATGGAATAATAGGATTTAATGAATTCATCTTTTACGTGGGAAGGATAAAAAAAACTGAGAGGGCAGGGGTAGTGGGTAATTAGGAATGTTCATAAGTGTACCAGATAAAATATATATTCAGGTACATTGCCTTCCTCAAATTGCCCATTGAGAGCTTTGAAATCTGAATCATCTTATGACTTTACTACCTGATCTTCCATGGGGAGTCTGTTATCAGTTACAGGATGAGCTGGATTTGCCTCATTCTTCATGATAAAGAACTTTTTTATTGTAAGTTTTTATGTGAATTTTTGTAGGTCCTTAAACATTCAAGTAAGTTTGTCTCAGAACTTGTGGCAAAGTTCAGTCTGTTTTGTAATAATTTCACAATCTGGTAAATAGGATGGTAAACGTGGTATTCTGGACTGTGGGGACCCACTCTTTTATTTTCAATAATTTCTTGAGAGTTGATTCCTGGAATTGTTTGCAATGCCTGAATAGAATTAATAACAGGACATGTTAAACTGTAAAGAAAGCGTATCTGTAGCAGAACAGGAATGAAGCATAACCTCCTCAATATTGTGTGTGGCATTATCCACGCTTTGGGCTTTTTTGGTCCCTGATCTTTAGTGGAATTCCGATGAGTTGCTGAAATGTTCATGGACTTATCTTCTGATCTGGTTTTTGATAAATTTTCAGTTTTTTTAGACAGATTACATATGTCCTGAGGTCTGGGTAGATTTTTACTCATATTAGTACTAATAGGGTGCTAATACTGGTTATGCCACTCTTGGCATCTTAAAAAAAAAAAAACAAACCTTTATTATCACTTTAACGCCTTCCTGCCCGGCATAAAGTAAAATGAGGGGCAGGCGGGAGCACTGTTGTTCTGGGATAATGTTGTCCCAGAATGCGCCACGTGGTGGCAAGATCTGTCACGGACACACCCAATTACTGATCACTGTACCGGTCCGCTGCCAGTACCATGCAATCGCTGTGACCAATCACTGCAGATCACATCACAAAACAACGGATGGCTCCCTTTCATCCATCCATTGTTCCATTGTATACAATTGTGTTGCTAGTTGTGATTGGTCACAGTGATCACATGGTACAGATAGTGCCAATCACAGCCCATCCCGACCATGTGATTAGCTTTGGCCAATCACAGCTAATCACAACAAAAGACACTGAATGAACCCGTTTCATTCAGTAAAAATGGTAGTTCATACCAATGAAATTTATTGGTATAAGCAATTATAATGTGTGTAAAAAAAAAAAAAAAAAAAACCTGATCACTTCCCCAGAGTAGTACAGTGTTATCATGGTAATGCCGTATTTCTCTAGTCACAGTGTGTTAAAAAATTAAATTAATACATTTTTTTTTTTTTAATTGTCACCAGTGAGTGTCCCTGACCACACCGCCACACCAGTTATATGATAACGCTGTACTGCACTGGTGCACTGGTGACAGTATGTAAAAAAATAAATACATTTGTGAATTTTTAAAAAAAATGTCTTCATTTTCCAAATAATTGTGGCAAAAATTGCACCTTTGAAAAACTCGCCATGCCCTCTACTAAATACCTTGAACTGTCTACTTTCCAAAAAGGGGTCATTTGGGCATATTTGTACTGTCTTTGCCTCCAGAAATGAGATGTCTCAGTTTGTGGACTCTATAACTTTCCTACAGACTAAATAATAAACACTGAAGAAAAACATGTTGATTTCAAAATGATGGCGCACATTTGAGTGAAACGTGTGTAGAGCTACCCTGTGACAGGCTAGACGTTGTACTGCCATTCTCTGCAGGTTTGGCGGCACATTATGTAGGTTTGAAATCAGCATTTGGTTTTCTACTGGTTGTTTTTATACTGGAGGTTTTTAATGCATATTTGTGAATATTAAAATACTACACTATAATCAAAAATATTGTTTTTGGTTGGTGACTCAATGCTGATAATCCCCTAGTGGAATGGAATAGAGCAGCCTGGTCCTGCTATCTGTGGAGCGAGAGTGGTGATGCTGGAGGCCATTTACACAAATCACTTGTTGGTGTTCTAGTAATAGACAGCATATCCCTCTGGTGAGTGTGTATTTCTACCATTAGTGAAGGATTAAAAATTTGTGTTTCCAAACATTGGGTGAAGGTTGAAGTAGAGCACTTTTATATGTTTTACACCCATAACAATATAAACTGTTTATTTTTGCTGTTCTGACAAACTTCAGTTTATGGTCACATTTTTGTGGACACTTTTATTATTTTAGCGCTGCATTTTTGTTATAACAACTGAAGCATAGTAAACTATGCTTCGGTTTGTAAATGAACAGGAAGCCGCTCAGCACAGTGCGCTTCCCATTCATTCACTGTCCAGTGCGGCTTAGTCTGAAGAGAAATGGACTGGGGAATTTCTGCTCTCATCCCCTGTATCTGTCTTAAAAGTGGGACATCAGGGATCTGTTTAGACCCCTGATATTTCACCAAAGCCCCCCCCCCCAACAAGGTTCCTAAAATAAATTGTAAAAAAAAAATATTGTAAAAAAAAATTAAAATAAAAAATTACCATCCACTGCTCTAGTGACACTGTCCGCTGCTCTACTGACACCAATCTGTGAATGGGGAGCAGGTATGGTAAATTTGATGTCATCACTCTCACTCTCTCATACTGGTCACTGAAAGTTCAACATGGCACCTCATGGCAAAGAACTCTCTGAGGATCTGAAAGAAAAATTGTTGCTCTACATAAAGATGACCTAGGCTATAAGAAGATTACCAAGACCCTGAAACTGAGCTGCAGAACTGTGGCCATGACCATACAGCGGTTTAACAGGAAAGGTTCCACTCAGAACAGGGCTCGCCATAGTCGACCAAAGAAGCTGAGTGCACATGCTCAGCGTCACATCCAGAGGTTGTCTTTGGTAAATCCAGCCTGCTAGTAAGTTCCTGTGTAGCCACGCCCTTAAGGACGTGGCTTACTAGCAGGCTGGATGTGTATCTAGAGCTGCGGAAATGGAGAGAGACTGATAACGGTAACACGCTGGCATTTGTTACACATGCAAATTTAATGTTTTTAAAATGTAAGAGCAATACTTTTCAATAAATCAAAGAGTTGGACGTTTTTTACACTATGCGAGGCTCTATTTGATTTATTTTCGTATGTGGATGGATCATCTATTGCAGTTTTCCTTAACTCCAGTCCTCAAGGCCCACCAACAGGTCATGTTTTCAGGATTTCCATTATTTTGCACAGGTGATTTGATCAGTTTCACTGCCTTAGTAATTACCACAGCTGATTCATCTGAGGGAAATCCTGAAAACATGACCTGTTGGTGGGCCTTGAGGACTGGGTTGGGGAACACTGATCTATTGGACAGACAGTTTGGAGGTGACGTCTGTGATCTGTGGGATGTGGTATCACTACCTGACTTACCTGAGTTACTGGATATGCTGATTACCATCTGGTTTCTGGTAAGCCCAAGTCCAAAAGGGTGTTTTGAGCACATTATCACAGTGGTGGAGGAAGATTGGGTGTCATTTATATTCACATCCTCTTTTCCACATGATCGACTTTCTTTACAGATTTTTGAATGATCCTTTTTTCAATGATTTATTATAATGTACTCATTTTATGTGTTGACCACAGATTGAGCCCTGCTGTGAAATACGTTTGGTACTTACTAATATTAGGATATTTCACCGGTTTATTATAAGCAGAATAAATTACACAGGGTGGTGAAAGCCCAGTAGAAGATAATGGGACTTTAATAGCGCTGGTCGACCCCACCTCTGAAAGACCAGATGATAGCAAGAATGCTTAAAAATATAACATTTATTGATTCACATAAAATCTGCCCACCAGTAGCTATTATAAACAAACAGACATTAATCACTGAGTTCCTCCCATAGACATAGAAAAATACACACCCCCTACAGAAAGTGCTCTCCCTTAAGGTGCAGACCAACATGTATGCATAGATGGTAACAGTCGGAGGCAAAGGGATGAAAAGTGTAGGATTCTTTCCCAGTGCGTTTAGCCTGGTGTGGCTTCTTCAGGGAACACAAGAACCCAATTGGGGTATATGAGCCCTATGTGAATAGAAACAATCCGTACACTATTGTACTGATAACATAATTAAACAATTTAATGTGATCATCAACAGTTGCTGATAATATTATATAATCATATTTTTAATTTTGGAAAACTCCATTACTGGTATCATCATACAAAATCTGTGAGAGATTACCTTATGGTGCAGAACACAAGGAAACTCAATCAATGCGGTGGGAGCCAAGACAAGACTGGGGTCTCCAAGTAATTTTTACAAAAATAAATCTAAAAAATGGACCCATAAGGTCCTTCTTCATCTAATCACAAAATATATGGGATAATCCAAAAAGTATAGGGGTGACCAATGCAGTCCAGATGAGAGCAGTAGAGTTTAATATATTATAAGCAAATGATCCTTGATTACCAAATGACTGCACTAACCATCATTATCCAAAATAGAAACATGTCTTTAAGTATCAAGGCATATGCAATACAAAAAATTAAAAACCTCATTAAAGAGGAACTTAAGTCACTCCTCTAATTTTTATTTTTACCCAACTTCCTTGTGATGTAGCATTGTTCTGAATTCAGATACTTGCTTACCCAGTGGATCCAGCATTGTCCTGATGTGGCCTGCTGATCAAGTGCAGCAACCCGGTTTCTACTCTGTAGGCTGTTAAAATTTATAGAGTTAGGACTGCAGATAAAACTGGGGTGCCTTGTTGCGACATCTGCAGATTACGCATGTATTTGCAATTGTATGCAAACTAAGCTCCTGTTTTTAGCGTGACCGTTAGACAGGGCAATTTCGTTTGTTGGGGGCTGGCTGGTAAGTTGGGCTGGGAATTTTTCATTGTTTTTGTTTGACATGCATCGCCCTTTCACGTGCTCTTTACTGTTAAGTCCAGTTAGAGGTTGGGGCAGTTGCCGTTTGTTTGAACAGTACACTGAGCTGTCATTATTTTGAGGGGAAGGTCCACTTTAAGGCATTTCAGCCATACAGTATGGCTTTCTACAGAAAATCGCTTATATTTACCTCTTGAGTCCAATACATTTTCAGTTCTTGGGTGTGATTGTACTGACATTCTTTGTTTAAACTGGCAATATAATATTATTCCCATGTGTTTATTATTTTCCTAGCCAAATAGTAAAAAGGTAATTTGTAAAAAGAAAAAGCCATCTAGTCTTAGAAAGTTTCATGTTTTGCCAGTACAGGCAGTCCCCTAGTTACAAACATCCAACTTACAAACGGAGGGAGAAAACAGGAAGTGAGAGGAAATCTCCCGATAGGAAGGGAAATTCACTCCTGTAAGAGTGATCATGGGAAAAAGGTGTCTCCACTGAAGCTTTATCCCCAATAACCCCAAATTTTCAAAATCCAATTGTCATAGGTACAGAAAATGAGGTGAAATCTTCGGAACAGGGGCAGACAGCAAAACAAACATTACAGGGGTGTTAACCCTTCCCTATGCTATCCAAAAAGCTTAAAAATAGTTTTTTGGCTGAAGCTACACTTAAAAAATGTACCTGTTCTGACTTACAAACAAATTCAACTTGAGAACAAACCTACAGTCCCTATCTTGTTTGTAACCCGGAGACCGCCTGTACACAGCTTGTTAAAAGTGTTAATATAAATGTGTTTCAGGTTTGAGGTCTCCTTTCCATGGCTGAGAATGATAGATGATGGCTATATTTAGCAGCCCACTTGGAGAAGTCAGCATGTCTGGTGATGCATAAAATAAGAAGAAAAATTACATAATTGCAATGCCCTGATTGCCAAAATTTGCAAGTGCTGCAAGTACTCTAAACACAAAATTAGCAGACTGAAGTGGCAGCTCCAACATATGACATATAAATAAAGTTCTGATGGATGACTTTGCCTTCCAGGGTCCTGCCATATAAAACGAATGTTTCAGTTATAGGTGGATACTATTGGGTTTACTCACCAAGTGGCTTTTTTCCAAGAAATGTTAACGGCCTGACCTTACCTTCAGAAGCCCTGGCAATTCCCTGATAATTATAGTGATAATGGAACCCCTTAATGCCTCCTGTATCGTGTGACCCCTGTGATTGGCTCTCACAGCAGTCACATGAACAGGAACCAATCCCGCTGGCTCGGAGGACGTGATCTAAAAGCTGCTGGTGACAGCTCGGTGCCAATGCACTGGGAGTGCACAGTAAGCATGCTCTCAGCATACAACCTCAGGCCATGGAGGGACTTTATCCTTGTCCTAAAATTACACCAAAGGCACCTTTCAGAAATTTAGTAATGATAATCTACAAACAGATACTTGTAGATTATTACTGTGCATGATTTTTATTCTTTGTGTAGCGCTTCCCCCGGAGGAGCCACTTGTTTGGGTCCCCTGCTCTTCACTCTGCCCTCCTGATGACACAACCAAAATGCCTTGACCGGGGAGTTTCCCGACAGTTACACAAGAAAAATACACACCAACTATGATAAAAGAAATAGATAGGTTGTATCTGAAGCAATAAAGGAAAAATTGTGAAGCAATTCTACAGTTCAAAAAGGTTATTAATGAACACCAGAACAATATAGTATGGTCAAATGCTCTTTAAAATGTGGCCACCTGTCCTGTAGGACTGAAGGTATAAACTATAGCCCTCCGGCTGGGAGATCACTCCCCAAGTAAGATGTGAACCGATATAAAAAAATTAAACTGGCTAGCAAACTTGTAGACACTTTGCACATGCTCTCGGCACGCTCAGAGAATCTAAGTTTAAACCTAGAAAATCTATTAGACCTTCTGCACACCAGTACTTATAAAAAGATAGACTCTGAGTATAAAAAGCCTGAAGGTTGGTTCTTCTGCCGGCTTAGTTAGGGCCCTTAAGTTGGCGAACAATACCAGGTGCAGTCCCTTTAAGATTTGGAAGAAACAGAATGATTCCCTTTAAGAGATAAAGGGGTTGACACCGTTCACTTTTAAATTTGGAGGCTCAGAGAGACTTTTGGTGGGAAACAGCCCCCAACTGTGATTACAGGAATTTTGGCACTAACATGGTTAACCCACCTACAGGAGTGGCCTGCAAAGGGAAAAGCCTGCAGGTGAGTGTGAAGCAGGACAGGCTTAGGAGATAGAGTGGTGGAATGCTGGTTACAGAGACACTGCGAAGCAGCTGGTGGCCTGCCAAGACAGGCGGGGACGTAACCCTGTTAACCCCCTTGGAGCCAGGTGCCTGCTGGCCCTTTAAGGGGAGGCAGGTCAGGGCCTATGGTCATGTGACCCCCGTGGTTGGCTGACACTGCAATCACATGATCATGAGCTTACCGTTAGACGCTGGTAACAGTGCCAGGAACGCAATCTCAGCAGAGCTCTATTTGCAGTACTGCACACAAATATGCAGCGGCTCAGCGCCAAGGCCTGCCACATATTTGCGTGCACTCGGCACCAAGAGCTTAAAGGACAAGTTTTGCGGATGGTGAGCCATACATATACTAGCCATACACTAAACGAAAAATCGGCCGAAATTCGGTCATTTGGACAGTCCGTTCGTTATTCAGCTAGTTAATGGGCACAAATCAGTAATCGTTGGGACGTTTTTGAAGATGAAAAATTAAGGAAAAGTTTGGAAATTTTCTGCCGAATGAACGATAAATTGAAAGGTTAATGTGTTACCCGTCCAAACTGTTTGCACTAGATATATGCGAAAAAAAAAAAACTGGTTAATTTATGTCCATTGAACGATTTATCGGTCATTACATGATGGAACTATCGTTTGCTCTCACGGCCGAGTGTTTGTTTTTCGAAAATGCGTTAGAACGTTTTTTTCGTATAGTGTATGGCCAGTATTAGTCACAAGTCCTCACTCAGCAGGCTGCCAGTGTTCCTTGAGCAGTGGTGGTAGGTGGTTGTGCTGCATAGATAGTTTATAATTAGTCTCATTGTTTATGAAGAGGATAACAGAATGAACATATAAGTAAAGTAACTAACTAATTATAAGAGTATTGCTTTCAAAATCATTATAATGCAACATCTGTCATGATTATTGTATATTGTTTCACAATATTTTGCTGATGGTGACCAGAAGATATTAGAAGAATGGATTGTGAATCCATATTCCAACAATTTGGAACTTCTTTTTTTTTAAGTTAAATTTGTTCATCCGCAGTATTGTATTCAATTTAGTGGTTCAAAAATGAGAAATGAGACTTCTTACATTTGTGATATATACAGTGTATCAATACAAAAGGTCTCTGCCCGGTAGTTCTGAGGCTCTTAAAGTAGAGTTCCAGCTTACACTTAGCTAACCTTATAGGCTAAATACCAGTTCCCCCATGTACCAATATACCATTAATGTACCCATGTTGCAAAAAAGAAAAAGCTTTTTCTGTCTCCTAAGACAAGGTATTACCTCAACCTCCTGTCTCTATAGAACGGTCCTCCATTACTGTCCTGAAATTTGGTATTTGGGACAGATAAAATGTTACAAGGAAGTGGTTCCCCAGGTGACCGCATTAACACACACACTACACCTGCCCTTCCCCTCTGCACCAGAGCATGCCTGAAAAGAGGTAATTATGGTTAGCTAGCATAGGTGTTAGGAAGGAATAGGGGACAGTTTTAAGGCTAAATAGGTGTAAGCTGGAATTCCACTTTTACCACTTCCCACCCTTAGGAAAATATATGATGTTCTGGAATTTCAGTGGTGAGATCTGGATGATCCCGATATTTTTTTTTCTGCTGGCGATGCACTTTATTGTAAAAGAAATTCCAGTGGCTAAATAGGTTTGTTCAGATGCTTTTAAGTCAGAGGAGAGATCTGGGGTCATAGACCCCAGATGTCTCAGTTTAGAGTACCTGTCACTGCCTATGCTATCAGAAGGGATGTTGTTTATCCCTTGTGATAGTAATAAAGTTGATAGGAAAAAAATTAAAGAGACAGTGTAAAAAAAGTAAACAAAATAAGTAATAAAAAAATTTAAAGTAGCCCCGCCCACAAAGAAAAATGCATACATAGGTCCCGCACGCACATGTGAACAGTGTTCGCACCACACATGTGAGGTCTCGCCGTGAACATCAGAGTGAGAGCCATAATTCTAGTGCCAGACCTCCTGTGTAACGCTAAACTGTTAACCTGTAAAGGCTATGGAGATTTTATAGGTACCGTAGTCTCAATGTAATATCTTTTATATTTGACCTAAAAATGGATATCACTCTGCATTTACATCTCAGCATATTAAATCACGGGCAGATTTGCCGCGAATCTGCCCACAATTTGACAGCTCCTGAACTATTTTTGGGCAACATGCGTCCCACGATGCGTGTTGCCGTGATTGCTGCCCGCTTTATCACCCGACAATCACGGCAGACCCGCACCGTGTTTTGAGCTGTCATTCAAATGAATGGCATCTTAAATATGCGTACCGCGCTTTGCCATTCACATATCAGAGCTGTCAAATCGTGGGCAGATTCACGGCAAATCTGCCCGTGATTCAATATGCTGAGATGTGATTGCAGCCTTACTATATATTGTGTTTGTGCTCACTAACATTCATTAAAGTGTATTTTTCAAAATTGCATTTAAAAAAATGCTGTACAAATACCGTATGACAAACAATTGCAAAGCCCACCATTTTATTCTCTAGGGCCTCTGCTTAAAAAAAAATATATAAATATATAATGTTTGGGGGTCCAAGTAATTTTCTAGCAAAAAAAATTATGATTTTTACATGTAGGAGAGAAACGTCAGAATTGGCCTGGTAGGGAAGTAGTTGAAGGTTTTGGATGCATGATACAATTTATATTTAATTTACTATATACTTTTAGCATACCATTTTGATATTGCTTAGCTCCATCCAAGTCCATCACGTTTTTTGTATCTATTTCATCATATATGAATATATCTGTATACTTTAACCAATTGACGCATAATCACGTATATATATGATTGTGTTCAAGTGGTTTTTTTGGGGCCATGGCTGCAGCTGTCAGCCAACACCCCGGTATTAAAATTTTCAGCCGGAAATTCTCTAACCTGTAAAAGTGATACGGGTGGCTGATTAGCTGACGGAACACTTTTACAGGCAGCGGGAGGAGTCCCCTCCCCTTCCGCTATCCTCCAGTACCTCTCCAGGCTCTCTCGTGCGATTTGGAAGCCCGGCACTGAACGCGGCGGTTGCACCGGCCAATCATAGAGCTGATCGGGGACCGGAAGGTCTCCAACCATCTCTATGGTCTATTGCTATCACAAGAAATGTTTACAGAGGCAAACGCACACATAGGTCGCGCATGCATGTTCACATCACAACTGTGAACATTATAGCAATATCAAGAATTCTAGCTCTACACCTCCTTTGCAATTCTAAACTGGTAACCTGAAAAAGATTTTAAAGCGTCGCCTATGGAGATTTTTAGGTTTTGTCGCCATTCCAGGAGTGTGCGCAATTGTAAAGTGTGACATGTTAGGTATCTGTTTACTTTGGCGTAACATCATCTTTTATGCTATATAAAAAATTGGGTATTCTATTGTTTTGTTTTTTTTCTTGCATTAAATTTCATTAAAGTGTATTTTTTCCATACAAATTGTGTTTGAAAATCCATTGCGCAAATACCGTGTGGCATAAAAAAATTGCACCATTTTTTTTTTCTAGGGCCTCTGCTAATAAATATATATATCTTTGCAATAATCTTCATTTACATATTAATGTGTGCTGTTTTCTACTAAAAGCTGTATGAGTGAAAAGTTTTATCAGGCAGCGCCATCTAGTGCTTGCAATTAAAAATACTTGAGCTGAATGTAGCTGTGCATTTGTGCACTTGCAACAAAAATAACTGAATACGGTCCTTGAAACTTTTTTTATTTGCATTAACATTTTCGGGGCAAGCTTCCCGGGTGTGCCCCCTTCTCCTAAGGTCCAAGCAGTACAGCTGAATATTTTCAAGTAAAAATAGATAAATCCATCCACTCTGTTCCTTGTCTAGCCATTGATCCTTTGCCATTGGGTGCACCTTAGACAATTCCAAATAGGAGATTCCAAGCTGTCATCCAGAGGCTGATAATTACCATGAGCCACTACCAAGCATCAAAAATTATAGACTGATAACTTTTTTCTTATATTGTTTCTCTGGTCCCCATCATCATTGACTATCTGTGGTTGGATGCAGTAAGAGTATTGTAGGGGGAAGGAGGAACAATGGATTCTGAGAGAAGTCAGAACACTCTATAGTTCAGAAAACACAGGGGACTGCACATACACATCCCCTTAACTAAAAAAGCAAATACGTTTACAATTAAATACTTTACAATAAAATAAGACTTTACAGCAGGGGTAGGCAACCTGGGGCCTCCAGCTGTTGCAAAACTACAAGTCCCATCATGCCTCTCAGAGTAATTGTACCCGTCAGCCTTGCAATGCCTCATGGGAAATGTAGTTCTACAACAGCTGGAGGGCCGCAGGTTGCCTACCCCTGCTCTACAGCATATATGATTTTATTGGCTTTTAATGGCCAAGGTTCTTTATTTTGCGTTTTTAGCATATAGTATCCATAACTTACAAACAAACACAACAAAAGCTTTACATTTAAGATCAAGCTCAACCACAAAGATTAAATAGCTATCTAAAAACAGATAAACCAATCTAATCTCAAGCCTAGACATTGGGATAAATCTCCACTGTCCACAATCATGTTGTCCATTTATCTGGTGAGTGACATATCCCTTGTATCAGAGTGCCCATTTACTGACCATGCGTAGATAAAAATGCAGCCCCCTTTAACACCATTTTTCATTAACATTTTAATTCCTCCAGCCATTGGTGTGTATTACCAGAGCTACCCTAGACTTCACTGTCTATGAGGATACTAGTCAAATACAAAAGCAGAGAAGCGCCTCTAAGTGCAGTAACGTGATGTATTTTAACAGACCCCACAACAGGGCTACTTACAATAGATAGGTAAACAACAGGCACATCAATAAGTGTAGGTCCGGAACGCCAGTTGGAGCGGGCTGCTGGAGCTGCTAGTGGTACAGTGCATGCTTCGAAATGCATTGCATTCTGGTCCCGAGCACTGCCCGCGTCATCTCACTCCTGGCTGCCTACGACAATGCGTTCTACGCCGCACTCCACCCGCTTCAGGAAGGACCTTGTCCGGCTTTCACCTCCACACGGGGACTCCTGTCACATTCCACCTGGTGGCACCAGCAGCTCCCGCTGCCCGCTCCAACTCGTGTTCTGGACCTACACTTATTGATGTGCCTGCTGTTTATCTATCTATTGCAAGTAGCCCTGTTGTGGGGTCTGTTAAAATACACCGCTATAGTGAAAGTATGGCTCCAGCGCGGATCTGAATTTCTGGTAAACTGCGTGGGGGTGCCCGCGGGTCAGGCGGACTCGATGTCCACTCGTGACCCGCGATCACCTGACAGAGCTGCAGAACAGGGAACCGCCGATGTAAACACGGCGGTTCTCCGTTCCTGTCACTGGGATCAGTTAGATCTGTTATGTCCCGGCCAGCCCGCCCCCACACAGTTAGAATACAATGAGGGAACCCCTTTACTGCCCCCTTAGTGTTAACCCCTTCACTGCCAATTACATTTATACAGTAATCTGTGGATATTTAAATTTCTGATTGCTGTATAAATGTCATTGGTCCCAAAAAAAGTGTCAAAAATGTCCGACATGACCACTGCAATATCGCAGTCCTGATAAAAATCGCAGATCACCGCCATTATTATTTTAAAAAAATAATAATAAAAACGCCATAAATCAATTCCCATAGTTTGTAGACACAATAACTTTTGAGCAAATCAATCAATAAACACCGATTGCGATTTTTCTTTTACCAAAAATATGTAGAAGAATATAAATCAGCCAAAAGTGATGAATTTTTTTTTTTTGGATTTGTATTTGAGCAAAAAGTAAGAAATATTGTTCGTTATTGCAAAATTGTCGCACTTTTTTTGTTTATAACAGCAATCAGAAATGACGCAAAGGCGATCAAATAACACCAAAAGAAAGCTCTATTTGTGGGAAAAAAAGGACGCAAATTTTGTTCGGGTGCAACATCGCACGACCGCGCAATTGTCATTCTAAATGCGACAGCGCTGAAAGCCGAAAATTGGTCTGGGCAGGAGGGGGTTTAAGTGCCCAGTAAGCAAGTGGTTAAAAATTACCTTTCCTTTTCAATCTGCAGCCGTTGTAATTTTCTGACAATGCAGTGTGTACTGACCACTCCCCAGAAACATAATTTCCTGCTTGTGTGATTGGCTCACCAATTTTCCCAGAAGCCCGTCTAATATACAAGTCAGATTTCAGTCATCCCCTGCAACAAAAATTTCATTTTTGGAGAGATACTTTCTATAAGAACATGTCTAAAGGGATTTTACTTGCCAATTATGGTATCTAGTGTATTTATGTATTCCCTTCTTAGTACTCCTTCATCCCCTCTTTTCCCTCCCCCCCCTTTCATGAACACATCTTGCGTCTGATCAACGTGACATATATGTTTTTCAGATCCGTTTGAAGCTCCATAGATTTTTGGGTCATTAGCCTAATTAAACTTGCTGCTGCAGTCAAAACCAACCCATTGCTATTTTTTCCTTGAATGATTAGTGTGGCGAGTGACTGTTGTCGACACCTTGTGGTCAAATTAAGGCACTACATAATCAATTATCTAAGCAGTATATATACCACTTAGCCTCCAGTCCCGCCCTTGCTTTGAAAAAGTCCACGATAGGTGGACGAAATGCATCAGCGTTCACGTCATTCAACTCCTTCGGGATGCCTCAGTCGCTCACACCCACCCCCCCCCATGTGTTTTTGGCTCCTAGACCTGTCATGTGACCTTGGCGGCCACTCCTACAGCTGTGAACGCCGGATCTGCAACGTCGGCGGTCATGCCAGGCCATCCTCTGATCCCTACGGGACTCTCCAATCATCCGGGTTTCCGCATCCAGGTCGCTGCCGACAAGCCTGCGAAGACGGGTGAGCCAATTTAGTGTCCGCCTGTAGCCACAACTACGGCACACACGCACATCCACCATAGACTCGAGCTGCCCCTTGCCGGTTGCTTGTTACCCTTGCCAGTGTTCACTGGCCCTCATCTACACTCTGCCTTCCACTCACACGGCAATCATTACCCTATAAAACGGGAAGGGCCACATGCTCATTTTTGGACTGCACCATACCAGTGACTACCCAGGAGCCCTTCAAGGTTCCCACCTGGATTTACGGACAGCAGTTTATCTATAGATGTGGAGTATACTGAGCACTATGGTCAGTCACATACAGCCTTGTTAACACTGCCTGATGGTCCGTTCTTTTATCAGCCTTTCCTGGAGACACAATTGACCACGGACATCCCATCCATCCCGGTTCTTGCCCATTTGACATTTTCCATTTAGGGACCTCACTTACTTAGGGCTGACAGGGTTGCTCATCAAGAGCAGCTACAATCTTCCAGTAGGAGCCTTCCTCATGGGAATATAAGTGTGCTGCATCACACACTGAGTTTGAGTCTAAACTGTGATAGTCTGTTATCCATACAGGACGGTGTCACCATTGCCTAAATTTATGTAAAGAAGTGGTGTGGCGCTGTCCCTTATAACCTTAATATTGAAGAAAGAATATGTGTAATTGAAAGGAGATAAAAATAGAAAAAAAAGATATGTATAAAAAAGTCAGACTGCTGCCCCCATCTAAAAACACCTAAATGGTGTTCTTATTGAATAATTTGAAGAAACAGGATGGGTGTGGCGCTGTCCCGGGGTTAATATAAGAGAAATGTGCCCGTATGGTAAAAAAATGTTAATGTGTGTCCTCTAGATATGTTAATAAGCCCCTTCTGGGGAGTATATCAGAAAAAGGTTGTTATATGTATACTATTAGTGTGCTGGTTATGTTTGCAAAACAAACTCCAAAACCAAGTCTATTATTTATATTACTTCATCCGTGATTTGTTATAAGGTCTTAAATTTAAACACCATAGAATATACTGTAAAGCATGCGCCCGTCCGGTATACTAGTGAACTTTAAATCCACCTGCACATGTGTACTAATATATCACCGGGAGTGGGAGTGTTAGGGAATGGGAGGTGAGTGCACATGCACCCCACAGTGACCCCCTCACTCACGTACTCGTGTCTCCCGTACCGAGGGTATCCCCCAGTTCAGTTTGGTGTTATCCAGGCGGTCCACATAGAAAGATAGAAAAATCACTTTGTAAATGATCCTATATCAAAAAACCTTAAGGCATAGCATCCACTCACTGTTTATATCGCTGTGATGAGTATCCAGGAAGTCAGGCAGGCGATTCTCTGTTCCCTGCATTCCACCTCGTGTCAACCTGGAAGTGTGTACTGACGTTCACTGGCTCCGCCTTACGTGTTTCGTCATTCCGACGTCATGAGTGGAGTGGATGCTATGCCTTAAGGTTTTTTGATATAGGATCATTTACAAAGTGATTTTTCTATCTTTCTATGTGGACCGCCTGGATTACACCAAACTGAACTGGGGGATACCCTTGGTACGGGAGACACGAGTACGTGAGTGAGGGGGTCACTGTGGGGTGCATGTGCACTCACCTCCCATTCCCTAACACTCCCACTCCCGGTGATATATTAGTACACATGTGCAGGTGGATTTAAAGTTCACTAGTATACCGGACGGGCGCATGCTTTACAGTATATTCTATGGTGTTTAAATTTAAGACCTTATAACAAATCACGGATGAAGTAATATAAATAATAGACTTGGTTTTGGAGTTTGTTTTGCAAACATAACCAGCACACTAATAGTATACAACCTTTTTCTGATATACTCCCCAGAAGGGGCTTATTAACATATCTAGAGGACACACATTAACACTTTTTTACCATACGGGCACATTTCTCTTATATTAACCCCGGTGTCACCATTACTTGCTATCCTCATCAGTGAATGTATGCAGTGCGTGCGGTGGAGTATGTGAATGACAGCCGGCTGACCCCACCCCGACATGTACTGACAACGTTGTCATTTTTTAATATGTGTGTCTCAATGGTAAATGGTTTGCTTTTTGTCTTTACTATTTTAATCATTGGTATTCAATAAAATTTCTAATTTTATTCAATTCATGCCCTGAGTGTCCCCCATATGGGCTTCTCTGTGTTATTACACAATTTGCTTTTCCTTGACTTATAGCCCTAGGGACCCCATCCTATAATTTGGATGTGTGGCTTGACTGGTCAAATGTGACTTCACATCAGTCCGGCTTGTATATTGTTATTTTGACCCTTACGGGGGAACTATCTTATCTTTTTGGTTTTATTTTCCTCATTAGTAGCCTGCAACTGCACTCCTGACAGATATAATTATGAAACCACTCCCATTTAGGGTTGCCACATCATCCCTTTGATCCAAGACGCATATGAATTACACAGGTTCTGTGGCTGATTAAGGTGGTAATTAAACTCACTTGGTAACCTATCTGCATTAAATTAGCCTCAGAACCTGTGTAATTCAGATGTGTCCTGGATTAAAGGGATGATGTGGCAACTCTACTCCCATTAGACCCACTCAGTACAGAGGCACAGAGAAACACAGAGGGATTTTTTCAGAATAACAAAAGGTAGAAATATGCAACGTTTGTTATAATCCTTGCAATGTCCAGAGATCACCCAGAGGGGAATGTTTTTTTCTCAACAAAAGTGGAGTTACACTTTAACCACTTTGCAGCCATCATACTGCCATATGGCAGGCAGGAAGTGGTTTAACCACTTCAGCCCCGGAAGGATTTCACACTTTAGGACCGGAGCCCTTTTTGCGATTCGGCGCTGCGTCGCTTTAACTGACAATTGCGCGGCCGTTTTTTCATCGGTTTTGGCCGATTTATATTCTTCCTCATATTTGTGATAAAAAAAATCGCAATCGGCGTTTATTGATTGGTTTGTGCAAAAGTGGTCGCGTTTACGGATGATGAGAATTCATTTTTGTGATTTTTATTTTTTTTTTTATTTTTTACTAGTAATGGCGGCGATTTTTAGCGTTACTGCGATATTTCAGCGGACATGTCAGACCATTTTGACACTTTTTTGGGACCATTGGCATTTATACAGCGATCAGTGCTATAAAAATGCACTGATTACTGTGTAAATGCCATTGGCAGTGAAGGGGTTAACCTGCAGGGGGCACTCTAAGGGTTAACAGTGTTCCCTGGGCGTGTTCTAACTGTGGGTGGACTGCCTAACAGGAGAAGGGAAGCGATCACACCTTCCGTGTAAAGGAAGGCTGTGATCACAGCCCTTCCCCCTCACACAGAACGGAGGTCCGTGTTTACTTACAAGGACCTCCCTTCTTTCACTCCGGGGGGGGGCATCGCGGGTGGCCGGCGGAGATCGACTCCGCCGCACCCCCTCCCAGGCCCTCCCCGGACACAGTGAGCGTGCGGGCGCGCCTCCGGTGGCGCGCGCTCACTGTGCGCGATCTGGCAGCCGCCGTCAGATGACGGCAATTTGCCTTAAAGAGCCACTTTGCCGCCGTCAAATGCCGATCGGCAAAAGTAATATTAAAGGCTTGTTTTTTTTTCTTTTTAAATAACAAACATGTCATACTCACCTGATCTATGCAGTGGTTTTGCACAGAGCATCTCGGGTCACACGCCGGCGCTCCTGGTCCTTCCCTTCTGTTGAGTACCCCCAGAGCAAGCAGCTCCCGAGCCGTTGCTCTGTGTGTCCATTTACACACACAGCTGTGGCTCGGCCCTGCCCCTCCCTATCCTCATTGGCTCACTGGTTGTGATTGACAGTGCTCCCGTTGACTCAGCCAGGGATCCTCATCTTCTGCCTCTACACAAACACCAGTTCCAATTGCATCTACACCAGCCATACTTAGGTCAAGCTGACTGTTTGGATCAGAAATCAGGGATTCTTCTGTGTATGGTGGTGGCTCTTCTTACTGAGCCACGCGAGGTTCTGGATAGCTCCCTGCTTGCTCTCTTGGTCAATCTTTATAAATACCAAGTTTTTTTCTGTACTCTGAACTCTGAACTCCTTGTCCCTCCATTGGACTTTTTTTAAGGCAAGTATTACAGCCACTGATTGAGAAAGTTTAACTCATTCATTCGGGAGAAGTAGATCTAACAATTGACTCCTAAAAGGGAGGACCACAAACTGAACAGTGACAGCCGGTGTTTTTTTCATTTGGGGGGGGGCGGCAAACAGAACCCCCCCGGGAGGGCAGTCGTCGGGACATCAAAGCCCCGCACTTACCCCATCTAGGACACGGGTGGGCAGGCAGCAGTGTCCGACGAGTCTGGGTGCTTCCCTTCTCCTTGCATCCCACTCCGTGCATCCCCCTCTTCCTCCTCCTCAAATGCATGCAATAGGATCGCCTGACTTCTCAGCCAATCGGGAAACAGGTAACAGACCCACACTTCCTGATTGTCGGAGAGGCGATTCAATGTTAGAAAAACTAATATTCATTCGCAATACTCTGCTCTCGGAGTCCACTCTATTTTGAATCCTATTAGAGCTTATGGTTCTAATCAGGTGCTTCAGAAAACATCACCGCTGCTTTAATTCATGCGCCTCGCATCCTGAAAGGGGCCGGACACATGAATAGGGGGTGGTCGTGGCGGGCATGAATGAGCATATAGGGGGCGGTGCACGGGTGCCCCAATGGACGGGCCATCCTTGCTAATCAAAATGTATCTGGTCTCTACTGAACTGGCAGAATTTCAATGCGTTTATTGGCCAGCTTTACATACACTTGCCATACATTACATGCTTTTGACCACTGAATGCTGTATGCTTTGCTGCCCCCCAGTAGATCAACAAAATTCCTGCTTAAACTGCTTACC
Organism: Glandirana rugosa; assembly: GCA_018402905.1. Lineage (NCBI taxonomy): Eukaryota > Metazoa > Chordata > Amphibia > Anura > Ranidae > Glandirana > Glandirana rugosa. The sequence continues at coordinate 2,493,660 of BLSH010337841.1, read as the reverse complement.
TCTCTGCCCCCCCAGCTGCCCCCCCCCCCAAGCCACAGCTCACCTCTACGTCCCTGTTCACAGTTTTCCCCTCTGCACCCAGGCCCCTCCCCACCACCATCCACCGCCTCTTATTTCTGTTCACCCCAAAACCCTTCTCCTGTTCAAGGATTATCACTCGTGAAATTCACAACCCCAGCATGCTGCAGAGCCCCTGATGGAATATATTTAACCCTCTCAGAGTTTAACCACTCTCAGAGAAATACAGCCCTGAAGAAGGAGTATGCAATTCCAACAAAATGCGTTGGCTCCACTTTTATTTTCAATAAACGATAAAAAAGTGAGACTTTTTTTGGACATCTGTGCTCTTCTTCATTTACCCAAGTGTTCCCTGTGGTAATGCCCCCATTGTCATTATCAGAAAGGTAGCAGCCCTAGACCCCTACAGAGTCTATTAGCTACCATCTACAATTGGGATATAATCCATCAGAAGCAATTCCCTTTATACCCTCCACACAGTAATCTGCCTCTAGGCAGCCTCCAGCTCTGTTTTCCACCCAAACTTGATACCCATAGCCTTAAGAAAAGGAATTTACCTATAGGTCCAGTAACCAACCACTGTCCTCCTAAAATTCTCAGTATATTCAATGACTTGACAAATGTCATTCAAAGTACTCAAAATGTTGCTTTCTTTTGATATTGAAATAAACAGACTTTCCCAAAGAAAACCACATACACTGTTAGAATGTTGTTTGATTGAGAACAGTTTCCATCCTGTTCCTTCAAAATTTCTCATCACTATGATCGAAAACGAACATTGAGCCGTTGGCTCCTACTGCTGTCCATCACAGCCAGTGAGGGGGGAGCGGGGGCGGGACTGAGCCATGTTCTGTGCGTCTTGGACACACAAAGGCAGCTCAGGAGTGATCATGCATGAGTTCCCCCAATGGGACGTGGATTGCCATGGGGACACTCAGCAAGGGGAGGGGCCAGGGGACCTGAAAAGAGGAGGATTGGGGCTGTTCTGTACAAACCCCTGCACAGAGCAGGTGGGTATAACATGTTTATTATTTAAAAAAAAAAGTCTTTAACATTGCTTTAACTAAAGAACATGCATTCCACATTCTTAATTATGCTACCACAATTACCGCATTACTTTGTGTAATTCAAATATTTACATTTCCAGCCTTGATTAAAATATTTCCATTTCCACTTGATTGCATGTCACAGCTTAGCTAGAGGTGCTGTCACCTCTCCTGCTTTTCTTTTCTCCCTCCCTAATGAGTGATCCCTTCTCATAGTCTGTGTCATTCCAGTTGCGTTCCTCTCCCTTCAGCACAGTAAATTATAGATTGTAAGCGCCATGAGCAGGGCCCTCCTATTCCTTCTGTATTGAACTGCATTGTAATTCAACTGTCTGCCTGTATATCATGAAACTGCTGGCACTATAAAATTTCTGTATAATAACAGTAAATCTTAAAGTTGTCAGCTGATCGGCCTCTAGTGGCTCTGATTTTAGACACAGTGCCAAAAATGGAGAGCAAGCATGTGCAGAGCAGGATGAGACAGTGCACTACTGGATTTTAAACAGTAAAGCCACCTATTTTTAATGTTTTACATAGCTATATCTACAAAAGGGGCAGGGTCCGGCACCAGGAAAAGCCAGCCGCATTAGGGAGCTAGGACAGGGTGGGCAGCTACCTACAGCCAGTGCTCTCATAAGGTGGGAAGGGGCTCCACTTGTCATCCACCAGAACAGGCTGAGAGGAAAAAAAAAATCAGCTCCCACATTGTAATCACTCACCAATCAATCATCAGCAGGTCCTGCAGTTACAGTAGGCGGGCAATAGTACATTACTTGGGCAAAGTGGTCCTGGGGAAGGTGGGTCAGGGCCAGGCACAGTGGAGCAGTGGATCAGCTTCTTCAATATCTGCATAGTAATTAGGCTCACCTTTCAGCTAGGCTTCTCCACCTCCCCAATCTGTATATTATTGCCAGGATCTGTGTTGCTCAGACTGGCGCTGTCCGGGGTGGTTTTTTTTTTTGGTGTTTTTTAAAAATATTATCAAAGACACTTCTGCAAGGGGCAGTCACTGTGAGAGCGTTGTCTGGGAACCACATGAAAATACATGTAGATGCAGATGCCCAAGTGTGCACCTAGCCTTATTGCCCCTATATAATATACTTTATGTCCTTGGCTAGCTAGATTCAGGTTGGGTTCACACTATTGCAAATTGGATGCCGTTTCCCCACATCCAATTCGCATGTCAGGAGACTGTGACCGGCTCTCAATGCAGCCAGTTCACACTGCTCTGGGACAGCTGCGGAGCGAATTGCACAGGATTTCTGTGTGTCTTCTGGCCCACTACAGGTCCGAATTGAGCCAAAGGTCCGGACAAAAGTCGGACCTAAAACGGTGAACAGGGATGCGCCTGACCCCGCTGCGAGCCGCTCTGCACGGCCGTGTGAACCCAGCCTCAATGTCAGATTAGCAAAGAGCCTACCATTTAGATTATATCCACTCCATCCATGCTAATACAAAGTAAACCTTATCTATAGGAGAGGATCCACCTGATATGAAATGTGTATGCCAGAAGATCAGGCTTGCACATCGTGTGGAGGGGGGGGGGGGGTTACAGGTTGGCATTTTTCGCCCTGGGCACTGGATGACCCTGTCCTGGCACTGAGAGGTAAAATTTGGATTTTTAAAATATCTGCCTTCTGTTCCCTAATGCTGCACCCTCTCTCCTACTGGGCGTAGTGTGGAAGTTTTAGTTTGCCTCACCTGCCAGCTGCCCGTAGCCAGTGAGGTGAAGTGGGGAATGCATAACCCTCCCACCACCACCATTACACACAGCCGTTTACTGCCAGTTCAGTACAGCTCAAATTTTCAAGGTTGTGTGATGTCCTTTACACTGCATCCCATCACATTATGGGCGCTACGTGAAGGAGGTACCGGCATGGCGGCGGGAGGTGGTCAGAAAAATGCACCTTCCTCTATGTATATAAAACTCTGTGCACTGGCCCTGAAAAGGGGCCATCCTGAAGTGATCTATCAGCACATTTTCTGACTAAAGTTCCACTTTAAGAGGCCCCAGACCAATTGAGGGTCCTTACACATCTATGTCTGCACTGGAAGGTAGTGTTTCCTGTGTGATGGCTTCATCAATGCACAATTCATCAACGTTTGCTTTCCCAATAGGTCCCCTCATACAGCACCTTAAGGTTCCAAATACTGTAAATAATTTTTCATGTGTGAGTTACTCTCTATCATTAAGAAAGGCTGTGTTAGTTGTTTTTCCTATTATTCCCTACATCTTTTCCCTCCTTGTGTTCTCTCTTCTGACCAAATCACTCCAAGTTAGGTGAAAATTTTAAAGAAAAATTATATGTCTGCTGCATTCTTTTCCCCTCTGAACTCTCAACCCTGGTATGAGGAGGTCAGATCACTGTAAGTCAAAGCACAAAAGAGCACAAAGTACAATTTCAGAAGATAGAACCGGCAACTCTGATATGACCTTGACATGCCTTTTAATATCCATTTGTTTGTATGCTTCCTGCCTTGTTTAATAAATATACTTGGGTAATGTGCAAAGGCTGGTGCGCCCTCTCTTTTTTCTTTCACAGTGTTTCCATTGGGTGTCCCCTGACCCTTGGTGGGCAGCAAGGCCTGTGCACTAACTGGGAACCACCAGAATTCTAGGCCACTATTACTGCCATCGCACTACTGATTGAGCATAGGAGATTTTGTTTGACTGTGCTCCAGTGGGCTTTGTAGCAACTAGACTCCATCCAGTAGGAATCCCACACAAAAAGGGCTTCATTGTATCACACCTCCAGTGAGCTTTATAGCACTGGACTCTATTTAATAGGAGTCTTACACACTTTGATTGTTATTCCAAATGTGGAACAGGTAAAGCAGAACAATTTGTTTTATTGCAAAACTTTACAACTGTAGGCTGTGCTGGGACAAAGTCATTGATGCCCAGGACGAAGATGGGGAAACTGTGACCCCTGATTCCCCTAATAGCCATGGGGCCAATAGCGATGTGTGCCCAAAATGTAATGTAATGTTTGGGGCATGTTATGAAATAGTACCAATGTTTGTGGGACTAATAGAGGCAAAGGAAAAATTATCCCTAAGTTGGTTCCCCTGCCTAATAAAAAAAAAAAATGTCCCTCAGTTGGTGTTGTCATTGAAAGGAAAAAATGTCTTTGCATCTGTGGTGTGACTGGAAGGAAAAATGTCCCTACGTCAGTGGTGTTGCCAAGTGGAAAAATGGTTCTGCATCAGTGTTTGAGGTGAAAAAATGTCTCAGCATCCGTAGTGTCAGTCTGCGGAGGGTTCAGGAGTGCATGTCGTACAGGACGCAGGGCTCAGAAGTGCATATTGCACAGAGCGCAGGGCTTAGCAGGATGCAGGGATTAGGAAGGCATATTGCACAGGGGCGGGTATTGCCCAGGTTGCAAAAGTGAGTATTGCACAGGGCTCACAGTACAAAGCTCTACCCGCAACCCCCCAGCACAGAGCCCTTACTTGAACCCCACCCTCAGTATAGAGCTCTTCCAAAATTCCTCCCCAGTGCAGAACTCTTCCCTCATCCCCCCTCCCTCTAAGTGCAGAGATTCCCCCCCATGCCTCCAGTACAGAGCGCTTTCCTCAACCCTTCCCCAATACAAAGCTCTTCTCCCATCCCCCCTAGTATATAGAGCTCTCTTCCCACTTCCCATACAAAGTTCTATCCAGCAATGTTATAGTAGATAAAAAGGGTTTGAGATTTGAGCTGGTTAACAATGTAAAGGATTATTTGGCTTTCTTTTTGTAGTGTTCACTTAGTGGTTCCATGTACTAATTTCTGCATCAGCCTATTACACTCATGTTCTTCTTCCAAAGAGGATGCTAAAAACAATCAGAGTACCCCCATCATTTTTTAAATCCAATTTTCCAAAAGTCTTCTGACCAGTCCGGTGATATTATTGATGCTTCCTTTCATCCTGCACCCATGGACAGTTCTTAGACCTGCATGAATCACATTCATGGTGTATGATCCATGTTCAGCTACATCATTAAACCAAGTGGTATGTGCTGGAGGAGTGGACCTTCTGCGGGTAATTATTGCAATGAAACTTGATCATTTTTGTCACTTTTTCCCTAAAGCTAGAGTTTTGTTTTAAAGCTACAGCTTGTTAAAAATATTTAAATATTTGAATGGCCATATGCTGGACAGGTAAAAATAACTAGCTTTGCAGTGGATATTACTGCCCTGCAAGTTTGCTCAGGGAAGCTTGCTATTCATTTCTCGGCGAGAGTTAACTTCAGAGATCCATCTCCCTAAAAATGGCACCACACAATTTCATTTTACCGGTTTGTAAAAAAAAAACAAGATGCCTCCCAGTGTAGCTCTGCAGGTTAGTAAGCAAAAAGCAAAGTAATCTCTTTCTTCAGTACAACTGTTTTGGAAGGAGAAAAGCCCCTTTTTTTTAAAGCAGCCATGACTTTTTTACACCCCTAATGATAAAATGTATTTTTTGTCTTCCACTAAAACAGCACATGGACTTTTTAGCAAAGTAATCTGTATATTAATTTTTGTACAATTGTTTTATTAATTTTAGTACATTGTCAAAGGGAGCAAATACAAAGATAAATATGGATATATTTATTAAAGCAATTCATTTTCAATGTGCAATAATCCAACTAATAAAATGTCCCTTTTGAGCAGACAAAACAAATGAAGATTATAACTTCTTGCTTACTGTCAGTTGGTGTATGTTGCATTTTCTCCTTTACTTTATACACCTAATTGTATAGTCATCTCATTCAGTAAACCCTGAAAATGTTATTTTAAGTGTTTTTACAAACCCAGGAGTATGTATATTATCTGGACTTCCACAGATAATCATCGTGAGTCGGTCTAATTACTGATAGGGAGATTAGCATTTGGGCTCCATAGTATGTTGACATGACAATGGCCCTCGCATTGGAAAATGGGAAACAGAATTTGTCAACTGCAAGGACACAGTCAGAGATCATGAAGGATATGGCACCTAATGCAGCAGACACATTAGCCCAGGAAAAATCATGGGACACCAGCTTGGATAGTGCCCGCCATGACATGGTACTGATCAACATTGAGTAGCCGGCCACCATATATATAAAAGGTCCACTTAAATATGAGACAGTCAAAGAGTAAAAGGTGCCACAAAAGAGAGCGAAGATGATGAAGATACGAATATTTAAAGGATGGAAGCCAAAGGCAATTGTGTACAAGATATGGGCCAATCCAAACATCACCATTCCTGAAAAAGAACAAAGCATGTTATAAATAAAAAATGCTTTCAGATTCTTGCTTCTGACAGGGCCGTCTTTATTATTGATAGGACCCTGGGCAAAAATTTCCTTGGGGCCCCCCATCACTGTCCCACCCCCCCCCCCACCCCACCCCACCCCACCCAATACTCACCTGAGCAGCATCTCGATGTGCACGAGAGCCTCGGCTGCTCACTGATTGGGTTGCTATAGGTTACTGCACACATTACCACTCATTGATTGGGTTGCTAGAGATTACTGCACACATTACTGCTCACTGATTGGGTTGCTAGAGATTACTGAACACATTACCGCTCACTGATTGGGTTGCTAGAGATTACTGCACACATTACCGCTCACTGATTGGATTGCTAGAGATTACTGCACGCATTACCACTCACTGATTGGGTTTCTAGAGATTAATGCACACATTACTGCTCACTGATTTGATTGCTAGAGATTACTGCATACATTACTGCTCACTGATTGGGTTTCTAGAGATTAATGCACACATTACTGCTCACTGATTGGGTTGCTAGAGATTAATGCACACATTACTGCTCACTGATTGGGTTGCTAGAGATTACTGCACGCATTACTGCTCACTGATTGGATTGCTAGAGATTACTACACACCATTACCGCTCACTGATTGGGTTGCTAGAGATTAATGCACACATTACTGCTCACTGATTGGGTTGCTAGAGATGAATGCACACATTACTGCTCACTGATTGGGTTGCTAGAGATGAATGCACACATTACTGCTCACTGATTGGGTTGCTAGAGATTAATGCACACATTACTGCTCACTGATTGGGTTGCTAGAGATGAATGCACACATTACTGCTCACTGATTGGGTTGCTAGAGATTACTGCACGCATTACCACTCACCCAATTTTTTGCTAGAAGCTACTGCACATTACTGATTACTGTAACTCACAGTGTCCCCCTCTGTAAGGTGCTCCGGACCACCGCTGCGTTATTAATCCCCCCCCCCCGCGCGCCCGCTGCTGGCGGGAGAAGGGTGAAGGAGAAAAGTCCACACAGTCAGCTCTGTTGACCGGAGAAGGGGCGGGGACAAGCAGGGCAACACTGAGCCGCTCTGCCTCACTTCCTGTAACAGCCGCTCCGGAGGCACTGCTGACATATAGAGAGTCAGAACAAGTGGGCTCTGGCACATACAGCCCACAGCTTGCCTCTCCCATGTCACACAGTGTGGCCGCAAGTATCAACCGGCCAGGAGGGCAGGGAATCGGCTGCACCAGCTACATGGAAAAAATATTTGCGGGCAGCGTGGGCTTAAGCAGGGGCAGTTGCTTTGGGCCCCCAACAATGATTGGACCCTGGGCAGCTGCCCCTTTTGCCCCGTGGTAAAGACGGCCCTGGCTTCTGTAATCACATTGGAATTATGCTGAATGGCAGAAACAACAAATACAGGACAATTAGTATCATTACGACAAACATTTACTCTTCAGGGACAATCATGTCTGTCATATATTTGTAACATAACCAGTTTATGTACCTTTATGGTAATTTAAAGAAAATTGCAAATTCCTAATTTAGCTAAGACCTTTCCTTGCAAAAAAAGTGTAAGGGTTTACACCTCAAATAGTTGCTCAGAAACCAACGGCAGTACCCCATCCTCCTTTTGTCTGTGTTTTGGATACATAAATACCAAGCATACTAGTCATACAGCTATCCTTTTTAATATCAGACACTCTCTCCCAGCACCCTTTCCAAGCCCTACAGTTATCTGACCCAACTCTGCGCACACCTTAACTCTGCTTTCAGTTCAGTGGCACACAGCCTTTTTAAAACTATTCCAACCTGCATCTATTCATTCTGCTCATGCACACCACAGTCTCCAATAATTTCTGTTGAAATGCCATTCACCACTTTTTTACTGATATGTGCAGGCAAGCCCTGCAGCTTTCAGCTTGTACCTCCATACAGGTTGTCAGTTTGGAAGCTGCAGGGCTTGCGAATGAACTACATGGACACTTATCTGCACCCCCGCAGTTCATTCAGAATTAAAAGCCATCTGCCACAGTATCTAAGGTACTTGTAGTTTTATCATTCACAGGAAACTGAATAAATGATGCGGACGCACAGTTTTTAAATTGTGACAGCAGATGCAGGGAGAAGATCCCCTGCTTTAACAATCTCTGGGGGAATCGAGGGTAGAGGTGGCAGGAGCTGGAACATGTTACACGTTTCACCCTAAATAATAGTGGAACATGTAACGTTTCAAAAGATGAATTTCTCCTTTCAGCCCAACCTCAGTGCTGATGGGTAGCCTACCTATCTGGGACTAAACGCCGCTGTGCACTGATGCTGCATCTTTTGGTCCAGCACTCTTAGCTGGTTTGTAGTCTGGCCCGCTCCGGTTCCCTGGTTCTTTCCTCCCCCTTCCACTCTGACCCTTGTGAAGGGTGGGCACCTGCCCTTGCTGGGGTTAAGCTAATTACACCTCTAAAGACCTCTGCCCACATTCCGGACATACCCAGTCAGGCCTTGTTTCTCGTCTCTGTTGGGTTTAATCCCTTGTGGCTACACCCCGAAGTGGTATATTGGCCGTTAATGCTTGGTCCCTGGCCTAACCTACACTGATACGATATGTTTGAGCCAGCTACAGGAAAAACCTTGCAATATAATTAGAATATTGTCTATTTATGAAGAAGATTTACTCTCCCCCAAGTCTGGGAGGGCCAAAAGGTGTTTTGTCTGGTCCTCGCGTTTGAAATCGAACCCCTTTTGTACCATTCTAAACATCCCTGAAGAAGAGTGTATCAACTGTATCGAAACGCGTCGGATGTTTTGCAGTTATTTTCCATTCCAGGGGTCCTACCACCATATGTCTTTGCTTAGGGTGGGAGTCTTGTCTTGTCTATGTGGTCCCTATTTTTAACAGCACCTTTGTTATGGCCTTCAGGCCTTTTTACATGTACACATTTATATGAATACATTTATATAACATTTTACTACTCTCCATGGTGTTTGTGTGTATCAAATCAGTGTATGCCTAAAGTCCCTTTCCTTGGGGGGGGTTATCTACTACAATTTTTCAGCCCAACGTAAACCATGTTTCTTTATTTGTGAATAAAGTGGGAAAGGGTTAGAACCTCTAAAAAAAGTGAAGTTATTACATGTCCAGAAATCAGTTATGGGAATACCAGAGTTACATAGTTGATAAGGTTGAATAAAGAAAAGTTCAACCTGAGTGAGTGTGTGTGTATGTAGGGCCACTGATAAGGCAGTACAGCCAGCCTTCCTGTACTGGGCCTGAGCCCCATCAGTTCAAAAGGGGGGCCTAGACACCTGCTGAGCAGGAGGGCTGGCTGTTCTTTCTTATTGCAGACACTGATCCTTTTCTGCCTCACCCTGCAGCATTGCAAGCTTCTCTTCTTTTTCCCTCCCTCCGGCTTCACTGCAGAGGGATTTGTTCTAGCACATGCACCCCTTCCATCTCCTGTCCAGGCCCCTCTGTGTGCCCTTTTCCCTTGCAGCGCTGCTGGCTTCCCCCCTCTCCTGCTGGCAGCTGCTGCCAGCACACACGGGGATGTTTCAGGATAAAAAACAGGGGAAGGGGCCAGTAAATATGTAATTTACTGGCCCCTTCATTTCCTGAATGAACACATTAAGCGATTGGTACCAATCACTGAAGTTTACTGTGTTTACTATGCGTTGGTTTGTGAATGAGCAGGAAGCTTCAGAGTGCTTCCTATTCATTTATCTGTGCAGCTGAAGCTGTAGAGAAAGGGACTGATAAATGTATATCCTCAATCACTTTCAGCCAGGGGGGGGGCTGTCAGGTAGGCTGTATTGGGCCCCGCAATTTCTAACTGCAGTCCTGTGTGTGTGTACTGTTTTCATTAAGAAAATGTCTTAAGAAAGTGTTTTGAACATATCTACATTTTCCGCTGACACCACCAACTGTGTAAAGGAGTTCTACGTCCTTACACCACCCCACCCTAATAGTAAAGGATCGCTTGCGCAGTTTAAGATTGAACCGCTTCTCGTCCAACTTCATTGTGTGGCTGTAAATTATGAATAAATGAAATAATGGCCTCCATACTGGAAAAATGCTATATGCAAATTATATAAATGTATTAAATTAATTTGAATTAAATAACAGTGCCATTGCTGACCCAAAATAAATAACACAAATTTAAATCCAGCATGGGTAAAATGTAGGAAATAGCAGGTGAGTAGCTAGAGGATATTATAAACAATAATTCAATGGACAAAAAGAGAGATTGGACTCTAGTTTGATGAAAAACAAAAGGAACACTAGCACAACAAAAAGAGAAATACAAAAAGTAGCAAGACGTGGAATTTATACATATCTAGAATACCCAGTCAAAATACATCTCCTCCCCTCAATAGTGCTTTAACCCTTTCAATGACTTCAACTAATCACAAATCACCCTGATGATTCAGAATATCACTTAAATGTTCACGAAAGCGAGATCTAAGCCTATGGATAGTCCATCCCACATACTGAACAGAGCATGCACACCGTTGTGGAAGGGGTTCCTCTTGTTTTTCATCAAACTAGAGTTCAATATCTCTTTTTGTTCATCAAATTATATTTTATGACATTCTCTAGCTACTCCTCTAGCGATTTCTTAAATTTTACCCATGCTGGATTTAAATGTATTTGTATTATTCATTTTGGGTCAGCGATGGCACTGTTATTTAATTTAATTTGATTTAATAAATTTATATAATTTGCATATAGCATTTTTCCGGTATTGAGGTCATTATTTCATTTATTCATATTTACAGCCTTGTTCAAATACATTTTTCTTGTGACTGGTATTTTCTTGCCGTGCCTTCACTTATGCACTTGCATTAGGGGATGCATATTTCCACGTGTCTATGTTTCTCCTCCTGGTTGTTGCATTTGTGTTTGGCTGGTTTGTTTGACTTTATTTTATATTTAAGATATATATATCTATATATCTATATATATATATATATATATATATATATATATATTGTGACAGAGTGAGGCTTTGTCCCTATGGTATTGGATTGAAAATGGACACAGAGGTTGCATGTCTGCTGACTGCAGAGCTACATAGCTTTTTTTGAGAGGAGAAAACTGCTCTGGCAGCTTTTTCCGGATATTGCTATTTCCGGATGGGGCTCTGTAGTTTGGACATCCCTAAGAGTCTTGGGTGGGGTGGGATCTCCAACCCTGTGTGCGGGTGTTGTGGACAGCCATCAGGGTGTGTGCCCAGGTTCACACAGCCCATATAACAAGGGGCTAGTGAGAGCTGTAGGAGGTGGAAAGTGGAGTGTGAGCAGCTTGCTGCTTTTGAAAGACAGACCCCTGTCAGGAAAACTGTCTGCCCTGTGTGAAACTACATCCCTGGTGAAGGGGGACTTCTTGTCTGAAGGACTGGGAAGGTCGGGACAGCTACAAGGGCCTAGAAGACCAGAAGAGGGTCTGGGAGGCTGGAAGAGCCGAGGCGGCTAGCAAGTCCAAGGGGGCTGGAGGAAGTCCTGCAGTCTGGGGTACAGTGAATAAACCCAGGGGGCTGGGGAATCCTGTTAAGGTCAGGAGTAGGCCTGGGAAGCATGGAACTGAAAACTGAGGCAGAGTAAACCTAAGAGCTAGGTGGCTTGACATTTATTTCATTGTTGCATTTGCTGGAAAAGAACCCCTGTGTGGGAAATTCTGTATATAAACCTTCATTTTGTTCCTTTTAATGAAAATGCACATGTTGGTAACAACCAATGCAATCCATACATACAAAAACCAAAACAAATAAGTTCAGAAATGAAGTTATGTGTAATAAAATAGAATGAGACAGAGAAAAAGTATTGAACACACTAACTGAAATGTATTTAATACTTCATACAAAATCCCTTGTTGGTAATGACAGCTTCAAGATGCCTCCTGCATAGAGAAACTCGTTGCATGCATTGCTCAGGTGTAATTTTTGTCCATTCTTCCACACAGTCTTCAAATCTTGAACGATCCGTGGGTCTTTTCTATGAACTCTGATCTTTAGTTCTTTCCATAGATTTTCTATTGGATTCAAGTCAGGTGATTGGCTGGACCCATTATAGTAGCTTTATTTTCCTTTCTTTGAAACCAGTTGAGAGTTTCCTTGGATTTGTGTTTGAGATCATTGTCTTGCTGAAATGTCCACCCTCGTTTCATCTTCATCATCCTGGTAGATGGCAGCAGATATTTATCAAGGATGTCTTGGTACATTTTTCATTCATCCTTTTTTCCATGACACAAAGTTTGCCAGTACCGTATACTAAAAAACAGCCCCACACCATGATGTTCCCATCTCCAAACTTCACTGTTGGTATCGTGTTTTTGGGGTGATGTGCAGTGCCATTTGACCTCCAGACTTGGTGTGTATTATGGCATCCAAAGAGTTCAATTTTGGTCTCATCTAACCAGACTATATTCTCTCAGTATTTCACAGGCTTGTCTAAATGTTGTGCAGCAAACTTTAATTGAGCTTCAACATGCTTTTTCTTCAGCAATGGAGTCTTGCGTGGTGAGTGTACATACAGGCCATGGCGGTTAAGTGCATTACTTGTTTTCTTTGAAACAGCTGTGCCTGCTAATTCCAGGTCTTTGTAAAGTTCTCCATAAGTGGTCTTTAGCTCATTATTCTGATAATTCTTTTCACTCCTCTGTCAGAAATGCTGCAAGGAGCACCTGGTCGTGGCCGGTTTGTGGTGAAAATATATTCTTTCCTCTTCCAGATTATGGCCCCAACAATGCTCACTGGAGCATTCAGAAGTTTAGAAATGCTTCTGTGACCAATGCCATCTGTATGTTTTGCAACAATAAGATTGCAAAGGTCTTGAGAGAGCTCTTTGCTTTTACCCATCATGAGATGTTTCTTGTGTGACACCTTGGTAATGAGACACCTTTGCATAGGCCATCAGTTGAGACTAAACCAGCTGATATGAATTTGCACTGACAAGGGTCAGGATTGCTTTCTAATTACTGACAGATTTCAGCTGGTGTATTGGCTTTCCGTGCCTTTTTGCGCCTCCTTATTTTCATGTGTTCAATACTTTTTCTCTGTGGCATTCCATTTTATCACACATATTTTAATTTCTGAATGTATTTGTTTTTTTTTTTGTATAAGTGGTCAACCAATATCGTTTTTTTTCAGGGCTGATAGCCATAACAATTTTTCGCTGGCCTTTCAGGCCGATAGCCGATATCAGGAGCCGATATTCTGTACATTTAAAGTTTTGAAAAATTAACACAAATCTGATACAAAACACGTTAATGTTTATTAAAATTTTAAACATTAATGGCTTGTTCTTCACACCATGCCTGCATGAAAACTAATGGGAAAACCGCACAGATTTCACTTGCAGAGACATCAGTTTCACATCAGTTTTTATGCACGTTGACACAACAGTTTTTAACCTGTTGAGATCCGCGCTATAGATGAAAAATGGCTACAGCGCGGATCTCAATCTCCGGGAGGACGTCTATTGACCTCCTCCCTTTTCCACGCCCCCGGCGCGCATTCACAGGCAGCGGCGCGCGTGCGCACCCGCCGCACGCTGCGTGGGCGTGCCCGCGGCTCGGGCGGACTCGATGTCCGCTCGAGACCCGCGATCGTCTGCGGAGCTGCAGAACGGGGAACCGCCGATGTAAACACGGCGGTTCCCCGTTCTGTGAGAGCGGGACAAGCAGATCTACTGATCCCTGTCACTGGGATCAGTTAGATCTGTTATGTCCCTGCCAACCCATCCCCCCACAGTTAGAACACGCCCAGGGAACACTGTTAACCCCTTCACTGCCCCCTGCAGGTTAACCCCTTCACTGCCAATGACATTTATACAGTAATCAGTGGACATTTAAATTTCTGAACGCTGTGTAAATGTCATTGGTCCCAAAAAAGTGTCAAAAATGACGACATGTCCGCCCCAATATCAAAGTCCCGATAAAAATCGCAGATCGCCGCCATTACCAGTAAAAAAAAAATAATAATAAAAACGCCATAATTCAATTCCCAGAGTTTGTAGATGCGATAACTTTTGAGTAAACCAAATCAAAAAACGCCGATTGAGTTTTTTTTATTAAAAATATGTAGAAGAATATAAATCGGCCAAACCCAATGAATAATTTTTTTTTTATATTTTATTTTTGGATATTTATTAGAGCAAAACGTAAAAAATATTGTTCTTTTTAAAAATCATCGCTCTTTGTTTATAGCGCAAAAAATAAAAATCGCAGAGGTGATCAAATACCACCAAAAGAAAGCTCTATTTGTGGGGAAAAAAGGACATCAATTTTGTTTGGGTACAACATCACACGACCGCGCAATTGTCATTCAAAATGCGACATGCTGAAAGCCAAAAATTGGTCTGGGCAGGAGGGGGGGTTTAAGTGCCCAGTAAGGAAGTGGTTAAAGCATGTCAGTTATGTGCCCTATATTCACACCAATGTTGATGTCATGTCAGTTTTCTTCCTGTGCAGAAAACTGCATACGCGTTGCACATATCTGCGCAGAAAAAAATCTGTATGTGTGGTGTGAACAGGGCACATAGAGAAGAGTAGAGAAACATTTTTTTCCTGCCCTTGCTGAACGCGTGCAGAAAAACTGACGTCTCTGCCTGCACCATGGTATGAACGAGGCCTAAAAGTAAACAACTGGGAAAAATAAAGGGCTTGAAAAATAATAACTTATTAAATGGCTTCCCAAAACATAGAAAAATGGAATATAAACTGCAGTGCACTGCACAGATATAAAATTAAATTTAAATCACTACTGGGGTGCAAAAAGCTAGACACTACACTTTCTTCAATGCTCCCAGTTAAGTAGAACAATATTATAGTTCAGAAAGCATAACCATTTCAGCATGTTCACCTCTTAAATGGCTTCAGTTTTTTCATATATTGCTGCCACTTCACTAAAAACACGCTCACTTGGTACAGAGGAAGGAGGAGAACAGAGGTATCTTTTAGCATGAGAGGCAAGTATTTTGTAGTGTGCCTCATTTTCTTTCCACCACTGAAGAGGATCATCACTTCTGTCAATTACTGGTCCCTTCAAATAATTCAATAGATGAAGTTCATCATCCAGGCTGATTATTGATACAGATTCAGAAGAATCCTCCGCATAAGTCCCCAATAAAACGCTGAACATGGCATCAATTCGACCACGAATTGCCCTTTGTCTTATTGGACGTTTGTCTGTTGTCTTCCAGATTAGTAACATGCTTTTCTTGACTTGATCTTTCTGCAGGAACCTCCTGCACCTCCTATTGAATATCTTCTGTCAGCCATTGTTTTGCCTTGGCCAATACATCATCAGAAGAGAAAGCATGATTCTTGTTTCGAGGATCCAAAAGACATGCCAGTACAACATTTTTATTTCCTCATGCTTCTCAAAGGGTTTGGTGAGGCTGTCCCTCATGACCTGCCTGAATGTTTTAATGCCACATGTGTTGGATACTTCATTCTCTTGAAGAAGCATCTTCAGCATTCTCAAACCTGGGATGACACAGATGAGTCATAATGACTCACCTCTAGTGTCACTTCCTCTATGGGGAGGAGGGTCTCAATGACATTGGCTACAATGTCCCACTGATCAGCAGTAGAACAAGAATATCCTCCATGTTCACCTGAATAGATGCTAAGAGCTTCCTTCTGTTTCGGTCTTCCTTGCAGCATGTGAAGTGCTGAGTTTCCATTGTGCTGGAACAGCCTGAATCAAGTCGTTTTTTGGTAGGCCAAGGTTTTCCTGAATGCACCTCAGTTGCTGCTTGGCAAGGAATGGCCTGTGCACCTTTTCAGCATGCTAATTATATCAATCAAGCTTTCTGGCTTGACAGACCATCGCTACCACAAGTTGCAGGGAGTGTGCCCTGCTAATGAGGTCTGACACTTCAGCATGCCTTTTACCATGTTTGCTCCTCTGTCTCGAAGCACAAGCATCACTCTGTCTTTGTTTATTGACCAGTCTTCAAGCATGCCTGGAAACATTTCTTTAATGTACTGCCCAGTGTGGACTCACTTGCATCACTTTTGTATTCAACACCAATTGCCTTTTTGTCTATCTGCTGTCAATGAAGTGGCATTTAAGACTTATTAGTGACCCCGTTGGTCCTGGCCAGCAGTCAACCGTAAATGAGAGTGAGTTTCCAGCATTCTCTGGTTGCAACATAGTCTTTACTTTCTCCCTGCTGTGGGAGTGTGGGTGGGTGGCCGGCGCACTGGGCCTGCAGTCAGTGCACTGCAAACCTTCTAAGCCTTGGCTTCTTCTACCAGGGTCATTGATATAGTGGGCCCCAAAAAGATGGTCGCCGCAGGAGGAGAATACGTTTCTGAGTGATACTGATTCTTTGAAAGCGCTTGAATATCGTCCATAATAATCGGCCGCGCCGATAATTGGTTGACCCCTACTTTGTATGTATGGACTGTGTGGGTTGTTACCTACGTGTTGAAAATTTCATGTCAATAGCACCTTTAGGTGACGTGTTCAATACTTTTTTTACCCACTGTATACATATGTATACATACATGCAAATATGTTTTGGTTCTATTGTATCTTTTTTTACTATCTTTTTGTTGTTGCTTTTATGTAGTTTATGTGTGTGTTCAATGAATGTCTGTTTGGCAAATAAATTAGGCACCTATTACATTCAGCTGTACCTTTTTGTATTTAAGGGTTAACTTCACAGGTGTATCTTGGGATATGATTAAGCAAATTTTTTTTCGTGAAATGCATTAACCATGCTTCGGTCTCTCTGTATGAAGGGTTTGTGATGTCTTTTGTGGATTATATACATTAAAGCTAATTTTCTCTTAAGTCGGGAGTGCAGTCAATCTTCCTTCCATATCTTCTACTACGCCCAAGTCACGAACTGGACCGACACCCTGCCATTCAGAAAGGGGATTGTTTAACCTGAAGCAGTGTTGCTCTTAGATTATCATCTTTTTAAGAGACCCAAGATTAAAGAGTTTCCTCCCAAAGTTAGGCCTCATGCACACAGGACATTAAAAAAAAATTCTAAAAATGTTAGTAGCTTTGTAGTGAGTTTTCAGCACTTTTCAGTGTTATTGCACTAGCGGTTTTGAGCGTTAGCGGTTTTTAGAGTTTTTTTTTTTTTCAATGATTAAAAACGTCCAAAAATGTTGCTGATCCACATTTTTGAGTGTTTTTACAGCTGAAAAGGTCTCAGAACCCAGTAGTCTTGGGGTTTTTTACAGCCAAAAACAGTTGATAACAGCCTATGTGTGCATGAACTCCCAGGATAACATTATGGAGAGTTTACTGACAATAGGAAAAAAACATCTGCAGCTAAAAACATCCAAAAATGCCCTGTGTGCATGAGGCATTAAGAGTTACTATTCAAGGATCTGTATATTTCATTCATATCCCCCCTTAAGGATCTCTTCTCCAGGGAGATTAAAGTGATTGTAAAGTCATGTTCTTTTATATTTACCTACTCTATGTAGTGGATTTGCACAGAGCAGTCCAGATCCTCCTCTTCTCGGGTCCCGCTTTAGTGCTCCTGGCCCCTCCCTTCTGTTGATTGCCCCCACAGCAAGTAGCTTGCTATAGGGGCAACTGAGCTGAGTCACAACTCCCTGTGTCCATTCAGACATGGAGCCACAAACCGGCCCCCTTTCTCTCCTCATTGGCTGACTGAATTTGATTGACAGCAGCGGGAGCCAATGGCGCCACGCTGCTGTCTCAGCCAATGAGGAGAGGAGTCCCAGGCAGCTGAGACATTCCTGCAACATCGCTGGATCTAGAGGAACCTCAGGTAAGTATTAGAGGGGGTGAGGGGGGCTGCTACACACAGAAGGTTTTTTATCTTAATGCATAGAATGCACCTTCTGCCTTTACGACCACTTTAAAGTTTACTGTTTGTAATCGTTCCTTATAACTGAGGTCCTCCAACGCGCTTATTAGCTTTGTTGCCCTTCTGTTCTCCAGTTCGAGTACACCCTTCCTGAGGATTGGTGACCAGAAATGGACAGCATACTTAAGATGTAGCTGAAACAGGGTTTTGTAAAGTGGTAGGATTATAGTTTCATCTCTTAAGTAAATACTTTTTTAATGCACGCTAATAGTCTGCTGGCCTTGCTTGCTGCAATTTCGCATCACGTGCTATTGCTGACTGTCATCTACTAGGACCCCCAGATACTTTTCCATCCTCAATTTCCCCAAGGCTTCCCCTGATGTGTGATTTTGCATGCATATGTTCACTATAACTATCACATGCATCACTTTACATTGACTCTTATCTGCCATATAGCTGCCCACCCTCTTTTTTTTACTGGGTTTTCTTATAAAGTTGTAAAGTCTTGTAAAGTTGCTATATCCTGCTGTGAAGTTATTGCCCTGCTTAGTTTGTATTGTCAGCAAACACTGAGATCAAACTATATATTCCAACCTCTATATAATTTGGGGCACTCTGCTCAACTCCAGACCATTCAGAAAATTTGCCATTAATCACCACTCTCTGGACTTGTGCCTGCAACCAGTTTTCTATCCAGGTATAGCACATACCATATCATCAATGCCACAAGGGCATAGTTTGTAAATTAATCAATTGTGGGGTACTGTATCAAATGTCTTAGCTAAATTTAGATACACTATGTCCACGGGCCTTCCTCCTCAGAATCTTGGATAGAATCTAGGGAAGGCTACAAAACCGATGAAAATCCCTATACACTTGAGAGCTGAATTCTTTTTTAGAATTTCATAAACTAATATGGCTTTGCTAATTTCAGAATAACTATGCTTGGCAGATCTTACCAAGATGAAAATATTCTGGCCAAACAAGGCAAACATCTCCAGCTGCTGAGAAGGCTAATCCTAGAAAGATCTTCTTTGCATATGAGCTGAACTTTCCTGAGCCAATGGAGTGGACAACAATGAAAAACTTCAGACAGATGATTGGTAGGCACTTAATTAGTGCATTGTACCAGCCTGGCTCTGAGAGGGGAATCCACAGCACAAAATAATTGCATGCAGTCACTAGGAAGGGAAGTAGTTTTGGAAAAGTACTTCTTACCTATTTGAGAAAGAAACATAATGAAACAAAATGATTTTCACATAAGCTACATCAGGACAAAATGACACCAAAAATGTTATACATGTAAAGTATAAGCTGTAAGCACAATATTTTAATGACTACAACTGTTGCTTAACTGGCACTCAGGGTTCAGTCCTTAATATGACACTATTTGCATGGGGTTTGTAGTGTCTCTCCACGTGCACTTTCATTTTACCCAACAATTCAAGAACATATTGTAGCGCTACTGATATTACAAGTCAAATTGTATAACGCTGTCATTTTATGATGTGAAATAAACAGTGTCCTTCAAATAGTCCAAAAATTGTGTGCAATCCCTTACAATGTTTCTGTGCAAAATACACAAAGTAATGATCTTTCCCACCACTGAGGCTTATCAGACAAAGAAACCTCTAAACATCATGAGGTCATACAAGCTTGCCCTTCATCATAGGGTAAATGATGGTGTACAATAAGGGGTTGATTTACTAAAGGCAAATCCACTCTGCACTACAAGTGCATTTGGAAGTGCAGTCGCTGTAAATCTGAGGGGAAGATCTGAAATCAGGGGAAGCTCTGCTGATTTTATCATCCAGTCATGTACAAGCAAAAATGTTTTTTTTTTATTTTCATTGCATCTCCCCCTTGGATGTACAGCGACTGCACTTCCAAGTGCACTTGTAGTGCAAAGTGGATTTGCCTTTAGTAAATAAACCCCTGTGTGTCAGAGCAGGAACTTCTTCTCCAATGGCTCCAGGAACTCAACTGGATTCATACCCAGTGGAGGAAAGAGGACAGATTGCACATAGTATAATACCGTAATTAAATTAAGATCCTATGTACAATATACTCACAAAGGCGTGACTTAAAACAGTGCAAAATCAATCCAGATTACCAGAGCAATTAACCCTCTCACACCAGGGGAAACAATGTGATCCGCCACCAATAGGTTCATATACCACTTACCGGAGCCTGAGACCCCTTGGTTAAAAGTAGGTCAGGTGCATAATATGATGGAATACAAAGTGCAAACTATTGTTCCTCACAAATGGCTCCAGGCAGTGGTATCAGACTTAGTGATGTCATCTCTGCACTCTGTAATTCCTGTTCTGTGGGAGGAGCTGGAACTACCTCACTTCCTGTACCCTGGCCTGGGGTGGTGAATTAACTCAACATATTGGTACGGGTTAGTGTAAATGGTGATATAAACCATAAATGAGCAGATAGAAAGTAGATTCAGACACAGTATGCTCACTAAGCCAACGTAACTTAGAATAGAGTTCTGTACCACTAGACTGAAATCAACTCATTAAATCAGCAATAAATAGTACATAGAAGCAATAACTGCAGTGTGGATAAGAATAGTATAACTAATTTAGTGTGCACTCAAGGAGAATAGCCTGGATATGGTGCAATGTCCCTTGAGAGGTACCTCTTATTATAAGCCATAGGCAAAGATCTCTGTGGAGCAGCTATGAAAGAGGCAGTCCTATCTCTTCATCTGGCTAGCATTGGGCCCAGTGTTCCCTGTGGTACACATAAGTACAGTCCCAGTAAAACCTGCATGCAGCAAATAAGGCACCTAGATAGGTGTACAGTCAGTTTCTAAAGGGCTAAGTCTCTCCAGCAGCAGATTGTAAATTACTGCAGCAGCTGCTCATCAGTCCCAGTGATATTGCAGTTCACAATCTAGTCACATACAGCTATTACTCCTCCCTCGACTCTGCACCCAGGTAACTTTGGTTGTCAGCACACCAGAAATCAACACTCTGGGTCCCGCTCAGGCTGCCAATAAGCGGCAAGTGATGGTGAACACTGGAGAGCAATGTGCACTCTCCGGTCTCCCTTGCAGCAAGAGAAAATTATTTTTGTACAGCCCAGGAAAATACAGCTTTTTCCTCTCCTTTCCACCATCTCTTGCTGGGGAATACTGTTCAAAAGCTCTTGACTTCCACAGTACTGCATTATACACCATGTTTTCGGCCAAGTAAAGTTTCCAAAATGCAAATTTGAACCTGACTG
Source organism: Glandirana rugosa (assembly GCA_018402905.1). Classification (NCBI taxonomy): domain Eukaryota; kingdom Metazoa; phylum Chordata; class Amphibia; order Anura; family Ranidae; genus Glandirana; species Glandirana rugosa. The sequence continues at coordinate 2,472,316 of BLSH010337841.1, read as the reverse complement.
CATTTGTCTGCTTAAAGAGCAGCATGCTCATTGTAATAAGTCCTTATATAAACCCCTCAAAGTTACACATGGTAAGAAATAGAACAAATGAGATTATGATTTTTCTACCATTTAGATGCAATTGTGGTCTCCACTAATCATTCCTCCTTTGCTTGATGATGTTAGCGATGGTGGGAGGAGTTCAGCAGAGCTAGCATGTAATTTCCTTTCACTGAGCTAGCTTCTGCATCTCCCACAGGGAACTACATTCTCCATGAGTCCTTATGCCTTGCATCATGTCCAGTCTATTTCACCTAACACACACCCATCTGCCAATCAATAGTTGGGTGTGTGCTATGTAAAACAGAGTTGGCATGATCCAAGGAATGAGACTGTCAGTGCAGCTTTAGAATTGCGGTTAATGAAAGGTAGAATAGTCACTGATCCTTCTATTTATGATGTGGGTTTTTTTTTGTTTTTTTAGTTTCTATTATTGGAAAAAAATTCACAAAGGTTTTTTTTTTTAATAGTGTGTTTACAGTGCTTTTTTAATTGTTTTTAATATTATTAATATAATTATTATTATTTAATGCTATTATTGAAATGTATTACCTGCTGCTAAATCTGCACACACTGTGTGCTTTTCTCATGGCTGTTTTCTTCTGTTACATGCAGAAGGCTAGAAGCCAAGCAGACGGGAACAGGCTTAGTAGAGATAGGAAGGAGCGGGCGGAGCTTAGGCGGGACATATGCAGGAGTGGGTGGGGCATCATGGGCGATCGTGCGGGGGGGGGGAGTGGGAGGAGCCTCAGGGATTTCTGGTGATGCCTGAGATGAAGGCGCACCTCCCCCAATGATGCCAGTACGGCACGTTGTAGTCTATACAGAGCTGCGCCATGCAAAAAGGGGCAACGGAGGCATTCAGAGACGAGGAAGCAGAGTTGTCTCCTGATTACAGGAAATGAACAGCTTTCATCTACAGGGGGAAAAAGTAAATATGTGAACATCCTTACTGTTATTTGAAAAACAACCAGTGACATATTTAACAGGTTACATATTTACAGTATCAAACAAAAGTGAGTACACCCCTCACATTTTTGTAAATATTTTATTATATCTTTTCATGTGACAACACTGAAGAAATGACACTTTGCTACAATGTAAAGTAGTGAGTGTACAGCTTGTATAACAGTGTAAATTTGCTGTCCCCTCAAAATAACAACACACAGCCATTGATGTCTAAACCGCTGGCAACAAAAGTGAGTACACGCCTAAGTGAAAATGTCCAAACTGGGCCCAAAGTGTTAATATTTTGTGTGGCCACCATTATTTTCCAGCACTGCCTTAACCCTCTTGGACATGGAGTTCACCAGAGCTTAACAGGTTGCCACTGGAGTCCTCTTCCACTCCTCCACAATGACATCACAGAGCTGGTGGATGTTAGAGACCTTGCGCCCCTCCACCTTCCGTTTGAGGATGCTCCACAGATACTCAATAGGGTTTAGGTCTGGAGACATGCTTGGCCAGTCCATCACCTTTACCGTCAGCTTCTTAAGCAAGACAGTGGTTGCCTTGGAGGTGTGTTTGGGGTCATTATGTTGGAATACTGCCCTACAGCCCAGTCTCCGAAGGGAGGGGATCATGCGCTGCTTCAGTATGCCACAGTACATGCTGGCATTCATGGTACCCTCAATGAACTGTAGCTCCCCAGTGCCAGCAGCACTCATGCAGCCCCAGACCATGACACTCCCACCACCATGCTTGACTGTAGGCAAGACACACTAGTGTTTGTACTCCTCACCTGATTGCCACCACACACGCTTAACACCATCTGAACCAAATACATTTATCTTGGTTTCATCAGACCACAGGACATGGTTCCATTAATCCATGTCCTTAGTCTGCTTGTCTTCAGCAAACTGTTTGCGGGCTTTCTTGTGCATCAGAGGCTTCCTTCTGGAAGAACAGCCATGCAGAGCAATTTGATGCAGTGTGTGGCGTATGGCCTGAGCACTGACAGGCTGACCTCCCCACCCCTTCAACCTCTGCAGCAATGCTGGCAGCATTCATATGTCTATTTCCCAAAGACTGGATATGACGCTGAGCATGTGCGCTCAACTTCTTTGGTCAATCTTTCTATAGCCTAGGCCATCTTTATGTAGAGCAACAATTCTTTTTTTCAGATCCTCAGAGTTCTTTGCCATGAGGTGCCATGTTGAACTTTCAGTGACCAGTATGAGAGAGTGAGAGCGAGAACACCAAATTTTACACACCTGCTCCCCATTCACAGCTGAGACCTTGTAACACTAACAAGTCACATGACACCGGGGAGGGAAAATGGCTAATTGGGCCCAATTTGAACTTTTTCACTTAGGGGTTTACTCACTTTTGTTGCCAGCGGTTTAGACATTAATGGCTGTGTTGAGTTATTTTGAGGAAACGGCAAATTTACACTGTTATACAAGCTGCACACTACTTTATATTGTAGCAAAGTGTCATTTCTTCAGTGTTATCACATGAAAAGATATAATAAAATATTTACAAAAATGTGAGGGTGTACCCACTTTTGGGAGATACTGTACGTACATTACATATACCTACCTTCAGCACTCTGTATGTTATACACCCCTGTACAATGCACAGCACATACTTGCACTTTCTACGTAGACTCAAGTTTTAATCCTTTCCCACTGTGCGTGCCCCCTCATTTTGTAATTCTAATGCACACAGGCAGTCTGGACAGGGAAGGTACCACCCAGGCACCAAATACCCATCTTAAAACAATAAATCAAAAACATCATACATGTGGCAATACTTTGACTGAGTAGTCAATCATACCTATATAGCATCCATATATTTTAGAAAGTCTAAAACAAGTATTTTTTTATGATCAGCCAGAGTATAGGCACGTTTACAAAGCTTCTTGCGTTGGTTAAATGTGATCAACTGAAATAGCTTCTGTCACAGCGCTGTGAAGGTTATTTGTGCACCATTTTAAAAAGGTATTGGAATTAACTAAAGGAAATTGTTGCAAATTTGGAGTGATCACCCTAGAGCAAGTGATGGCGAACCTTGGCACCCCAGATGTTTTGGAACTACATTTGCCATGATGCTCATGCACTCTGCAGTGTAGTTTAGCATCATGGGGAATGTAGTTCCAAAACATCTGGGGTGCCAAGGTTCACCGCCACTGCCCTAGAGCTTCTAAATCCCTTAAGGAGTTGAATCGCAATTCATGTTTCTTAACCCAGCATTACTCCAGTGAGTAGCACTATTCTTCTAAAATCTTAATCTTTAATTATGTCCAATTACCTTTATTACTGTTTACTATGTCTCCTTGCACCTGTTTACAGTTTGTTCCTTCCCAATGGGGTAAATAGGGGCCTAGCTATTAATCGCTGGATATTTGTTGTACTTATACATCCTTGTCTGGAAGACTATTTTATCCAATTTTATGTTTTGTTTTTTTTTGCGGTTATAACTGATTGTCATTCAACTATAATGGATGTTTTCTACTATTTTGTTTAAATAATTTCTATGGAATTTTAATTAAAGTTGAAAAAAAAGGTATTGGAACTCAGTTGCTCTGGCGAGTGCCGGCTAGTTTTAGTGCTGAAACCACCAGCCCTCAATGACAACCGTCCAGCACAAAGCAAAGGCGCTAAATCAATCAGCTCCTGGGCTTCCAGAAGCTAGGGCAGAGCTGTGGAAACTTTGTAATGCCTTTGCCTGCAGCAATAGAACAATGATATGATGATCTATTGCACACTGATTACAACAACTGACCACTATTAGAAATGTGTAGCTGAAGTTTGTTTTAGCTATTGGATGTTTTAGCTCCTGCCTGTTATCGCTCCCTGAAAACATTGTAACAGGAGTATGTAGCTGAAGAGCTGCATGAAGGGGTGGAACAGGTTTTCATTGTCCTGACACCCTAACTACATTAGAATACACAAATTACATAAAAGCTGTACAGGGAAAAATTACAGGAAATGCATTTGTCACAATGAAAATTTAGGATATATAAAATGTTGTATAACCTACAAAAGTTAGAGGAGCTACAGTTCTTACTAAAAAAATTAAAAGTCACCCGCTACAAACACTGTAGCTGACTTTTAATAAACACGCATTTACCAGGCCAGGGATCTAGCGCGGTCTTCACCTAGTGTTCTTCATCAGTCTTCGGGACACCAGCACCGCCATCTTGCTTCTTGGAAGCTGACTGACATTCAGCAGCTTCACACTGTGCATGTGTGTGCATTGCACTACACTTGTGAATGAACCTGCAGTCTCCAGCAACCTGTGACGTGCCCCAGGAAGTCGTGATCAAGTATGGGATTTACAGTGCGATTATGTGATGAGACTTTGCATATTTTATGGGGCCAAGTCACACTGTAAATAGCACCAAAGTAGCACAGGAACCGTTTCCAAAATCGCACTGTTCTGAGCCACATTGATTAGAATGGGCACCATTGAAAACAATGGGATTTCCCTTGTCTTGCAATTCTGTGGGACTAGGGTGGCCACCTCATCCCTTTACATTTAATGCAGGTAAGGCACCAAGTGAATTTAATTACCATCTTAATCAGTCACAGAACCTGTGTAATATGTGTTCGGTTTTAAAAAGATGAGGTGGCAACCCTATGTGGGCCGCAAGTCGCATTAGAAGTTGCACCAGCGTGAACCGGACTAGACACGTGCATGGCAAAAAATGCGCTTTGATTCGTTAAATTCTGTAAATTCGTTCAATTGGTATTCGGGATTCGTATTCGGAAAGCGCTTCATGTCTTTTTCGAATTTACTGATTTTTTTTTTATTCAAAACGTTCGAATTGATACATTTTGAATCAGTTGAATCGAAAAAAGGGATTTTATTAAAACTTACCGTAAAATCCTTTTCTCCGAGTTCACTGACAGACGCAGCTCTCCATTGATTTTGTGGGGTTTTATGTTCGTCCAACTAGGAGTTAACTAGGCAGGGAAAAGCATCGGCTGGCCCCTCCCCTGGGGGCCGTCCTCTCTTCCTACATCAAACCCCCTCACAGTATAGCTCTTCAGTTCGTACTCAAGCCGTACCAAAACAGAGCCCAGAGGGGTGGGTGCTGCGTCTGTCAGTGAACTCGGAGAAAAGGATTTTACGGTAAGTTTTAATAAAATCCCTTTTTCTCCTTACGTTCACTGACAGACGCAGCTCTCCATTGACTTTGTGAGGTCGTCCCCAAGCTGTGTCAAAAAAGAGGGGTAGGTAAACGCAAACAACTGTACCCAACTGAAGATGCAAACACATCAACTTAGTAAAACTTAGTGAAAGTGTGAACCGAGGCCCAAGTGGCCGCCTTGCACACCTGTGACACCGAGGCCTGGTGTCTGAAGGCCCAGGAAGTACTAACTGCCCGGGTAGAATGAGCCGTGACCGGAAAAGGAGGAACCTTGCCCCGAAAAGAATACGCATGAGTCACGGTTTTTCTAATCCACTGAGAAATCGTAGCCGAAGAGGCCGCCAATCCTTTGCACGGGCCCTCTGGCAGAACAAACAAGGCGTCAGCTTTACGAAAAGGCGCTGTAGCAGCCAAGTACACCCGTAAGGCCCTTACTACATCCAAAGCATGCAACTCGAATTTCGGGTGCGATGGACGAGGGCACAATGAAGGCAGAACAATATCTTCATTGATATGAAAAGAAGAGACTACCTTCGGAAGAAAGGAAGGAAGGGGTCGCAAGACCGCCTTATCCTTATGCATCACTAAATAGGGAGACTTGCACGATAGGGCAGCCAATTCCGACACCCGTCTGGCAGAAGTGATGGCAACTAAGAAAGCCACCTTCTGCGACAGAAGCTGCAAGGGAATCTCCCTGATCTTTTCATAAGGTGGTTTTTGAAGAACAGAAAGCACCAGATTCAGATCCCAGGGAGCCATCGGGGGTCTCACCCGAGGTGCCACATGTCGCACACCTTGTACAAAAGTACGAATCAGAGAGTGCGAAGCCAAAGGTCTCTGAAAGAGTATGGCTAAGGCCGAGATCTGGCCCTTGAGAGTACTCAAAGCCAAATGCTTATTCAGGCCCTGCTGTAAAAAGGTCAGGACCCTGGAGACGACAAACGAGCGAGGGTTATAGCCCTCCGCCTCGCACCAAGCAATATAAGCCTTCCAGGTGCGGTGATAAATCTTGCGAGAGGTGCACTTGCGGGCTTTCAACAGAGTAGGGATCACGGAGTTGGCCACTCCCCTATCCCTCAGCACCTGGGACTCAATAGCCAAGCCGTCAAAGCCAGCGAGGGTAAAGCAGGGTGCAATATGGGTCCTTGAGACAGGAGATCGTCTCGCATCGGAAGCCGCCAAGGGGCGTCTACCACCATTTGCACCACGTCGGCGTACCGGGTGCGCCGGGGCCAATCTGGGGCCACCAGAATGGTCGGTATTCCCTCCATCATTATTCTGCGCACCAATCTCGGAAGCAGACGTACCGGAGGGAAGGCGTACAGGAGACGTTAATGGCTCCAGGGGGCCACCAGAGCATCCGTGGCCACTGCCAACGGATCCTTTGTTCTGGACACAAAGGTTCTCACTTTGTGATTGAACCGAGATGCCATGAGATCCACATCCGGTGTCCCCCATCTGTGGCAAATCTGATTGAACACCTCCGGGTGGAGGGACCACTCCCCCTGGTCCAGCTTCTGGCGACTGAGAAAGTCCGCCTGCCAGTTCTCCACACCTGGGATGTAAATCGCTGAGATCGACGGAACGTGAGGTTCCGCCCAAAGCAGAATCAGAGCTGCCTCCGCTGGACTCCGCGTGCCGCCCTTATGATTCACATACGCCACCGCCGTGGCATTGTCCGATTGAATTCGGATCGGACAGCCTTGCAATCTCTTTGTCCAATGAAAAAGACACAGCCTGATTGCTCTCAGCTCCAGCACGTTGATGGGCAGGCAAGCCTCCTGGGCCGACCAACGACCCTGGGCTGATAGCTGCCCCAGGACTCCACCCCAGCCCGTCAGGCTGGCGTCCGTGGTGATTACCATCCACTGAAGGGGCAAAAGCGACTTCCCCTGAGCGAGGGCCGAGTCCCGAAACCACCAGGTCAGAGACGCCCTGGTCTGAGGGCCCAGCCGGATCGGAAGATCCAACGACCGATGGGACTTGTCCCACTGAGCCAGAATTGCTCGTTGGAGCAAACGAGTGTGACTCTGGGCAAAGGGTATCGCCTCGAACGACGAGACCATGAGCCCCAGCACCCTCATACAGAACCGCAAGGAAGACCGACGGTGCGATAGAAGGGTGTGCACAGCCGACTGTAAGCCCTGCAGTATTGTCGGAGGGAGAAACACCTTCGCCTGTTCTGTGTCCAGAATGAGACCCAGATACTCCAGACGGCAGGAAGGAGACACTGACGACTTCTTCAGGTTGAGTAACCAACCGAAGTCCAGCAATGAAGCCATTGTGATGTTCACATTCTCCAGGGCAGAGACAGAGTCTGCTCGCAGGAGCAGATCGTCCAGGTATGCCACTATGGCAATGCCCCTCTGACACAGCAACGCCAACACCGGGGCTAGCAACTTCATGAACACATGAGGCGCGGAGGTCAGGCCGAAAGGGAGAGCTACAAATTGAAAATGGCGATCCCCAATAGCGAACCGCAGGAAGCGCTGATGGCGTGGATGGATGGGTACATGGAGGTACGCATCCTTTATGTCCAAAGATGCCAAGAATTCCCCCTGGTGAAGGGCGGCCACAACCGACCGTACAGACTCCATCCGGAACTTTCGCGCCCTGACAAACTTGTTCAGGGCCTTCAGGTCCAGGATGGGCCGAAATCCGTCCCCTTTCTTGGGTACCACAAAAAGATTCGAGTAAAAACCTCGAAACCTCTCTCCTGGGGGAACCGGTACAATCACTCCCTGATCTGAGAGGGCCCGTACCGCCCTGGAAAGGGCCTGCCTGCGCTCCTGCGGGAGGTTCAAATTTGATGGGAAGAACCTGTCTGGGGGTAGAGTGATGAACTCTATCCTGTACCCAGTGGACACCACCTCCCGGACCCAGCGGTCTGAAATGTGAGCCAGCCACCGATCTGCGAACCCCAGAAGTCGTCCCCCCTGAGGCTGAGGAGGACTTGTCTTCCGCCTTTTCTGGTTTGCGCTGCCGACGTCCGGCCCCTGCAGCGACCTTACTGGAACGGGTCCCTTTGCTTGCCGCGCCTGAGGCACGAAAAGGCTTCTTCTGACCCGACGTAGAAGGCTCCTGCCTACGGCGAAATTCACGCCTGTGGGGTTCCGGAAGGAAGGTACTCTTACCGCCCGTGAAACCCTTGATGATTTCCTCAAGACGCGAGCCAAATAGACGCCCACCCTGAAAAGGGAGGTCAGCCAAACCTCTTTTGGACGCGTGGTCACCCGACCAGGAACGCAGCCAAAGAATTCTACGAAGTCTGACAGCCGATATCGATATTCTGGACAGCAAAGGCAGAATATCCACGGCCGCATCACAGAGGTAATTAATCCCCTGGAGTAAATACTCAGCCTTCTGCAGTGCTTCCATCAGGTGACCGCCTACCAGGTCCTTCCTAAGATCCTCCATGCATTCAGAGAAATGCTGCGCTGCCATGGCCGCAGCCAAAGCAGGCCGCACAGCAGAGCCTGCATTCAAGAACAGTGACTTCAAAAGTGCCTCTGTCTTTCTATCAGCGGGATCCTTGAAAGGAGGGGTCCCTTCCATAGGAATGGTAGTCGCCTTGGTAAGGCGTGCAATAGGTGGGTCCACCGCAGGTGATTCCCATTTTTTTAAGGAAGCTCTCCTCAAAGGGATAGCGCACAGCAAAACGTGCAGTCAGTGAGGAGGAACGCTGAGGGTGCTGCCATTCACGATACAGGAAATGGTCAAAAAATTCATTGTAAGGATAGGCCTTGGGGGGCCTAGAAGACCCGCACACATAAGCAGATCGCGATTCGCCATCTTGATCCAGCTGCAACTTAGTGCGAATGCTAGCGATAATAGTGGCAACCAACACTTTTACTTGGTCAGCAGCTGGCTCCTGGTCCCCCTCAGTTAACACACTGTCACCACCCGTCTCCTCATCAGACAGGTCCCCCAGGGTCCCTGAGACCCTGGAGGCCACCTCCGGCTCAGAATCTTCCCCTGAGGATAAAGGAGGGGGACGCTTCCTGGGGACCCGCGGAGCGGCGTCCCCATGAGGAAAAAACTCAGTGAACACAGCCCGTAGCTGGGTGAGAAAAGCCCCTTGGTCAGACTGCGTGGCTGCTGATGCCACCTCAGCAGGTTCAGCAGGGAGATCAGCCATTGCCAGGATTGACAGGGATGGAAAGGACGCCCCGCACACAGCCACACACACACAGGGAGTCAGAGGACAGCACCCCACCACCACCAGCACCCGGAGGGAGCCCAGCTATACTTGCAGTTCCGCTGCCTTGCTAGCGCAGGTCTGTCTGTAAGAGCTGCCCCTGTCATCGCCGTTTTCTGTGAGGAGAGTGAGAAGCTGCAGCCACGTGTAGAATTGCAGAGCATGCAGTGAAAACACTAGAGGCTGAAAACTCCTCTCAGGCAACGTGCAGTACCGAAAATGGCTGCTCCGAGCGCTAGAGGGAAAGCCCCATAGACTGAAAATGTCCGCGGCTACGGCAAAATGGTGGCGGTCCGCCGCAAAATGGCGGCCGAACGCCGCATGGCGATCCCGATGAGAAGGCCGAACGATCGCACGGTGCTGGGGGGGGGGCCAGGTGTGGCAGGGGGCAAGATGGAGAGCTGATCCCACCGGTGGCTACCCCGGACAAGCTGTCGTCACCGCGAAATTCGCGAGTTTGCGGACGTCGGGCCCTCTTCACACCCTGTAACGGGGGGAAGGCAGGGACGCTCACTTACCGGTCCGACGTCACGGTAGCCATCAGAATGCAGACTTCGCGCCCTTGACGGCGGTATGCTGCAGGCCCAAAGTCACCCTGCCGAAAGCATCGGTAAAGGGGACCAACAGGGGAATTTGATCCCGGGCCTCCCGCACGGAACGGGTAAGATGCGGCGGGTCCCCATAGTGGGACTGGCTTCGCATCATGTTGACCAGGTCGGGGAAAGTACAGAGCTCCAGGACTCTCTATGCCCCGACTGGCTTCTTGATAGCAGATCATCTTGATTGCAGTAAAAAAGAAAAAAAGAAAAAGAAAAAAATGGTCATAACAGGACCGCAGTTCCCTATAGGGAAGCCAGGTCAACTCCTTGCGAACTAGGCATCGAAACTGAAGAGCTATACTGTGAGGGGGTTTGATGTAGGAAGAGAACGGCCCCCAGGGGAGGGGCCAGCTGATTCTTTTCCCTGCTTAGTTAACTCCTAGTTGGACGAACATAAAACCCACAAAGTCAATGAAGAGCTGCGTCTGTCAGTGAACGTAAGGAGAAACCAGATTTTTTTTTTTTTTAATCGAATGTGGCAAAGTGAACAAACAAAAGAAAAATCTTCATCAAATGATTACAATTACTCTTTAAATCACCTTTGGCTTAACATAAACAGCATTATTTCGAAATGGTATTCAGATATATCCGAATGTCCGAATAATGAAAAATTTGTCCAAATATTAATTCGGAATGAAGAAACCCCAAAATGTCTGAACCAGACTTTAAAACGGAGGTCCGCCGCCCCTGTAAAAATTAAGTCAGCAGCTACACATATAGTAGCTGCTGACTTAACTTTAGGACACTTACCTGTCCTGGAGTCCAGTGATGTCAGCACTGCTACCAATCTTCGGATCGGCTGGTTGGGTGCATCCGCAGCCATTGCGGGTAAGGGAACTCGGCAGTGGAGCCTTTCGGCTTTACGCCGGGCCCCTACTGCGCATTCTTTAACCACATAATGCACATTCAGAGAGGCAGCATATCATGTACAGTTTATGGGGATCCCCAGTATTCTAACAGTGATTTGGATGTGTCATTTTATCTGTGAGTGACCATGCATCACCCTCGGCATTTCATAAGTCATAAATCAGAGCGGAGAAACCTCTGGTACCAAAAAACCAACTGGAGCATTAATTCTGTAAATAATTTATCAAAATGATTTTCATAGCTGGGAAATCTCAAACGTTGACCTTGATATCTAGAAGTTACACTGCCATATATCTGGATTATTGGTTTACTGGAGAAGTGACATCAAGATCATTACTCCCAGGGCCGGCTCACTCTGGAATCACACTGAAATGCATGGATTTGAACCCACACATTCATGTGTGGTGTAACTTTGCTGCCCCATTCTTCTGAATGGGCTGCAAATCTCACCAGAACACGGAAAAAGTATGCAAGCACTACTGTTAAAAACATGCCGAACCAAATTGCACAATACAGCAGTACTATGTGATTTGGTGCCTGCAATCGCACTGCTTTTGCAATCTGCATTTGGGGTGATGTTAACATTACATTTGCATCCGCATGCAATGCACTTGAACGTGGCACGGGAAACGTACATGGAACATGCCTTTCCAACACTGTATTCTGGTATGCCCCTAATCAGAGCAGTCTAGGGAGAAGCACATGGGCAGGCCTGGTGGAAGAGGGTTGGCTGTGCATTCATCTTCGCTTATCTTCTTTTGGCCACAGAGGAGATGTGTGCAGTCAGAGCCTTCCTCTGTATGCCCCACAGCCTGTGTACCAGGTGCTTGTATATTGCCAATTTTTTGTAGCCACCATGCACATCTCAGTGTCACAAGTTTTCAAAGGTTCTCAGGTATGACGATATAATACTGGTCGTGCACACATGAGCAGCATGACTACACATGGTGGACAATAAGTAATTCTGGGTTTAGAACACAGATTTGCATATTGGCAGCTCTTCTACCCTTAAGGCCCTTTTCACACGTATGGACCGTTCAGGTCCGCCTGTCAGTTCTTCAGGTGGACCTGAATGGACGCTCCATTCTCTTCTATGGAACGACGGATGTCAGTGTTGACATGTCCACCGACATCCGATCTGCTCAATACAGACAGATGAAAACCCTATTTTCCATCCATCTGGCAGATCGGATGAAAACGGACAGGCGGATCCATTTTCATCCGATCCCCATAGAGGAGAGTGGAGCTCTGACAGCTCCATCTCCGCACAGTGAGCAGAGACGGATCTGTCATCCGCTGGCTCAGCGGGGATCAACGGATCGATCCCTGCTGAGCAGCAAATTCCATCAAAATGGACTCCGCTAGTGTGAAAGGACCCTATGGCTCTGTTCACATATGCTGTGGCCGTGGCTCACAGCATGGGGTCCAGTGCGTCCCTGTTCACCAATTCAGGTGTGAATCAGGTCTGAATTTTGCCTGAATCGGCACCTGAATTGGAACTAAAGATGCACAGGACCCTTTTTTTTTTTAATGTGGACCTTGGCTGCCCTGGAGCTGTGTGAACTGGTCCATTGAGAGCTGGGCACACTCTCCAGTCATGTGAATTGGATGCAGGGAAACCCATATCCAATTTGCATAAGTGTGAACGGAGCCTGAGGCTTAGTCTTAGGGGTTGATTTACAAAAGGCAAATTGACTGTGCACTCTGCAAGAGCAGTTGCTCCAGAGCTTAGTAAATGAGCAGAAGCTCTGCTGACTTCAATCATCCGATCATGTGCAAGCAAAAATGCTGTTTTTTTTCCCATGCAGGTGATATTCTTTGCAGAGTGAAACTTTACCTCATTTACTAAGCTCTGGAGCATTGCATTTGCAAACTGCACAGTCTATTTGCCTTTAGTAAATCAACCCCTTAGTCTTTAGACAACATTTTTATTAGGTTATAGACTGAAAGATGTAAACATGTATGTCAACAGAAACTATAAGCCACAAACACACTGTATTCTCTATTTCTAGGAGAAACTACAGTTTAGCAGCAGAAAAACTTGGTAAAAAGAGGCGTTTTTGCATGCACTTTCACGCGTCTGACATTAATGCATTCTATTAGTCAGAATGTTAATTTATTCTGGTCATTAGTATTAATGTGCATAAAAGTGCTTGGCATTAAGGTGCATTTATACACTCTTGAGCATTTTTTTCTTCTGCAACACTCCTCTCCTGAATACAATTTTGGTGTGTGGGGGGCGGGGGTTCTGCCTCTAAACTCCTGTAAATGCCTATAGCTGTGCATGGACACATAGGCTAACATGGAGGCAGAGAAAAGTAAAAGCAGCATTATTTTTTTAGCTCAAGTGTGCATGAGCCCATAGGTGTGCACAGCCTACTGCTTTAGGGTGTGCACCCCAAAGCTCAAACATACATGCGTGTATGTGCAAGTGTATATATAGAGCAGTGGATGATGTCAGCAGGGCAGAGATTGATGCCAGTAGAAGTTTTTTTTATATATCATTTTTGCAATTTAATTTTTTTTTACTCTTATTTTTACAATTTTTTTGGAGCCCCATTAGGGGCTTTGGTGAAATATCAAAGGTCTAAACAAGGGCAATCTGCTCCACACAGGAGGATTAGGGTGTGCCCTGTGCGCAGGCCTATGCTTGAGCCCTTCAAATATTTAAACTTCCTTAAATTAGTTATGAAAATTTTCTAAGAAACAAAGTCACTGAACAAACATTCTGATTCTTCAGAACACAATATCCTGCACATGCGTGTTGATAATTCCAGGGAAGGACAGGTATTCTGCCTGAAATAACTGGAGACAAGTTCTGTACATGGGGAAACGTTGACATGTACTGAGTATACAATAATGCCACTAACAGGTCTTTCATATTAATGTTAGTTGGCTAGATATCACAGAACATTCACGTTTCAGAGGTTGCATAGGTAAATTGCAGATTTTGTTGCTTAAAAGGTAAATGCAATATAATTGTAACCAGTAAAAGCGATCTCTGCTTTGTTGTAAAATGCTGTATAACAAAAACCTAGCCTGACGTGTAATGGATTTGTCCCCATTTACTGCCTATATTATCCTGTTATTGGCTATTGAATACCAAATGTAGTCTACCACTATGGCAGATTCAATAGTTTGCCTGTGTGAGAATTCCCATACAAGTGTCTAACTGCAGATAGATTAGCCATAGACCCCCTATTGTATGAAACAAAATAAAACAATTCCCTTGAAATGTGGCAGATATTCCAAAAACATTTAAAGACATAAAAGTACAAAACAAGCAATACATTATAGTTACACTGGTGTTTTTCTCCACCTGTATTTTAGTATTAACATTACAAAAAAATAAATAAAAATGGAACTACATGTTAAAGAATTAAAGGTGATTCAGTGATTCTGTCTCACTTCAGAGCAGCACCCTTTTCATTGCAGCTTTCACCATTTCCAAACTTACATTAGCCAGAGAGCTTTTCTTATATCTTGCGTTTGTCTCTAGGATATCCATGTCTTTTAGACTTTATAATGCAAATCACATAAAAACTTGATGGCGACGTCTCTTCTCTGGGATTGATTAATTCAGTATGCAATGCACATTGTGCATTTGTTACACTTTAACCTGTAATCAGTTGGCCTGGACTTTTAACTTAGGCAAAGTGTATCCTTACTGATAACGGGGTGTCTATGCATCATTCATCCAAGCAAAGTTCAACAGTGATGGGAAATTGTTTGTTTTGCAATCAAGATGTGGATGTTGGATTGCACTATGAGCTATGATAAAAAGGACTACCTATTACCTGCTAATGGCAATCAAGGGTAGTGTATAATAATTCTATTGATATCACTCCAAACGCAGAGAAAGATATACAGGTCTGAGATGAATAAAACTCAGGGTCCAGGTAACCTGTAAAGCTAAAATATTACTGTTGGTGATTATATTCTTGTATTCAAGACTTTCCCTTGTAATTGATGGAAGTGTTTGGTCCCTTTCAATGTTTGTGCCAGCTCTGGGCAGACTGACTTCTGAATTCCATGCTAGTTTGTCCACCTGGAGAAAGCGCAGTAAGAGAGACTGATAAATAGATTACGACTCCCAGCATTCTATCTGGACATATGTTAGTAGTTCAGAACACTAAAAAACTTCAGACATATATATTGGGCGGCACAGTGGTGTAGTGGATAGCACTTTCGCCTGGTAACAAAAGAGTCGCTGGTTCAAATCCCAACCACGACACTACCTGCCTGGAGTTTGCATGTTCTCCCTGTGCCTGCGTGGGTTTCCTCCGGGTACTCCGGTTTCCTCCCACACTCCAAAGACATGCTGGTAGGTAGATTAGATCCTGTCTAAATTGTCCCTAGTATATGTATGAATGTGAGTTAGGGACTTTAGATTGTAAGCTCCTTGAGGGTAGGGACTGATGTGAATGTAAAATATATATATGTAAAAGCGCTGCGTAAATTGACAGCGCTATATAAGTACCTAAAATAAATAAATAAATAAAATAAATAAATAAATATATAAGAAAAATATTAACCACTTGCCTACTGGGCCAATTCTGACACTTCATCAGTGTTTTTTTTTTTTTTTTTTTTTACTAAAAAATTACGTAGAACCCCTTAAACATTATATATATATTTTAGCAGAGGCACTAGAGAATATAATGGCAGTCATTGCAATAGTTTATGTCACACAGTATTTGCACAGCAATTTTTCAAATGCAATTTTATTTGGAAAAAATCATTTTAATGAATTAAAAAACAAAACTCAAGATATAACCCAATTTTTTGGTAAACTATGAAAGATGATGTTGCACCGAGTAAATGGATACCCAACAGGTCATGCTTTAAAATTGTGCACGTGGAATGGCGCCAAACTATAGTACCTAAAAATCTAATTCGGCAACGCTTTCGTCTACAGGGTGGGCCATTTACATGGATACACCTTAATAAAATGGGAATGGTTGGTGAAATTAACTTCCTGTTTGTGGCACATTAGTATATGTGAAGGGGGAAACTTTTCAAGATGGGTGGTGACCATTTTGAAGTCGGCCGTTTTGAATCCAACTTTTGTTTTTTCAATAGGAAGAGAGGGTCATGTGACACATCAAACTTATTGGGAATTTCACAAGAAAAACAATGGTGTGCTTGATTTTAACGTAACTTTATTCTTTCATGAGTCATTTACAAGTTTCTGACCACTTATAAAATGTGTTCAATGTGCTGCCCATTGTGTTGGATTGTCAATGCATCCCTCTTCTCCCACTCTTCACACACTGATAGCAACACCGCAGGAGAAATGCTAGCACAAGCTTCCAGTATCCGTAGTTTCAGGTGCTGCACATCTCGTATCTTCACAGCATAGACAATTGCCTTCAGATGACCCCAAAGATAAAAAAGGGATTTTATTAAAACTTACCGTAAAATCCTTTTCTCCGAGTTCACTGACAGACGCAGCTTCTTCATTTACTTCATGGGGTTTTATGTTCGTCCAACTAGGAGTTAACTAGGCAGGGAAAAGATCAGCTGGCCCCTCCCTCGGGGGCCGTCCTCTCTTCCTACATCAAACCCCCGTGTAACTTGTGTAAAATATTCACCAGTCTTTGAACATTTACTGAGTACTTTCTTATTTCAATGCAATTTTAGTTCGTGTGGTAACAAAAAGAACACTTTAAGGGTTATTCAAACTACA
>BLSH010337841.1:2429940-2445106 GCA_018402905.1 Glandirana rugosa | reverse complement strand
TCTTGCAATTCTTATTTTTGTTCAATAAAAAAAGGGGGGCTGGTCTTACTGTTTTTTTTTTTTTGGGGGGGGGGTGGGGCACTGTTCCTGGTGATCTTTGATTTCATCAGTCTTGTTCAAGTAGATCTTCATCTCTCGAAGGTTGCCTACCCCTGGTGTATACTGTATATTTATTAAAAACAATGCAACAACGATGCCAGGCCTAATAATAAATATAAAAACACGTAACTTACATGAAGGTAAAAAGTGCCACCACCAGCCACCACCCGCTATCGCTGCAGCGACAAGGTGTTACGAATACCAAGGTTCTCTGGCACGTTTCAAGCGAGTGCTCGTTATCAAAGGGTCTTACATTGTCATTATTACCTACCCTGTTTATATAGTATGCATACAGAGAGCAAATTCCCATCAGCTGTGCAGTTTGACTCACGTCCTCCCGGTGACGCCAGTGTCTTATCTGGGATCCGCGCTATTTTCCCGGTGAGAAAACTTAATTTCCGTCACCATTTTCCAGAAGACAGCCACGTCATTTACGGGTTCGGTGCCATGAATCTAACAAGCAAAAGTGCCAGTACTTAGACACCATTATGCTGTAGCCAGCCGACGGGAATGGGCTCCCTGCACTAGGCATGCTAATACCAACTATAAGTAAGGACACAAGGAGTTCCCCAGAGCTTCACAGGTTGCCACTGGAGTCCTCTTCCACTCCTCCAAGACAATATCACAGAGCTGGTCAATGTTAGAGACCTTGCGCTCCTCCACCTTCCGTTTGAGGATGCCCCACATATGCACAATAGGGTTTAGGTCTGGAGACATGCTTGGCCAGTCCATCATCACCTTTACCTTCAGCTTCTTTAGCAAGGTATTGGTCAGCTTAGAGGTGTGTTTGATGTTGTTATGTTGGAATACTGCCCTGCGGCCCATTCTCCGAAAGCAGGGAATCATGCTCTGCTTCAGTATGTTACAGTACATGTTGGCATTCACGGTACCCTCAATGAACTTTAGCTCTCCAGTTCCAGCAGCATTCATGCAGTTCCAGACCATGACACTCCCACCACCATGCTTGACTGCAGGCAAGACACACTTGTCTTTGTACTCCTCACCTGGTTGCCGCCACACGCGCTTGACGCCATCTGAACCAAATAAGTTTATCTTGGTCTCATCAGACCACAGGAGATGGTTTCAGTAACCCATCTCCTTAGTCTGCTTGTCTTCAGCAAACTGTTTGTGGGCTTTCTTGTGCATCATCTTTAGAAGAGGCTTCCTTCTGGAATGACAGCCATGCAGACCAAGTTGATGCAGTGTGTGGCGTATGGTCTGAGCACTGACAGGCTGACCCCCACCCCTTCAAACTCTGCAGCAATGCTGGCAGCACTCATACGTCTATTTCCCAAAGACAACCTCTAGATATGAGGCTGAGCATGTGCACTCAACCTATTTGGTCGACAACGGCCTGTTCTGAGTGGAAACTGTCCTGTTAAACCACTGTATGGTCTTGGCCATTGTGCTGCAGCTCAGTTTCAGGGTCTTGGCAATCTTCTTATAGCCTAGGCCATCTTTATGTAGAGCAACAATATTTTTTTTCAGATACTCAGTTATTTGGCATGAGGTGCCAAGCTGAACTTCCAGTGACCAGTATGAGAGCGTGAGAACAATAACACCAAATTTAACACACCTGCTCCCCATTCACACCTGAGACTTTGTAACACGAACGAGTCGCATGACACTGGGGAGGGAAAATGGCTTATTGGGCCCAATTTGGACATTTTCCCTTAGGGGTGTACTCACTTTTGTTGCCAGCAGTTTAGGCATTCATGGCTGTGTGTTGAGTTTTCTTGAGGGGACAGCAAATGTATACTGTTATACAAGCTTTACATTCACTACTTTACATTTCTTCAGTGTTGTCACATGAAAAGATAACAAATTATTTACAAAAATGTGAGAGGTGTACTCACCTTTTGTGAGATACTGTATATATATATGTATATATATATATATATATATATATATATATATATACTGTACATTCACATCAGTCATTGCGCTCAAGGAGCTTACACTCTAAGGATCCTAACTCACATTCATACATACATACATACATGCATACATACATACATACACATACCAGGGCCAATTTAGATAAGAGCCAATTAACCTACCAGCATGTCTTTGGAGTGTGGGAGGAAACCAGAATATCTAGAGGAAACCCACGCAGGCACAGAGAGAACATGCAAACACCAGGCAGGTAGTGCCGTGGTTGGGATTCCAACAGACGACCCCCAGTGCTGCTAGGTGGAAGTGCTAACCACTTATTTCATTGGTGTATTTAGCTGCTTGTTAGGTGTTCAGGTTTAACTCTACGCATACTTGAGACTAGTTGTTGTGTCTTTACAAATGTTGCTACATCTCTGGATGGTCATGTCTCTGAATGTCTGGCTGATCAGCACCTGTGCCAACTTCAAGCTAAATCTGGGGATGACAGAAGTTACTTGTATAAATATTTTATAAACAAAGAAATGCATAGTTACCAACATTAGGAGATACACTTTAAAAAGATCCAAAAGAATATGCGACCTGCCTAGACTATGTGGGCACAGCCAAAAAGCAGGCATGGTCCATACAGTGGGTATCATTTTGGGTTGTAGTTTTCCCCCTTCACTATGTTCTGTACAAAATAGGGCCTAGCAGTACACTGAACAGAAAGTGGAAATAAAGTCAGCCCTATCGTCAGTGGATGCAATAATAACCCCCATCATTGGTGTAAGTAGGTATAATAATAACCCCCAGCATTGGTGTTAGTATGAATAATAATAACCCCCAGCATTGGTGTAAGTAGATATAATAATAACCCCCAGAACTGGTGTAAGTAGGTATAATTATACCCCCAGCATTGGTGTAAGCAGGTATAATTATAACCCCCCAGCATTGGTGTAAGTAGGTATAATAACCCCCAGCATTGGTGTAAGTAGGTATAATAACCCCCAGCATTGGTGTTAGTGGGTGCAGTAATAACCCCCATCACCAGTCCATGGGTGCAGTAATAACCTGCATTTTTTTTCCCAGCACTCACCTCTCTACTGGTTCTCTTCACTCTTCATCCATTGCTTGTCCACCATATGTCTCTGCATGCCTTCTTCCCAATACTGTAGAAGTGAAATGTGTCACACACTAACAAAGATAAAAAATTGGATTTTTTTATACATACCTATAGAATCCATTTCTTTCGAAGGACATCACGGGACACAAAGCAGGCCATGTAAACTGGTACATACATACTGGTTTATGTGCCACCTATAGGTGAATGGACACTGGTAATTTTAATTTAGACAGGAAGTCCTGCCCCTATATAACCCTTCCCCACTGGGAGCACATCAGTTTTGCTGCAAGCAATGAACTCCACAATATTTACTAAATGTGTAGCGCTCAACCAAAATGACAGTGACTAATTATTGTGGAAAACGAGATGTAAAATCAGATAGACCAGCCTAATATAAAGTGCTAGTGCAAATTAAGTAAATTAATGTATACAGTCATACATAATTAATATGAATAGAACTCATCAAAAAAGTCCATAAAAGATGTGCAACTATTGCAAAAAATGTGCAAAAGAAAGCTCTTCTGTAAAGTTCATGTGGATCATAACTTTCCAGGGAATGGAAGACATTCAAATGTGTGACATGCAGATCCAAGTGAAATCCACCACCATAAGGATGCAAGGCTTACCAGAAAGCCAATATATTCAAGCCCGAATATATTGTAACGATATGGAACAGGAAGCAGCTTCCTTGATCTAGATGTCCAGTAAAAACCTCATACAGCCAGGCATCGCTTGAAGATGTCCAATGGAAATAGAGGGAGGCCGTATTAGCGAATACACCTCTTGGAAGTTGCATCCCAGAGAAACAGCGGTGTATGCACAGAAAGGGACCTGCAGCTGTCTCTTCCTCTTTAGTTCTCTGACCGGGTCTGCTGGGTGTGTGGTTGGGTTCTCAGTTCCGCAATCTTAATCTTTACAGAAGAGCTTTCTTTTGCACTTTTTTTTTTACATATTTGCACGATTTTGCATTAGTTGCACATCTTATGGACTTTTTTGATGAGTTCTATTCATATTAATTATGTATGAATTTATACATTTACTTGATTTGCAGTAGCACTTTATATTAGGCTGGTCTAATTGATTTTACACCTTGTTTTCCACAATAATTAGTCACTGTCATTTTGGTTGAGCGCTACACATTTAGTATACATAGTTATTAACAATAGTTTGGTTGTTGTGTGGCAGCTGACCCTCTCTAATTCACACTTAGCACTATATTTACAATTTAAATTAACTCCATAAGATAGAGAGGGGAGGGAACTGTGTGTCCCGTGATGTCCTTCGAAAGATTTTACAGGTATGTATAAAAAATCCAATTTTCTTTCTTGGACATCACGGGACTCAGGGCATATAAACATTACATACTGTGATGTCCCAGAGCAATCCCTGAGGGGAGGAAGACACAAGCTCAACTACACCGCAGCCCCTAACACTGCGGCCAAAAGCCAAATCCTCTGCTGCCCTAACATCCACTTGATAAAATCTTGTGAATGCATGCCATGAAGACCATGTAGCAACCTTACAAATCTGTGCCACCGACGTCTGGTGGCCGAAAGCCCAGGAGGTCCCTACACTCTAACTCAAGCTCTAACCCTGAATGGGAGAACCTTCCACCATAAGCTTGAGTAATCAGCTGGTAAATCCAGAGGCGAAATAGCTGCCTTGTATGTCGCCTGACCTCCTCCTAGGGCCTTTAGGCAAAGCAAAAAGGCATCAGTCTTCCTGATGTCTGCAGATTTCTTCAGATAGATCTTAACAGCAAGCACCACATCTAGGAGAGTGCAATCGTCTCTCCTCCGGTGAGGAGGGCTGAGAATAAAACAAAGGTAAAACATCTTCATTGAGATGAAAGGCCGACACTAGCTTCGTTAGGAAGGATGGAAGAGGCCGCAGCACCACCTTATCCTGGTGCAATCTCAAGTATGGCTCTGTATAAGAAAGAGCTGCCAACTCCGAAACCGTTCTCCCTGACGTGATGGCAAAAAGAAAGACTAGTTTCCTAGTCAAAAGAACCAAGGGCATCTCCCTAATAGGTTCAAAAGGCTGCTTCTGCAGCACAGACAAAACCAAATTCAAATCCCATGGACAGGGAGAAAATATAACAGGTGGTAACAACGAGTTATCCCTTGAAGAAAATTTCTGATTGAAGAGCGAGAAGCCAAAGGCCTCTGAAAATAAATGGACAAGGCAGAAACCTGAACCTTGATTGTAGTTTAAGCCAACCTCAATACTACTCCTGCTTGAAGAAAGGCTAGTATTCTACCAATCACATACTTGCAGGGATGTCATTTCCTGGCCTCACATCACGCAATGTAAACCTTCCAGACCCTGTGATAAATGTTCCCGGTGACTAGCTCCCTAGTGTTTACCATTGTGGACAACACAGGGCCTGAAACCCTGCAATCTCACTCAGAAGAAAGATTGGGGGAAAAGCATAAATCAAGGAGAACTGGGCCTGTGGTGTCACCAAAGTGCCCACTCCTATAGCCAGAGGATCCCCTGCTCAGGAAACAACTGCTGGACTTTGATGCTGACGAGGGATGCCAGTAGATCTGGTGAACTGCAGAGAGTCTTGGTAAACTTCCCTGTGTGCCAACTGGCTCTTAGTACCCCCCTGGTGATTGACATAAGCCACTACCGTGGCCTTGAAGGTCTGTGCCTTTACCAGGTAACCCCACAACCAGGATGACCGAATGGCTCGTAGCTCTAGGAGGACTATCTTCCGTGGACCGTGAAGTCCCCCAGGACCATTCCCCAGCCTATAAGAATGACATCTGTGGTCACAATCTTCCAAAACACTGGAAGAAAAGATCTGCCCTGAGACAGATTCTGGTTTATTAACCACCAAATGAGACTCCCTCGAGCCCCGGGAGATAAGGACATGCAGGAATCCAAAGACTGCAATTGCCTGTTCCACTCTGGCAGGATGTTGCGCTGAAGCGCCCTGGAGTGAAATTGTGCATAGGGAACTGCCTCGAAAGAGGCTACCATCTTCCCTAGCAGCCTCACACAGAGATGAACTGAAGAGTGTCTCATCGCCCTCACCTGGCTTACCAGAGCCTTGAGGTCACGGATCCTCTCAGTGGCAAGAGTATCCTTGCCTGGACTGTATCAAGCTGTAGACCTAGATATTCCAGAGACTGAACTGGGTCTAGTAAGAATTTCCTTACATACATGACCCAACCCTTGTTTTCCAGGAACTGGATTGTTAGGGTCACATTCTGCTTGAGTCTGCACCGAGACTGATCTCTGAGCAAGAGGTCACCCAGGTATTCCGATTATTATTATTCGTGACCTCAGAAGGCCCAGCACTGGAGCCAGAATCTTTAAGAAGATTAAGGGAGCTATTGCGATCCTGAACGGTAGAGCCAGAACTGGTAGAGTAATTCTTCTATTGCAAAATGCAAAAACCTCTGATGAGGTAGCAAAGTTAACAAATGCAAATATGCATCCTTGATGTCTATTGATGCCAAAAAATCTCCTTCCTGAAGCGAGGGAAATCACAGAGCGGATTGACTCCGTGCGCAACGGCCGTACGGCAAAAAATTGGTTAAGGGCCTTGAGATCTAGAATAGGCCTTACCTTCCCCTTTGGCTTCTGCACCGTAAATAGGTTTGAGTAGTAAGCAAGCAGGCATGTGTTTATGCAAAATGTGCATTCATAGGCTTCAGGTGTCACTGCATCATGTGTGCTATGCATCATGCGACAGTGCATCAATGCAAACTTGCAACATGTACCTATGCAGACATGCTCCTAAGTGACAAGTCTCCATGCGACATGTGTTGCTTTGCAACCCTGTGTTTCAGCCCACATATTTTAACAAACGTGTATTTAAGCAAACAAGCGTTTAAGCAAACATGTGCTCCAGCAAACATTCATTTAGGCAAACATGCTTTTTTAGCAACCATGCGTTTAAGCCAGTTTGCAAGCATGCCCCTGTCCAACTGAAACGGCCCAAGCAGGATGAGCCAAGCATATATGCATCCCAAGGAAAAAGAAGCCTTTAATAAGGACTCCAGCTTTTTTAACTGAAGGGTCCTTAACACCTGGGCATTATCAACAAGGCAGGTCAGGGATTTACTTAGGGATGTCACTGCTGCATGGACAGCAGGTACTGCCCCGTACTCAAAAAGCTTTCCTCCACAGGATATACTATAGAAAACCCTTTAGAAGGAACCATCTATCTGGGTGCACCCAGACAGCATATATCACTCTCTCAAGGAGAGGGTGCAAAGCGACCCCCTGCGCACCTTGTGGGGTTTTAATGACCCAAGGGGTGAATACACATTTACAGGACTCTCCGCTGGAGGTAACCTGAATGCTGCACGTACCTTACGTGTAAGTGCCTGTATCAGCAGCCTCTGTGTCCTTGGGGATTCTTCTGGCTCAATACTCTCTGAAGCAGAGGAGTCTGCAAAAGAATCGGCCAGATCCCCTGTAGCTACCACCTCTTCCTCATCAACCCATTCTCACTCCAGAATCGGAGGGTTAGGGGGAAGGAGACCTGCCACGCTTCCTACCCTGTGTGATAGAAGCAAACATACCAGCAATCCTGGTTCCTAAGCTCAGCAAGGCTGCCGACAGGTCATCTTTAGTAACCGACTGTGAGGAAACAGATGAGTGGTCAGCTACAATACCAGACAACCACAGCGGCTCAGATAGCCCGGTTGCTTCTGGTCTCTCAGGGGAAGCAATGGCAGCAGTGGTCTGACTAGCTTCAGCAGGGGCTGTGGTTAACACACCTGTGCCTTCAGCCTTACTACAGAGGCGGTGCTTCCCCAAGTGTGCTTCTTGGAAGCCATGGCTGCTAGTGCATGCACTGCTTAGCCCACCTTCCCCAAACTCAGCTTCCTGCCCAGCCTGACTCAGCTGCCCACCTCCAGACTCACGTGCCACCAAAAGGACTTTTAGCCTGCTACCCAGCACTGTCTGATACCCCTGTGGGGATCACACGCGCACGCCGATCGTCCATTCACTAACATTAGTACTGGCGCAGGCTCCTCCTAGTGGTAGCTTCACAGGAATTGCAGCAAGACCCAAGAATGACTGTGGCTTTCCTAGCCGAGTCCTCTGGTGGTGAGAAAAAAAAAAAGTGCAGGCAAAAGGAGGGAAACTTTAAAACAAACCTTTTCCTTTGTTTGCAGGTAGCCAGCTGGGTTCAGCAACATTCCCACCGCAGGGCCTGGAGGGGCCAAACTTCACCCATCACGGCAGGCTTTGTCTCAAGGACCGGGTACCCTATAGCATGAGGGTCCACTCTCTTGGACCTGTACAACACCCTGCAGGAGTACCTTGGTTTTGGAATCCCAGGCTTTCTCTTGTACGTAGGGTCCAGCGCTACATGTGGTCGCATTACAGGCAAAACCTTGCAATATTCTTCTGTCTTCTTAGCAAGGCAGGGTACCATTCATCTTCACTTTAATAGCCATTTGAAATGGATCCAGTATGAAGGTTGTCCCTGATTCTAAAAAGAACCTGTGTGGGAACCAGCATAGAAGCTCCACAGAGCCGTAGAAGTGACCATTCACCTTCAAGACACTGGCGAGAAAACTGAAGTGCTCCCAGTGTGGGAGGGGTTATATAGAAGGGGGAACTTACGGTTTGTTTTTTGTTTGTCAGTGTCCATTCACTTATAGGTGGCGCATAACCCAGTATGTAATGTTTATATAGCCTGCTCTGAGAAAGAAAGATAGATAAACCTGTGTAGCACTCTATCCTAACACATAAAGCCTGCATATACATTGCCATTTACATATATCAACTATGAAATTAATAAATTAGAAAATATGCACAAAAATGCATTATCTTTGTGCCCAAAATTTCAAACTTAAATACGATGCCCGTCGTATATTCTTCAGCCATATTTAGTGAAGCTAAAATCTGTACAAAAGACCTCTGAAAAGTGCTCACTTGGTGCTATAAAGTAAAACAGTGAACAACCTTTCTGTGGTTCTTAAATATCCTTGATATAACCAGTCCACAAATATTTAATGTCATATTTTGAGACGTGTGAATGCCACCTCTTGCAAAAGACACCACCACTCATGAATAAATATGCGCTCATTGATCAATGTTATAGAAGATCAGTAGACACCTGTGAAGTATAAGATCTGCATCCAGTGATTGATTTTGAACCCTTCATTGAACTCAGTGGGTTTGGGCGGGACTTTAAATGAGGACTGAGACTGTGGGTCAAAGGTTCCTCCATCCCTAATATGTATAGCGATACAAAGGAAAGGGTTGGGACTTTAATTGAGACAAGCATATGGGAGGCAAAAAATACTGAAAATTCATGTAAAAATGTTTATTCATCCAAAAAAGTTCAGAGTATAATAACAACATACACATCACATAAATGCATGAAGGATGTCATATATATACTGTATATACAGACAATATAAAGGGCACCCAAATGCAGCATAG
Source organism: Glandirana rugosa (assembly GCA_018402905.1). Lineage (NCBI taxonomy): Eukaryota > Metazoa > Chordata > Amphibia > Anura > Ranidae > Glandirana > Glandirana rugosa. The sequence goes on along the minus strand of BLSH010337841.1, from coordinate 2,435,586 downwards.
CCAGCAGCATAACAAATTCTAAAATTAAATTTGTAAATGCATAGTAACAGATGAGATTATTAGCAACATCACCCACGGGATGGTGAACGCATTGTTAGGCATCATATAGCTTCCGTGCCAGCACATATCCTGGGACCTACCATCAGCCTATGCTACCACACTCCTTAACTATGGCCACTTTGTAAGTATGGGTGGATGGTTCATCATTCTGTTTCACCCCCCCCCCCACCCAAACTCTGTAATTTGTTTTGACCCACCGTTTATCCATATATTTTTTAGACATCAGCTCCTCATGAGTGGTATTTTAACCTCAAAACGAGTCGACCTATATGATGCCTAACAATGCATTCACCATCCCGTGGGTGATGTTGCTAATAATCTCATCTGTTCCTATGCACTTTACAAATTGAATTTTAGAATTTGTTATGCTTCTGGCTATGCTGCATCTGGGTGCCCTTTATATTGTTTGTATGTATATATATGAAATCCATCATGCATTTATGTGATGTGTATGTTATTATACTCTATGAACTTTTTTGGATGAATAAACATTTTTACATGAATTTTCAGTATGTTTTGCCTTCCATATGCATGTCTCAATTAAAGTCCCAACCCTTTCCTTTGTATCGCCCTTCATGGAACTCAGATCACAGGGTCTTCCCTCCTGGATTATGCCTCCAGCGCAGACTGCTGCAGCCTTCTCCAGGGAAGCTTAACCACCTTCAGACCATCCACCCGCAATGTACTGTGCACCTGGAAACCTGCCTGTGCAGGTAAAGCAACATACTGGTACGTCGCTGCCTGCTTCCATGTTTAGGGTGTCACCCGCACCACATCTGTCCCCTTGGAACGCAAGCCGGCTCCAGGCATACGAGCAGCGGTGCAGGAATTAATAGCAGTCAAGCTGATTGTGTTGGTGCCCTACTGGCACCTACGGAATGTGACTGTGTTTTAACTATATTGTTTGTTTCAACCTTTAAAAAATATAATATACTACACTATGAGATATCTCTGGGATTCTTATTTACTCATATGACTGAATGAGAAGTCTTAACAATGACATCTTCAAGCTGGGAGGGATCTGAACCTTTATGGAGAAGATCTGGCATCATGTGTACAGTAGGCGTGTAGGCTTTGTCGGCCGCACTTATCTGGTAAATGCACACTTCACCCGGGCATGTGGATAGCACCTCTTTAAATTCAAAGAAGAAATAGTTCCTGCACATCTTATTACAAGATCATGGTGATTGGGGACTTTCCTTTATCTAATGGTTTTAGATTTTATATATTTTTTAGGATATTTTGAGATCACAAGACACTGTTCATGATATGTATTGAAGAGCTAGTGCCTGTTTTTTTTTTTAACTTTGATGTGTCCAACCATAGCCCAGAGTTGACAATCATCACAGGGACCTGTACAGAGGGAACAAGCTCTGTGTTTCTTATCCCTAAAGAAACAAAGATATATTAGTAAAAGCAACACACAATACACATCAATAGGCACAAATGTAACCCCTTGCTCTCCCTAGATGTTAACTCCTTCCCAACCAACCAGTCTCATTAGTACAGTGACTAGTATTAGCACTAATCACTGTATAAGTGTCACTGGCAATTAGCCAGTTCCCCTCCAGCGTTCGTGTCAGATTTACCGCCACACTACCACAGTCCCAATATAAGTTGCTGATCTCTGCCATTACTACTATAAAAAAATTCCAGTATATATACCATAGTTTGTAGCTATAACGGTCATGCAAACCAATCACTATGCACTTTTTGGGATTTTTTTTTAAATCAAAGATATGTAGCAGAATATTTTGAGCCAAATTGTCATTCTAGCCTAAATTTATAAAGACATTTTTAACCTCTTGGCGCTAGCAGCATGCAAATATGTGGCCTTGGTCTGCAGCTTTCCGATCATGTGACCACTGTGATAGCCAATCATGGCGGTCACATGAGCATAAACTCCACCCCGCCTCCCGACATCCTAAACACCTTAAAGGGCCGAGAGGCACAGGCTCCAAGGCATTACATTTTTATTGGATATGTTTTACGCAGAAAGTTAAAAATATTGCTTTTTTTTTCCTTTAAAGTTTTTGGTATTTTTTCATTTACATCCCAAAAAATAAAAAACCCAGTAGTGATATAAATGTAATTTGTGTACAGCGTTGCATGACAATGCAATTACTAGTTGCAGCAGCCCAGTGCTAAATAGCAAAAAATGCCCTGGTCATGAAGGGGGAGAAATCCGGAAGGATTTGCCCCCTTAATGACCAGAACATTTTTTGCGATATGGCACTGTGTTGCTTTAACTGACAATTGCGCAGTCGTGCCATGTTGTACCCAAACAAAATTGATGGCCTTTTTTTCACACAAATAGAGATTTCTTTTGGTGGTATTTGATCACCTCTGCGGTTTTTATTTTTTGCACTATAAACAAAAAAATAGTGACAATTTTGAAGAAAAAAAACAATATTTTTTACTTTTTGCTATAAATATCCAAAATATAATTAAATAAAAATTCATCAGTTTAGGCAAATATATATTTTTCTACATATTTTTGGTAAAAAAATTGCAACAAGCGTATATTGATTGGTTTGCACAAAAGTTATTGCATCTACAAATTAGGGGTTATATTTATGGCATTTTTATTATGTATTTTTTTTTTTTACTAGTAATGCGGAGATCTGCGATTTTTAGCGGGACTGCGACATTGCAGCAGACAGATCGGACACTTTTTTGGGACCAATGGCACTTGTACAGCAATCAGAGCTAAAAATAGCCACTGATTACTGCATAAATGGCAGGGAAGGGGTTAACACTAGAGGGCGATCAAGGAGTTAAGTGCTCCCTAGGGAGGTGTTTCTAACTGTGGAGGGGGACTGGACTGACAGGGAGTAGAGAGAGATCGCTGTTCCAATTACTTGTTACGGCAGATCTCTCTGCTCCCCTGACAGAATGGAGATCTGTCTGTTTACATTGACAGATCCCCATTCTGGCTCTCTGAGGAACGATTGCAGGTAGCCAGTGGACAACGTGGCGGTCGGCCACGCGCATCGGTTCTGGCTTCGCGCACCCCCTATAGCTCTAAAAGCGGCCAATGTACAATGACGGAGATATGCGCAGCTGTCGCTGAAAGGCTGGTTGGTAAGTAGTTAACATATACTGTATGTTCCTCAATAATAATAATAAAAAAAAAATGGGGACCATATAATGTACTCTGTACAACAAAATGCATTAAAACTTAATGCAATATTACTCACATAAAGCTATACACAAAGCACTTGCCATGAAAGAACATCCACATCATGTGAACTCACAACACTACTAGATATCTCGTTCTGATACCTCCGTCCTCCCAACAGCATGTATCCAAAAGCACAGTAGGGCAGCATAGTGGTTAGCACTTCCACGTGACAGCACTAGAGTGGTCGGTTTTAATTCCAACCACGACACTACCTGCCTGGAGTTTTCATGTTCTCCCTGTGCCTGGATGAGTTACTTCCAGGTACTCCGGTTTCCTCCCACACTCCAAAGACATGCTGGTAGGTTAATTGGCTCCTATCTAAATTCGCCCTGGTATGTGTATCTATGAATGTGAGTTAGGGACCTTAGATTGTAAGCTCGAGTGCAGGGACTGATGTGAATGTACAATATATATGGAATGTGCTGTACAAATTGTCAACACTATATAAATACATAGAAGAAATAAATAACCAGAAGTTTCTAGAAACCTTTTGATACTGTGCCCAGATGACTTTATAAAATCTGGAACTGTTGGTAATGGGCAGAGGGAAAACAGAAATTTTGACTTACCAAAAAATTATTTTCTTGGAATACATTAAAGTCCAACTATACGAATCAGAAAAAAAAATCTATCCATAAAAGCGAACGGGTCCAAAAAACCATCGGGTTAAAGCGGAGTTCCACCCAAAAGTGGAAGTTCCACTTTAAGGACTTCTCATCCCCTTACATGCCACATTTGGCATGTCATTTTTTTTGGGGGGGGGGCGGGTACCTAGTTTTGACTTTATTAAAAGCCAGTAGCTACACTTTTTGTAGTTGCTGACTTTTAATAAACACAAAAAACAGCTGGAACTCCGCTTTAACAGAGGGGGCTCAACAGAGCTGCCCGAAGAACCATATGAACAACACTGGCATCAGCTGAGGCCAGAATGCCCACACAATAATACTTACATGTGTTATTCTAGATTGAGTAAAGCTGCAAGAGTCAATGGTTGAGAAGGATCTGGAGTTAATCCAGCTCTGGGCAAGCCACTTGTCCTTCACATCCCCCCTCCTTTCTTCTCCAGCTCCCCCAGGATTGGCTGCTCCACACCTCAGCATGATTGGGCATGCTGAAGTCATGTGGTGCCTTTCCTGAGTTTTGACTGGATGTTAATCAAAACTCAGGAATAGGAGTGTATGAGAGTGTAGAGGTGGGCGGGGAGTCTTGGGACATCACAACTCCACCCACCAAGCTTCGACAAAGAGACTCTGGTATATTGACGGGAATTATCGATTGAGATTGCACACCAATGTCTTCCATACTTATGACCAGCTCCTGTACCATGTCCTCACAGTCCATGACCAGCTCCTTTACCATGTCCGCACAGCGTATGACCAGCTCCTGTACCATGTCCGCACAGCCTATGACCAGCTCCTTTACCATGTCCGCACAGCCTATGACCAGCTCCTGTACCATGTCTGCACAGCCTATTACTAGCTCCTGTACCATGTCTGCACAGCCTATGACCAGCTCATGTATCATGTCCACACAGCCTATGACCAGCTCATGTTCCATGTCCACACAGCCTATGACCAGCTTATGTACCATGTCTGCACAGCCTCTGTGACGTCATGCTGTTGGGCTTGTATGAAATTATTTCCAGGGCTGGTTTTCATTCCCAGCCTGGTCCGGACAGTCAGTAAGGTATTTTTTACAAATTAGAAATCATGGTTTGGCTATATCTGCACTAAGTTCCCTAGGGACTTGCGTGTGAGTCATCTGGTCCCAGGGATTTGTTTACATAAAGTTTATATAGTCTCCTTTGCACTTGGTTTTCATTCAACCATATAGGTACCATTGGTGAAACCTTAACATTATTTCTATCCATGGTTCATCCGTTATGGGGCCCATCTGCTCATTCATAACCTTTATGCAACTGATACAATGCCTTGATAAAGTATTCATACCCCTTTAAATTTTCCACATTTTGTCATGTTACAACCAAAAACAAATTTTATTGGGATTTTATGTGATAGAGGCACATAACTGAGGTGGAAGGAAAATGATAAATGGTATTCAAAATTATTATTTTTTTCTTAAAAGTGTGGCATGCATTTGTATTCAGCCCTCGAGTCAATACTTTGTAGAACCATCTTTCACTGCAATTACAGCTGCTAGTCTTTTCGGGTATATCTCTACCAGCTTTGCACATCTAGAGTATGGAATATTTGCCCATTCTTCTTTGCAAAATAGCTGAAGCTCTGTCAAATTGGATGGAGAGTGTCTGAACAGGAATTTTCAAGTCTTGTCACAGATTCTCAACTGTATTTAGGTCTGGATTTTGACTGGGCCATTCTAACACATGCATATGCATTAGAATAAAACCAATGGTGTTTTTTTTTGGGGGGGGGGGGGGGGGG
>BLSH010337841.1:2406583-2418385 GCA_018402905.1 Glandirana rugosa | reverse complement strand
CTAGGACCAGCCCACTGGTGCGGAGGTTTGATCCAAACCGACTATAAGGGAAGGTCCCACCCGCGGATAAACCGAGTGCTGAACTGCTTTTAATAATTCCTAAAGTGCCCTCCGTTCAATATCAGCCAAACCTAGTTTGGAGGCGTGGTCACCCGACCAGGATCGCAGCCAAAGAATTCTGCGAAGCCTAATGGCCGATATAGAAATTCTGGACAACAAGGGCAGAACATCCACCGCATCACAGAGGTAATTAATCCCCTGGAATAAAAACTCAGCGTTCTGCGGTGCCTCCATGAGGCGACCTTCAGTCAGGTCCGCCTTAAGTTCCTTCATGCACTCCGAAAGGTACTGCACTGCCATGGCCGCAGCCAAAGTAGGTCGCACCGCGGAGCCCGCATTTAAAAACAAGGACTTCAGAAGTGCCTCTGTTCTTTTATCAGCAGGATCCTTAAAGGAAGGAGTCCCCTCCATAGGAATGGTAGTCGCCTTAGTAAGGCGTGCAATAGGCAGATCCACCGCAGGAGATTCCCATTTCTTCCAGAAGCTCTCCTCAAAGGATAGCGTTCAGAAAAAAACGTGCAGTCAGTGAGCGGGAACGGCGTGGTTGTTGCCATTCACGGTATAGGAAATGGTCAAAAAATGTATTGTAAGGATAGGACTTGGGGGCCTTGGGGGGCCTAGAAGACCCGCACACATAGACAGCCCGCAATTCGCCTGTTTGTGCAGCTTGGTGCGAATGCCAGCGATAATGGTGGCTATCAGCACATTGTCCTGGTCAGTCACAGGCTCTTGGTCCTCAGTTCCCATGTCACCACCCGTTTCCTCATCAGACAGGCTAGCATGTCTTTGAAGTGTGGGAGGAAACCGGAGTACCCGGAGGAAACCCACGCAGGCACAGGGAGAAAATGCAAACTCCAGGCAGGGTCGTCATGCTGGGGATTGGAACCAGCGACTCTATTGCTGCCAGGCGGAAGTTTTACCCACTACACCACTGTGCTGCCCATCTCCCGGGGTCCCTAAGACCCCTAAAGCCACCTCCGGCTCAGAATCTTCCCCCGATGAGGGGGGGGGGGAAGGGGCCGCTTCCTGGGGGCCCGCGGAGCGGCTTCCCCACGCGGAAGAAACTCAATCCCGCAGCTGGGAGAGAAAAAAGCCCCTTGGTCAGCTGCGTGGCTGCTGAAGCCACCTCAGTAGGTTCAGCAGGGAGATCAGCCATAACAGGGATGGATGGATGGATGGAAGGAAGGGACGCCCCGCACACAGCCACACACCCACAGGGTCCAGAGGACAGCACCCCACCGCCACCAGCCCAGAGGGAGCCCAGCTATACTTGCTGTTTTGCTGCCTGATAGCGCCAATCGCTCAGAACTGCCTCTGTCAGCCGCCGTTTTCAGAGAGAAGAAGAAGCTGCAGCCACGTGTAGAATGCAGAGCATGCAGTGAAGATGGCCGCCAGGAAGCACTAGAGGGTGTGCACACCTCTCAGGCAACATGCAGTACCGATTATGGCCGCTCCGAGCGCTAGAGGGAAAGCCCCATAGACTGAAAATGTCCGCGGCTACGGCAAAATGGCGGCGGTCCGCCGCAAAATGGTGGCCGAAAGACCGCATGGCGATGCTGGACGAGAAGGCTGAACGAAGGTACAGCGCTGGGGAGGGGGGTGAGGGCAGGGGGCAAGATGAGAGGCTGATTCCCACCCGGTGGCTACCCTGGACAGCTACAGGAGCAGTGAAAAAATTGCATTTTTGGACGTCGGGCCCTCTTCACTCCCCATGTGGGGAGGAAGGCAGGGCGCTCACTTACCAGTCCGACGCCACGGTAGCCACCCGGATGCAGACTTTCCACCCTTGGCGGGGGGGTCGCTGCAGGCCCAGGGTCACCCTGCCGAGCGAATCGGGAAGGGGACCAATATGGGGAATCTCGCCCTGGGCCACCCGCACGGAAGGGGTAAGATGCGGCGGGTCCCTGTGTTGGGGCCGGCTTCGCATCATGTTGGCCAGGTCGGGGAAAGTACAGAGCACGAAGACTCTCGATGCCCCGACCGGCTACTTGATAGCAGATCATCTTGATTGCAGAAAAAAGAAAAAAAGAAAATAAAAAAGAAAAAATGGTCACAATAGGACCGCAGTTCCCATAGGGAAGCCAGGTCAACTCCTTGCGAACTAGGCATTGAAACTGGAGAGCTCCTCTGTGAGGGGGGGTTTTAATGTAGGAAAAGAGGACGGCCCCCAGGGGAGGGGCCAGCTAATTTCTTTTCCCTGCCTAGTTAACTCCTGGTAGGACGAACATAAAACCCCACAAAGTCATGAAGAGCTGCGTCTGTCAGTGACCGTAGGAGAAAAACAAAAAAGCGGTAGCACAAAAAAGAAACCGCAGGTTCCGTAAGGGAACCAGGTCTAACTCCTTGCACTAGGCATAATAAAACTGATATGCTATGCACAGCAGGGGGGTTATATGTGAGAGAGAGGACGGCCCCTTGGGAGGGGTCAGCTTGCTTTCTTTCTATTTGCCTAGGTCTACTCCTGGTAGAATGTGCATATAACCCCACTTGTCTAATGAAGGGCTGCATCTGTCAATGAACGTAAGATTAAACACATTTATTCCTCAGTTTAGGCCGACATATTCTTCTACATATTTTTGGTATAAAAAACCCCCCAAAAAACGCAATAAGCGTATTCTGATTGGGTTGCGCAAAAGTTATAGCGTCTACAAACTATGGAAATTGGTTTATGCCGTTTTTATTATTTTTACTGGTAATGGCGGCGACCTGAGATTTTTATTGGGACTGCGATATTGCGGCAGACATGTCAGACATTTTTGACACTTTTTTAGGACCAATGACATTTATACAGCGATCAGATCTAAAAATAGACACCGATTACTGTATAAATGGCATTGGCAGGGAAGGGGTTAACACTAAGGGGCGTTCAAGGGGTTAAATGTGTTCCCTGTATGTGTTCTAACTGTGTGGGGGAGGGGCTGACAGAGACATAACAGATCTAACTGATCCCGATCACAGGGATCCATAGATCTGTCATGCCCTCCCTCACAGAGCGGGGAACCGCTGTGTTTACATCGGCAGTTCCCCGTTCTAGCTCTCTGTGAAGATTCGGATCGCAGGTCTCCGGTGGACATCCGGTGGAGTCTGCGCACCTGCAGCGAGCAAAGGGGTCGCAATTCAGATCCGCGCTGTAGCCGTCAATCGGCTATAGCGCGGATCTGAAGTGGTTAAATTACACACAGGTGGACTCCATTTACTTATTAGGTGACTTCTGAAGGCAAATGGTTCCACTAGATTTTAGTTAGGCTCCTTTCACACACACGTTCCGTATGCAGGGTCCATTTTTGCTCAGCGGTGATCGCTCCGCTGATCCCCGCTGAGTTGACGTATGATAAATCCATCTCCGCTCACTGTGTGGAGATGGATCTGTCAGAGCGCCACTCTCCTCTATGAGAAATCGGATTACAACGATCCCCAGACAGATGGAAAAATAGGGTTTCCATCCGTCTGACTTTACGGACCACGGATCAGAACAGAGAGTGGAAGGTGTCAGCGGATCTCCGCTGACATCCGTCGCTCCATAGAAGAGAATGGAGCATCCGTTCAGGTAAACCTGAAAAACGAACAGGCGGACCTGAACAGAACGCCCATGTGAAAGGGGCCTTATAACTTGGACTTTTTGTCACTGTTTACATAGGTGGATACAGTTCCTTTATTGGAACTTTGCTGTTTCTGGCCCGTGTGAAAGGGGCCTGTGGGGTATCAGAGTAAAAGGGCTGAATACAAATGCACGCCACACTTTTAACATATTTGTAACAAATTTGGAAAACCATTTATCATTTTCCTTCCACTTCACAATTATGTCCCACTTTGTGTTGGTCTATCACATAAAATCCCAATAAAATACATTTGGTTGTAACATGACAAAATGTGGAAAATTTCAAGGGGTATGAATATTTTTCCAAGGCACAGTATACTTGAAAAATATATATATTGGGATTGATTTTACTTGCTGTAGCTATGGGTTTCTTACATTCTATTTTAGCCACCCTGATTGTTTCCTTTTTCTTTTTTCCATTTCTTGTAAATCTGGAATGCCAAGTGGGTCCCTTCTATTTTGTTTTTTCTCCATTTTTTTTTTTTCTTTACAGTAGAATTTAGCCACATAGGTTTCAATTTTGCGTATTTAGGTTTGTTACTCAGTAGAATCCAATGACTAATGCAATTCTTTTATTCATCTTTAAAACACTCCCACGTATCTTGTGTGCTTTTTACTGCAAATATTAAGTCCCATTTAGTGTCATGCAGTAAAGATCGATGATTATAGAAGTTAGCTTTTTTTTTTAATTTTAGAGTTCTGGTCATACCAATAAGTGTCTTTCCTGTAACTTATGGCAAATGTGTTTTATCATATTACCCAAGTTGTCTATATCTTGCACATCTGTATAAAGCAAAGTTGTGAATAGATCTAGCAGAGCATTTTTATTTGTTGGGGCTTTCCCATCAGATTCAAAATAATGAAATTCAACCAGTATATCATCACTCTGCTTCCCAGCCATTTCAATCTGTAAAATGAGCAGACGCTCCTCATCATCCATTATGTTAGTGGGCCTATAAAATTCTCCCACAGGTAATTTACTATCTGCTGCTCTCTCAGGCCTCATGCACAAATGACTTTTTTTCTGCTGCTCCTAGAGGCATTTGGAGTTTTTTTTTATTTCTGCCTCTAAATGCCCGATAGCCTATGGGGTTCATTTACTAAAACGGAATAGTGCAAAATCTGGTGCAGGGAAACCATTCAGCTTCCATTTCTTTTAGTCAAAGCTTAATTGAGCAAGCTGAAGTTGGAAGCGGATTTGGCTACCATGCACAGGTGCACTAGAGTTTTCATGTTGCAGTTTTAGTAAAGCAACCCCTATGTGAGCATGCATAGATAGGCGTTTAGAGGAAAGGGTGTTTAAAGACAAGAAAAAAAAAAAAAAAAAAAACCCACAGCTAGTGCATCCAGGAGGACAGACATTTTGGCAGAAAAAAAGATTGATGCGTCTAAACGTGTCTTAATGCTACGTGTGTTTAGCGCGAAACCTTTAATTCATTTCAATAGCCAGAATAAATTATTCTGGCCAAAGAAGTGAATTATTGCCGAAGTGCTTAATGCACCTAAACACATTACACACTTTTACAAGCATCAAAAGAGTGCCAAAATGCTGCTGCCAGGAGGAAAGGAGTCTAGGAGAGTTATCAAAATGTCAAGTGTGCATGAGGCCTTATGCAGCTCAAACCATGACTGTACAATCACAGTTCTCGTTAGTGATATCAACTGCTCCCCATATGTTATGGGAACCTTTGCAGACCAGTGGGAAGAAAGATTTTTCCAGACTACAGGACTAAGCCTGCTTTTACAGGTCTGATGAATGTAGCAGTTTAGAGACTGAGCCGACCTGTCCCACACCGTCAGAATGTTGAGTTGCAATTGTCTAGAACAAGGATCTCCAAACTACAGCTTCCAGCTGTTGAGGAACTACACATCCCATGAGGCATTGTAAAACGCTGACATTCACAGACATGACTAGGCATGAAGGGGGTTGTAGTTATTAAACAACTGGAGGGCCATAGTTTGGAGACCCCTGGTCTAGAATGATGATATGCATAAGTGACTGCCTCAAAGAAGGCCCCCATCAAGCTCAGAACCTTAATGCAAATGTGGAAGGTAGATTGGCTTCTGTACTGTGGAAGTAAAAACTTTGGACAAGGCCATATCCAGAACAAGGTCTAGATTCTCCAAATAAGATTGTGCCAGAACTGACTTCTGGAGTTTCAGGATCCATACCTACCGCTGTAGGGTCTTAACAGTTCTAAAGGTTTGAATCTTGGCCGGTTCAGCAGAAACCGTGTATGGCCAGCCTTAGTCCCTTGGTAAAACCCTGAGATGCAGTGGATCGACCAGGGAAGGGCAACAAATTGTTAATACTGCATGCCCACTGCAAAGTAGTGTTAAAGAACCAGAAAGATAGGGGAAGTGCAAGTAAGTATCCTTGATGTTCAAAGAGGCCAGAGGGTGACTGACCTGGCAGATTCCATGCAGAATTTTTGTATGCAGAGAAAGTGGTTGAGAACCTTGAGATCCAGCATGCATCAGATGCCCATTTTGACTTTAGTAACAGAGAACAGAGTTGAATAAAACCTCTGGAACCTTTCAGATGGGCATGGTAGCAACGGAATGTTGCAGGGCAGGGCCTGCATAAAGCCAGAGAAAAGGTTTCTAGCCTTTTATCCACAGGGTTTTTAACCTCATGATGTCTTCTTTAGGAATAGTTAAGAGTCTTTTAAAGTCTGGAAATGTCCAGGGCCAAAACAGGGACAGTCCACTTTTTAAAGGAACCCTCAATAGGGTATTACTAAGCAAAGTGTTTGGGAGGCGTAAAGACTTTATCGAGGTTAGGCCAATCACTATACAATCCAGGTTGCAAAAGGGATTGGACTGAAAAATTCCCAACAGGATGGGGGCTTTTAAGAGAACCCTGGCTGGTAACCTTAGGTATTGTTGATGCATGTAGGTCCAAAACTAGCCGTGCACATTCTCCATCAACAAGGACTGATAGGGTATTTTTAAGCTTTGAAGTTGTGTGTGCAGACAGATACAGCTGTACAAACTCTTCAAAAAAAAAAGAAAAAAAGGATGGGATATAATCTTCCTCATCCTTGGCTGACTATGCTGAAGTGGATGTAGTCCCAGGGAAGGAGTGCTCCAGCCCCAGGGGAGAGTAGTCCAGGTTATTGGTTTCAGGTTTCTAAAGAACACTTTTCTACCATCAGAGCATTGAAAGCTGGAAAGGCCCCAGGACCACCGCCCTTGTGAATATGATCCGCCATACTAGGTAAGCAAGCACTGGAGCAGGAAGGGTTAAAGCTGTCTGTGACCAGGTCACTGTGGCAACGTATACCAGCGAGAACCAGCGGGGGTTGCGGTGATTAGCTGTGAGTAGGCAGCCCCATCGGAAGCAATGGGAGTCTGCCAGCTCTCATAGCCAATAGTTCCCACTCGCATGTGACTGCTCAGGGCTGATCACTCACGTGATTGCAGCATGAGCAATTACATGCGAGTGGGCAGGGTGCATTCGCAATTGACAGCAGGGAGCTCAAGAGTATGTCCATAGGATTGTGAGGGCTAGGGCATAAGCAAGATGGCAGAAAGTCAACAAGGTCCACACACGCATCATAAAATGTCACCTGCATGTGCAATGAGCACTGGGGAGGGCCCTTGTGAGAAGCACCACAGGCTCCCTGTGCACAAGGGTAAAGCACTGATGTCCTATCAGCTGAGGGTCTGAGTGGCCCTGCAGCCCACACAGGCACGCTGGGGATGAAGAGACAGGTTTCAGGGAACATGCTTCTTCCACTGGTCTTTGCCCTTCTGTAGAAATACATCCTAAGGGTTTTTCAGGGACTGGGTCCCACCAGACAGGGTGTGTATGGCTGCCCCCGACATGTAAAGCGCAATGCAGCTAACTCACACATTATAGAATGGTGCCTAGGTGAGTGCCTTCAGCAAAGCCCAGTGCTCAGGGACACAGATGCCATTCCTTCTTCATTATCTGAGCAGGGACTGGGTATGGCTTCAATGGTTATGCAAAAAATCAGCCAATCCGGAAAGCTGCAAAATGAGCCCCTCTTGGCAACAACTAAAGAAACATGCTAGAAGAAAAAGAATCTTGATTAAAAAAGGTTCTGCTTTGCTCAGAGAATGATAGAAGTTTTCTCTCCTGGGACACTACCAAAAAATTAAGGCATTTTCACAGTGGGACAGGTAATACTAGGATGTCCTTACAGATTTTGTTTCAGTGTCCAATCTTCTGAAGGCAGCAACATAACCAAATGTACCTGAAAACGTCATCCTGTGTCCCTTAATGTACAATTAAGAAAGGGCTGTTAAGTGAGCATGATAATTGGCTAGCACATTGTGGGGAAGAGAATGGTGTTTCCTCTGTTATTTGCAGTGTTGAGGTAGCTAATCATGCATGGTGTGCTGTAAAAAAAAAAAAAAAAAAAAAAAAAAAAAAAAAAAGGCTGTCCGGTGACATGGCAAACATCTCTCACTCATATTCTTAGGACGTGCAGCAGACAGCTTTGAATTCCTAGAAGCAGTTATATCAGACACCAGTGTGTTGCTAAATTGTAAACTTTTTTTTATAAATACATCTAAAAGAACATTGATAGGAATATATATTCTCTTTAGGAGTATTTTCTGCATCATTCAGAAACACAAACACGACAATAAATACACAGTTAGCAAGTATATGTATAATTTATTTTTTTCTTTCCAGCAGAGGAAAAAAAATAAAGGACACATATTTAAAATATTCTCAAAGTTGCAAAAGAAATATATAAATTATTTGTATATATTTGAATTTTTTTTACAATTTTGTTTTTCATTAAAAAAAAAAAATATATATTGAACATTGCCATTTCGCTGTTAAGTGGCATGAAGACTTCACAGAAATGCCAAAGGAAGGCATTGGTTTTGTTTCAGATCATTGCTTAAAAATATTTTTCCTCTGGTACCATTACTATGTTCCTTACAAACAAACAGGTAATCTGCATGCACTGACCTTTACATGGACAGTGAAAAGGCACATTGAAATTAAAGTTTTGATTGTTCTTTTTCTTGAAAAAACATGATTTCTGTTTACAAATAGCAGATATTAAAGTGAACCTGCCATTGTACAGAGAACTTAAAGCTGAACAAGCTATGTATGATTTTTTTATTCTAAAGTTACACCGGTCCCGCTAGGAACCAACGTAAATATGCATATCTTGGTACAGGACCTAGCGGCAACTGCTACAGTGATTTGCAGCTTCCACAGTAATTGCTCAGGTAGGAGATATGCATACTCCCATTGATCCAAGCTGGACCATTGTAACTATGCAATAGTAAATCATACTTACAGTTCAGCATTAATGCTGTAAAAAAAAAAAAAAAAAAAAAAAAAGGAGTGTGAAGGATGTAGGCTGCGACATTTAGTTTCTCAAAGAAGAAAATTTTAGTGCATTCTGGAAGTGTGATATGTAAAGTGTTAACTATTTATCTGTTTTCTGATTTTTTTTTCCACAGCCTCAGCTGTCAATATCTGTGTTTTTCACTGCTATGAACGGTGACACATATTTGTGTATTAGCAACCATGCAATTCAGTTCTGAGCATATGTGGTTGTACCAAAGAAATATTCCCACCTTTATAAAAGTTCTCCATTCTAAGATTGTGGTCATATCCATTGCATTGTACTTTTCATGAAATAAAAAGGCCAAAAAGAGTTCCTGCCCCATTCACCAAACTGCTCATAGGTCTGTGCACAGTTCAAAATAGCACAACTTTAACTTGAACTGATTTGCACCAAGTATGACAGTTTTTATATTGGAGAGAAAAAAAAAATCTTGACTTACCTGTAAAATCGATTTCTTGGGAGTACAGTACAGGACATAGGCAGATTCAGAGAGAACTGGCTTACAGGTAGGTGCCTTCGGGTGACTAGACACTGGCAAAAAAAAGAAAAGGAAAAAAACTGATGATCCCCATATAACCTCTTCTGCTCCCAGCAATCCTCAGTTCTGTAGCAGCACCGAAGACAATAAAAGGGAGGGTGGCCTGTTCCTGTACTCCAAGAAATGGACTTTACAGCACAGGACACATTCAGAGATTACTGGGATGTCACCAAGCATTACCAACGAGGTGAGAGTAAAAAGGTAAGCAAATCAGCAAACAAACCCTTCACAAAAAACAGTGGTTCAAAACCAGTTCAAATAGCAGCCTGAAGTGCTTTGCAATATAAATGCAGCATTAGCTGGGGCCTGAATGTCCACCCTATAAGGGCCGGTTCACACTGCCCCGAACATGGAGAACGCATATGATTCGCACCGCACTACAGTGTGAGCCATATGCGATCTCTGTGCGGTGCAAATTCGGCCATAGATTGTATGGCTGAATTCGAATTGCAAGCGGAGCATGCTCGCACAGGACCCTTTTTTTCCGCAGGGTCAGAATAGGATCCAATTTCTGTGAGAGTTTGCAGTGCGATATGCAAACTGATTTGGGGGTGCCATTAACATTGTATTGATATTCCCCACAGTTCGCATATGGCAGTGTGAACTTCAGCCCGGAAACATGCGATGCGGGAACCCGCAGTGGATTTGCAGGGTTCTCGCATCGCTGCAGTATGAACCAGCCCTAAAACTGTAAAAGTGTGGACTAAAAACCAGGTGGCAGATTTACAGGCCTGCAATGCAGATGCTTGATGCTGAAGAGCACAGGATGCACTAATGGCTCTAGTAGAATGAGCCATCACCAGGAAAAGAGGAACTCTATGCTTAACTGCATAAGCCCAAACCTCAACCAAAGGAAGCCACCTAGCAATGGTGGAACGAGATGCAGGGAATCCCCTGAAAAGGGGAAAAAAAAAAAATAGAATCTGCCTCATCAAACTTGAGGAAGCAAGGTAGATTCTAATAGCTCTAACCATATCCAAAGAGGAGCTTCACCTCTTCAGTGTTTTTTGAAACAGGACAAGAGAATGGAAGCCCTATGTGGCTGAAGCCTGCTGTCGGCTAATGTCACAGAGCTGGTCCAGGCTGGGGAAGAAAGCGACCGTATGACCAGGATACACTCAGAACCTGGACCAGCATTCCGCGTAGCCTCTCAGCGAGATGCTGAGAGCCTGAGCCAGCCACTCCCAACCCCTCCACAGCCTAACGCTCCAATGAGTGTGGGCGGACGGAGGTGGTTGACATAACAGACAGTGGTGACTGACAGTCACCAGCTCTCTTCTCACAGAGCACTGAGCAATCAGCCATCTTTGATTGCTCAGTTCTCAGTCTTAGAGATGCTGCATCTACTTAGAGAAGTATGATTTCTAAAAAAACAAAAACAAAACACCAAAACCTAAATTTCTCTTTTAATAAGGCAGGAGGTGTGACTGACTTTACCCAGTTTGGATGGGCATACTCCCTTAGCAAGGGGGTCTTCAGGGACTGGGTGTGGCTTGCTTTTGCCCTGAAACTGTATAGAACCTTGTGGCTAACCCACTACGTGCCAACATGGTAATTTTAAAACAGGATCCAGTGCCTGGAGCAACATTAAGGACTGGCCCCACATCTTCTCTGGCAAGGTCTGGGTTACAGTTCCTAAAGCTCGCTGTAGGACACTGATCCAGAAAAACTGTGCAAAATGCCACTGTGGCCAGCAAAGCGGATTGAAGAAATTCAGAAGGTGTAACTAACATAATCAGGTGTCCAATCATCTGAAGGCAGCTGCCTATAACCCAGGCGTGTCTGAATCTGCCTTTGTCCTGTACTGTAGAATCAAGAAAAAAAAAAAACATTTCCATTGAGAAAGAAGGTAAAATAAAACCACTTAGATTTGAACGAGTGAAGGGTTCACAACCAGCATACACTAAAACTTTAAAAGAGTGGGGGGGCGGGGTACAGCAAGCCTTCCTTACCCACTTCCTTTGTATCAGCACGTTTGCTACTAAAATGACAGGTACACTTTAAACTGTTTTTTCCAATCATGTTTAAAGCAGTATTAAACCCAAACATTATATTGTAGCTTACCAATTCTTAGATGCGATGGCTGCAAAGGTTTTCTGTAGCCTTTCTTTGTTCTCTTTTCATCTGGTGAGCTGGCAATAAGTTTGTTTTTCAAATGAACAAGCTCTCCTCAAAATGTATGTTTATAGGGATGAAACAAACCATCTAACACCGACACGGGTGCTAACAGTGATTAGATTTTATTTATTCATGTTTGGGAAGTG
>BLSH010337841.1:2352768-2365158 GCA_018402905.1 Glandirana rugosa | reverse complement strand
CCAACTGAAAGATGTTGAAAGAGGGTAAAGGGCTGACGTAGAGACCTCGAGTCGGTTATAAGACCTTACAGCTGACAGTGCATGTCAGAGCAAATGAGAATCATGAGGTCAAAGGAACTGCCTGAAGAGCTCAGAGACAGAATTGTGGCAAGGCACAGATCTGGCCAGTTACAAAAAAAAATTTCTGCTGCACTTAAGGTTCCCAAGAGCACAGTGGCCTCCATAATCCTTAAATGGAAGACGTTTGGGACGACCAGAACCCTTCCTAAAGCTGGCTGTCCGGCCAAACTGAGCTATCGGGGGAGAAGAGCCTTGGCGAGAGAGGTAAAGAACAACCCAAAGATCACTGTGGCTGAGCTCCAGAGATGCAGTCGGGAAATGGGAGAAAGTTGTAGAAAGTCAACCATCACTGCAGCCCTCTACCAGTCTGGGCTTTATGGCAGAGTGGCCCGACGGAAGCCTCTCCTCAGTGCAAGACACATGAAAGCCCGCATGGAGATTGCTAAAAAAAAAAAAAAAAAAAAAAAACACGAAGGACTCCAAGATGGTGAGAAATAAGATTCTCTGGTCTCATGAGACCAAGATAGAACTTTTTGGCCTTAATTCTAAGCGTTGTGTGTGGAGAAAACCAGGCACTGCTCATCACCTGTCCAATACAGTCCCAACAGTGAAGCATGGTGGTGGCAGCATCATGCTGTGGGGGTGTTTTTCAGCTGCAGGGACAGGAGGACTGGATGCAATCGAGGGAAAGATGGATGCGGCCAAGTACAGGGATATCCTGGAAGAAAATCTTCTCCAGAGTGCTCAGGACCTCAGACTGGGCCGAAGGTTTACCTTCCGGCAAGACAATGACCCTAAGCACACAGCTAAAATAACGAAGGACTGGCTTCACAACAACTCTGTGACTGTTCTTGAACGGCCCAGCCAGAGCCCTGACTTAAACCCAATTGAGCATCTCTGGAGAGACCTAAAAATGGCTGTCCACCAACGCTTGCCATCCAACCTGACAGGACTGGAGAGGATCTGCAAGGAAGAATGGCAGAGGATCCCCAAATCCAGGTGTGAAAAACTTGTTGCATCTTTCCCAAAAAGACTCATGGCTGTATTAGATCAAAAGGGTGCTTCTATTAAATACTGAGCAAAGGATCTGAATACTTACGACCATGTGATATTTTAGTTTTTCTTATTTAATAAATCTGCAAAAATGTCAACAATTCTGTGTTTTTCTGTCAATATGGGGTGCTGTGTGTACATTAATGAGGGAAAAAATGAACTTAAATTATTTTAGCAAATGCGATATAACAAAGAGTGAAAAATATACTATCCGTACTTTCCGTACCCACTGTATGTATTTTTTCACACACAACTTGCACAGTTTGCACTTTACTTATAGGTTTATGAATATGCACTTTTAATTGATACAGTATTGATGGTTTTCATGCTTTATTAATGGAATAACATTGAAGTAGTATTATAATACAGTTCCTGTGGGGTCTGGGTTGTTTATATGACCACCACAGAGACTGTATTATTACCTGTATGGCACTAGTACTTGCACTATAATGCCTCATACACGCGGACGTTTTTTGACGCCAGCGTTTTTTGCAGCTCTCCATGTTAGTCAATGGCCCCATAAAAACGTTGGCGTTTTTGAGCTGTAGATGGCGTCAGTGTTAGTGAGCTGAAAGTAGAACCCACGGCCATCGCGTTCTGAGGCTGTAACGTTTTGGCATTTTTTGACGCCGACGCCGCAAAACGCCAACTAATATTGTACCGACGTTTTCCGGCGCCGATGTTTTTAGGTTGAAAAATAGCAGAGGGATGATTTTTTTCAAGAACGCCTATTGACGCCGACGCTCACTAATGCCGATGCATAACGCTGAAAAACACTGATTTTTTTTTTTCCTTGACGTCAGGCCCGACCTTTTGTTTATTTTTAAAGATACGCCCGTGTGTATGAGGCCTAAAAGAGTATCGCAATCTGGGCTGAATCCCGGATTTGTTTCCAGTAGGCTCATCATCGCAATATTTTTTGCACCAGCCTGGCATTTTAAAGCCTCAAGAAATAATATAGGCCGTCAGTACATCAGGATTGATCAATTTTTATTTTTAAATATATATACTATAGTTGGTAGAATAACTTTCATGCCGACGAAATATACACTGATTTGGGTTATTTGTACGAATGAAATGTAGCAAAGAAAAATGTGTAGGTTTTTTTCAAAGGTTGTCATTTTTTCCTTTATATAGCCAGGGGATGTCCGCCACCATTTGCACCACGTCGGCGTACCATGTGCACCGAGGCCAATCCGGAGCCACCGGGATCATTGGAATTCCCTCCGCTACTACCCTGCGTAGCAACCATGGTAGAAGTTTTATTGGAGGGAAGGCATACAGAAGACGATAATGGCTCCAGGGCCACTGCCAACGGATCCCTCATCCTGGACACAAAGGTCCTTACCTTGTGATTGAACCGAGACGCCATGAGATCCACGTCCCCCATCTGTGGCAAATCCGGTTGAATACCTCTGGATGGAGAGACCACTCTCCCTGATCCAGCGTCTGGCGACTGAGAAAGTCCGCCTGCCAGTTTTCCACGCCTGGAATGTAAACGGCGGAGATTGCCGGAAGGTTGGGGTTCCGCCCAACGCAGGATTAGAGCTGCTGAACTCTTCGTTCCGCCCTGATGGTTCACATATGCCACTGCTGTGGCACTGTTCGACTGAATCCGAATCAGACGATCTTGCAACCTCACTGTCCAGTGAGAGAGACATAACCTGATCGCGCTTAGCTCCAGCCCATTGATCGGGAGGCGTGCTTCCTGCGCAGACCAACGGCCCTGGGCAGACCTCTGCCCCAGGACCCCACCCCAGCCTGAAAGGCTGGCATCCGTGGTGATGATCACTCACTGAAGGGGCAGGAACGACTTCACCCGAGACAGCGCCGAGTCCCGAAGCCACCAGGTCAGGGAGCCCCTGGTCTGGGAGCTCAGGCGGATCAGAAGGTCCAAGGACCGTGGAGACCTGTCCCATCGAGACAGAATAGCTGGCTGGAGAAGGCGAGTGTGACTCTGGGCGTAAGGTGCCGCCTCGAAGGTGGAGACCATGAGCCCCAGTACCCGCATACAGAATCGTAATGAAGACTGTCGGTGCGACAGTGGAATGGTCGTCGCCTTATTCAGATAAGCTATCGGTGGTTCCACCACAGGTGACTCCCACTTCTTTAGAAAACTATCCTCAAAGGGATAGCGGATGGCAAAACGTTTTGGCAGCGAAAAAGAATGCTGCGGACGCTGCCATTCACGATAGATCAGATGATCAAAAAACTGATCATAGGGGTAAGCCCTAGGGGGCCTGGCGGACCCGCACACATACGCAGATGTCTGCGATTCGCCATCCTGGCTCAGTCAAAGCGTAGTGCGAATTCCAGCGATAATGGCGGATACTAGCGCTTTTTCGCACGCAGCTGCCGCCCCCTGGTCGTCCTCTCCTTCCGAGGGGGCCAGTTCACCACTGGGGTCCCTGTGACCCCCCAAGCTATCTCTGGATAAGAATCCTCCCCTGATGAACAAGGGGGCGGAGGACGCTTCCTAGGGACCTGGTGGGCAATATCCGCCCGGGGAAGAAACTCGCTAAAGACCGCCCGCAGCTGGTCCAAAAAGGCCCCTTGCGCAGATTGCACTGTTGCCGATTCCTCCTCAGCAGGCACGGCAGGATAGTCTGCCATTGTTTTTTCCCCTAAAATAGCCCTCAGTAAAATGCAGGTGAGAACACTTGGTTTGAGGCACCCCCACACAGCCGCACACCACCGCCCCACAGAACACCAGGGATACCCAGAAGGACTGCACCCGCCGCCACCAGCACCCACAGGAGAGCCCAGCTATACTTGCTGTTTGCTGCCAGTATCCTGAGGACAGTCAGAAGAGCTGCACCTCCAGAAGCACACACTGTTCCAAAGAGAAAGCAAAAAAGGTCTGCAGCATGTTTTCTACAGCCAGCAGGGACTCCAATATGGCCGTCGAGGTCATACACTAGAGGCCGAAACCACCTGCAGGGGAACGTGTACTACCGCAAAATGGCCGCTCTGAGCTCTAGAGGGAGCTCCATAGGCTTAAAATGTCCGCGACCAAGGGAAAATGGCGGCGGTCTACCGCAAAATGGCAGCGGATCGCTGCATGGCGGTGAAAATCCCCAAAAACGTGGAGGCAACGATCGGGTGAGGTGCGGGGGGGAGTGGAAGGGGCCCCAGGAGCCCGCAACCAGTGGCTACCCAGGAAAATCGCCGGGACACCCGACGGTCCCCCCTCCAAACCCAAAAAAGGAGGGAGGGGGAACTCTCACTCACCACTCCTGTCGGGCGTAGCAGGTAGCCACCCGTTCGCAGACCTTCCGCCCCTGCCTGCGCGGGATGCTGCCGGCCGAAAAACGCCCGAACCGGACCACAGTCCGGGACCTGGGCGCAGATGGGGTACACCCCCAGGCCGCCCAGACGGAACGGGCACGATGCGGCGGGTCCCCATACCAGAACGACCCTCTATGCCCCAGCCGGCTTCTTGATAGACTTCATGCTTGATAGAAGTAATAAAATAAAAATAAAAATAAAAAGAAAACCGTCTCAATCCGGACCGCAAATCCCCTAAGGGAGCCAGGTCAACTCCTTGCAAACTAGGCATTAAAACTGATGAGCTATGCTAGGTTGAGGGTTTATGTGGGAAGGGGGGGACGGCCCCCGTGGGAGGGGCCAGCTTGCTCTTTCCCTGCCTAGTTAACTCCTAGTTGAACAAGCATAAACCCACGTCATGAAGAGCTGCGTTTGGTAGTGATCGTAGGAGAAATGTTGATTTTACTATCCATAGGCAATGCTTTAAAAGCCTTTATAGGTTATCACTTTAGATTAACAGAGGTTATCTGGTGCTAGAATTTCTGCACATGATCCGACGCTCGTGGCGATACCTCACATCGGTTTGCGTGCAGGAATAAATCGTGTGGTCAGTTAGCTGCTCTGATTGCGATTACAAAAGAGTCGACTGCCAGCGAAGTGGTTAAATCATAACAGAAATCACCCAAATGGCCCTGATCAAAGGTTTACATACCCTGGAATGTTAGCCTTGGTAAAAGGTTAATTTCCCACATTTGTGGCTTTTTAAATTGCAATTAATGTTTGTATAAATAGTCGAGTTTGTAAGCCCTCACGTGGATGCACTAAGCAGGCAAGACATTGAGCCACGGGGAGCAGAAAAGAATGGTCAAAAGACCTGTGTAACAAAGTAATGGAACTTTATAAAGATGGATACAAAAAGATATTCAAAGCCTTGAATATGCCAGTTAGTACTAATCAATTATTTATTAAGTGGAAAATTCAGGGACCTCTTGATACCAAGGCAAGGTCAGGTAGACCAAGAGAGATTGCAGCCACAACTGCCAGAAGAAATGTTCGGGATACAAAGAAAAACCCACAGGTAACCTCACAAGAAATATAGGCTGCTGTGGAAAAAGATGGCGTGGTTGTTTCAAGGAGCACGATACAATACTTGAACCAAAACGAGCTGTATGGATGAGTTGCCAGAAAGAAGTCTTTGTTGCGCCAATGCCACAAAAAAGACCGGTTACAATATGCCTGACAACAACTTGACACTCCATAGCTTCTGGCATACTGTAATCTGGAGTGATGAGACCAAAATAAGAGTGTTATGATCACAACCATAAGCGCTATGTTTGGAAAGCGGTCAACAAGGCCAATAGTGACAAGAATACCATCCCCACTGTGAAGCATGGCGGTTACTCACTGATATTTTGGAAGTAATGTGAAGATAGCACTTTTGACTAGCAGCAAAAGGGTCGCTGGTTTGAATCCCAACCACGACACTACCTGCCTGGAGTTTGCATGTTCTCCCTGTGCCTGAGTGGGTTTCCTTCAGGTACTCCGGTTTCCTCCCACATTCCAAAGACATGCTGGCAGGTTAATTAGATCCTGTCTAAAATTGGCCCTAGTATGTGCATGAATGAATGTGAGTTAGGGACCTTAGATTGTAAGCTCCTTGAGGGTAGGGACTGATTTGAATGTACAATGTAAATGGAAAGCGCTGCGCAAAATTAACAGCAATATATAAGAACCTGAAATAAAAAAAAAAAAATGAATGTGACGGTAATCTAGTGAAAATTGATGGCAAAATGAATGCAACATGTAATCAGAAAATACTGGCAGACAATTTGCATTCTTCTGCATGAAAGCTGCGCATAGGACGCTCTTGGACTTTCTAGCACGACAATGACTCTAAGCATAAGGCCAAGTTGACCCTCCAGTGGTTACAACAGAAAAAGATGAAGGTTCTGAAGTGGCCATCAGAGTCTCCTGACCTTATCATCGCACCACACTGGGGAGATCTCAAACGCCCTGTTCATGCAAGACAGCCGAAGACTTTGCATGACCTGGAGGAATTTTGCCAAGACAAATGGGCAGCTATACCACCTGCAAAAATTCAGGGCCTCATAGACAACTATTAGAAAAGACTGCACGCTATCATTGACGCTAAAGGAGGCAATACATAATGTTAAGAACTAAGGGTATGCAGACTTTTGAACAGGGGTCGTTTCATTTGTTTGCTTGTTGCAATGTTTTGTTTTAGGATTGTGCCATTCTGTTATGATCTACAGTTGAATATAAATCCCATAAGAAATAAAAGAAATCTGTTCTGCCTGCTCAATCATGTTTTCTTTAAGAATGTTACATACTGTATATTACCAATTTTCAAGGGTATGCAAGCTTTTGAGCACAACTGTAAATAGGGACCCATGCTGGGGACAGAGTTCAGAGTCAGCTGAGAAGGCACTGTACCAACAAGCACCAGTGCGCTGGTTACCCTGGGAGAATTAAAAAAAATTGCCTGTGCCCTCACGGTAACCAGTAGTCCTACAGGGTGCTAAAAACCACCTCAGGGTTATCTACATGGATATGTTATGGTGCAATGGGATCTATCCAGCTTCTATGTGAGAAACAGGCATCAGTAGTGGTGTCAAGCAGATCATGAACCAAAAAGTCACTATTAGCACTTGGAGGACCCCTGGTATTTTGTGTGAGTGACACTTATTTAGTTCAGTAAAAACAGCATACGTTTATTTGAAGCAACAGGTGGATAAAAACAAATTGAAGGTAAACTCAGAAGCCACGGTACATGATGTTACACTTCTCACTATATATAGCCATCCTATGTGCTACTGTCTCAGCCTTGAGGGCTCGGCTGTGTTGCAGAGAAGTGGACTGTTAGGCTCACATGGGAAAGTGATGTCCCAATTGAGTGGGAACCCCGACAGAGGGGAGGGAGACAGGTCCTCGCTGGTGGATGTCCCTATGGAGTGGGAACTCCGGCGGAGGGGAGGGAAACAGGTTCTCGTTGGTGGATGTCCCGATGGAGTGGGAACTCCGATGGAGGTGAGGGAGACAGGTCCTCACTGGTGGATGCCTGGAAGTTGAAAATAATCGATCTGTTGGAGTGGCATTCCCCCACAAGCAAAGGTTGGGGCAGCTGTGCTAGTGTACAACCAATGTCCTGCAGCCGATGGCCCAGGTGTGTCATCACTAACCCGGAGACACGACAGCCAAAACAAGGCTTGGGCAGCAGATAGAACACAGCGTGCATAGAGTATGGAGGTTGGGAGCTGTTGCCATGCAACGCATTTCAGGCGTGGCCCTTTGTCAAGTCATTAAGGGTTTCATGACAAGGGCAACAAAACCCACACACTTCTGGCAAGGGAGAGAAAGTCAGTAGTAACACTCCACACTAAGCCAAAGATAGAAACAGGTGCTCTCCACTCTAGCCCATCCTTAATAGCGCAAATCTTTCACAAGTTCTATGCTAACCTATTCAAAAATCCGGATATCCCCATAACCCCCTACCTCCCGACCTTCTACAGAAAATACACCAATACCTCAGACAGCTGTATGTCCATGATTTCTGCCTCAGAATTACTTTTGCTCAACGCACATATTGATGATGAAGTAACTGCCATGCTCAAAACATTCTCCACAAACAAAGCCCCAGTACCAGATGGGCTACCCTACTCCTACTATAAAACCTTTCTTACCATACAAGGTTAAGTTATTTAACATTCATCCATACCAAGTAATATGTGAACATAATTTCTTACAGTCACCTCAAGCCAGGCAAAAGATCACACTTTCGGCTCTAATTATAGACCACTAACCTTATTAATTTCATATTTTTTTTCTAAATTGTTAGTGCAAAGGCTGAAAAAAATCTTACCATCTATAGTCCACAAAGACCAAGTCAGCTGTATCCCATTTTTATGAACTATGGATAATGTCAGAAGAGCTACGGACCTTATCGAACTTAAGGAAAAAAAAAAAAAAAAAAGGTCTTTGCATGGAAAAGGCCTTCGATAAGCTTAGCTGGCCTCTTCTGTTAACCACCCTCAAATATCTTAGCACCAAAGGCCCATTTTTGTGTGCTCTCTCACACTTGTATTTTTCCCCTCGCGATTATTTAGGCACCATATTCTACCTCTCAACTCTTCACCAAATCTAACGAATAAGATGAGGCTTAACCCCATTCTTTTCACCATGTACAGAACATTTAGCGACCCATATTAAACAGCACCCTGACATTCATAGATCACTGGTCCGAAGCAGAGAATTTATGACCTTCCACTTTGCAGAGAACATTCTAGCATTAACACAAAAGCATATCACACTCCCAATCTACTTAATGTACTCAAATTACAATATACAGCTCACTCTGGTCACAAAATAATTAATTCTAAAAACCAAAGTTCTCCCCCTTAATATTCCACACAAATACATCGCCCATCTCAAATCTTCCCTTATAATGTACCTGGAAAACCTTCTCGCTTAAATATCTCACTTATGACACATTTTACAAAGAAAACATACCACTTTAGCACAATGTTAGAACACTTCTCTCCCAATGGAAACCCTACTACATCTCCTTTGGCCACATAGCATCCATTAAGATGACCATCTTACCAAAACTATGAGACACTACTGATCCCCATAGCCACCCCTCACCTCAAAAGCTACAAGGTGACCTAATAAATTTCCCTTGGAATGACAAAATACAAGATTTTCAAATCAGTTATTTATCCCTCGTAGCCAGAGTGGCCTAGCTTTTTTTTTAACATCCCTAGTTATTACTTGGTGGCTCAGTTGAGAGCCCTGGCCTCCAGGTCTACACTACACTCCTACAACTGCTGGATGGAGATGGAGAAAATGGATTGCACCTATCCAACCTAACTCAATGCTGTGGAACAGTGATGCTGCTATATAACCTCAGCACAATAATGTTCCTCCAAGCTGTATGGGTTTATGAAAAAACAACACCCCCTCACAAAAAATGCCTCCTTAGTGAACTCCCTTCTCTTTAATCCCAACATTCCTGACAGCCTGACTTCATGCATGTCTCTACCATTAACTTATTTCACTTTGGACATGTAGAGGATGTCAGAACCAGAACTTTGCTATCCTTTCAAGATCTCCAAAAGACACACAGCCTCCCTAAACAAACACTCAACGGGTATTTACAAATCTGTCACTTCGCTCAATCGCTAATACACAAAGATTCCCTACTGACTGAGTTGGAAGAAACTAGTCTAGCAGACCCCTGCTTCAAGGGCTTAATCTCTAATATCTACAAAACACTGATCTCACTCCCCTTGCCCCGGTCAACCCCCTCATGGCAGGGAGAAGCAGCTCCAGATCCGTGAGGAGGCTTTAGGTTTTTTCCAAACCACTCTTCCGCCACTTTTCTCCATCCCCTTTACTCTCCACACTCACTCTCTTCCTGTTTCCCCTCAGCATGCATTAAAACTACACTTTTGTTGTCTAGTATTACCAAAGCTAAAAGTAACTCTGCTAAGCTCACATTATCCATCAATGCCATGAGTAATACAGCGGAATATGCATTACAGCGACAAGCTAACCTGCACTACATATAAGGGATTGTACTATCTACACCAAGCTTAACTACCTTTTAGTGGTCTTAATATATGCCTGAAATGTATGTCTTTACCTGTTTTACAGTGCGCTTCTTATGTAGTATGTTGCATATGATGTATGGCTTGTAAACTTGACACTTACTATTGTTCCTGGGATTAGCACAAAAGTTAATAAAGGTCAGTTATCAAATTAAAAAAAAAAAAAAAAAAAAAAAAAAAAAAAAAAAAAAAAGAGAAGCCATATGCCCAAATAAAAGCCTTAAGCAGGCAAGAGATGTAACAACAATGCATAACTCTACCTGTCATTCTCTTGCATCACCATTTCACCCTGTGTCACATGTTCATCTGCTTCTCCATTCAAAGTTACCCTGCTTGTTGTTTCGTCACTAGGCCCAAGACTGGAAGATTCTGCTAGTGGATCCAATTCTGCAGAACACTGGGGCGTGTCTATACTCTCTTGAACATTATGCAGGGAACCTGAGGTTTCTATGGTTTCTAGATGGAGAGAAAAGAAAATTCAGCATATTAAAAATATTCATGTCTATCAAAACCAGCGATTTTGGTTTAGGACTTTGTAAAACAATTGGCCTACTATATCAAATCTGGATACTATTTTAACATTTAGCATTTGAGACTTCAATTATAAAAGTTAAATTAGTAAGTTCTATGTTTCTATGTTTCTAAGTTAAAAAGTTAAGTTAATAACTAAAATTGCTTCACACAAATAGAAATAAGATATAAAATAAGAAAACGTACCTTTAACAGATTTATCAATTTCACTGTCACTATTTACTTCCTGAGTTGAAGGTTTTTCTGATTCTACATGTACATCTACTGTGGTTGCTGTGTGTGGACTGTTGAGAAAAAAAAAAGAATATAAAAAAATTGAAAAAGAGAAAAACTCTATATTGCGAATGGAACTTATAATAATGTGTTGCTCCCTGATTTCTCTTAGGTTCACGTCTTTGCTTTTCCTGCATGGTGTTTGGGTGGGCAAAGCAATTTATTAATTTGAATGGGCTGCTATACGTACAGGAAATGCAGGGAAAAGGGGCCCGAACATTTCTCCAAAACACAACTGCAGGACAGCCGCACAGAAGCGCATGGTGTTGCAGCACAGCATGCAGTTTCGTATTCCCATAAAATGTGCTCAGATGCGTGGGATGCCATTAAGAATTAATGGCAGTCCTGCGCATCTGCTAAAGAGCAGCTCGTTTTAAGCTGCACTGCTTTGTGTAAAGCAATCCACGGTGGATTGCTTTTCACACAGAGTAGGTGCAGCTGAAAAGCATTCAGGATGTGATAATGCTGCCTCCTGAACTGAAAACAAAATGTGTTCTTCAGTTGGGTGGATATAAGTTTTGATCGAGGGTAAAGCATCACAGCAACCCTCCCCAATAATGAAAGAAAGAACCAAGGGTCATAATCACAATACAGTGAGCACCTAACCCAGAGGAGACAATGGGATCAACTCCTACATCCCCGAATTCCCCCACTTAGGGTGGGGCTCTTGGTCATAATTCTGTGGATCACCTCTGCCCTGGACTTGTATAACACCCCGTGACTAACGCAATGCATTGCACTATGTGCCGAGGTGGGTACCTAAACACAGAATCTAGTGCCCAAAGCAAATTTACATGCTGGCCCCATGTCTTCTCTGGTGGGGTCTGTGTACAGTGCCCAAAGCGTTTGCTGTTGGACACAGATATGGAAGATGTGTAAGATGCCATTTTGGCCACAACACAGAGAAGGAAGTGGACTGAAAAAAATTGGTAAGCTTCTATAAATTTGGAAGAGAGGATCCATCCAAAATACATTAACTAAAAAACTGAGGATTACTGGGAGTGGGGAGGGCTATATGGGGTCCTCGCAGCTTTTTATTTTGCCAATGTCTAATCACCTGAAAGTACCTGCCTATGACCCAGTCATTTCTCAATCTACCTGTGTTCTGTACTGTAGGATCAAGAAATAGGACTATTATCACTTTAACCACTTCCGTACCGCCGGACGTCATATGACGTCCTTGGGTTTGAGTGGTGATATCTGAATGGTGCCTGCAGCTGCACCGTTTTTTTCAGCAGGCGATTCCCTGCAAGATAAAAGTGGTCTTAGCGGCGGATTCGCCGCAAGATCACTTTTATCAGCGGCGGGAGAGGTGCCCCCCCCCCTCCCGCCGCTTTCCGGTTATCTCCGCCGCTTACCGGACCCGCCGGCAGCGCCGGAGATGATCCGATGCTCTCCCCCCAGTGTCGGCTCCATAACACGGCCGGCGGAAATGACGTCAGAAATGACGTCTGCCCAACAGTCTTAAAGGGCCCGATTTTTTTTTTCTTGTCACTTTTTTCAGATTTTTTTTTTTTTTTTTTTTGCATTTGAGTGTAAAAATGAGATCTGAGGACTTTTTGACCCCGGATCTCATTTT
>BLSH010337841.1:2332844-2346550 GCA_018402905.1 Glandirana rugosa | reverse complement strand
GATTTCCACCCGTATCGGGGAAAGATTTTATTTATATGGACTCGTATCCCCGTTAGGTGGGGTTAAAGGTGGGTGACGGGGATACAAGGCCATATATACGAGAAAAAAAAATTGACATCACCACTTTAGTGGAGGATGTCGCGACCTCAGCGACGAAATGCATACCACCCTCGTTTGTGACAACGACAGGGGAACTTATTTAGTCACGACGTCGACTTACCACATGGACTTTTAGTTTTTTACTAATTATTTTGTCACTGTATTTTAATGTAAGGACGATTCTTCCTTTGTTGTATTTTTGTAATGTATGGACGTTTCATAAAAAAAAGAGCATATATACCGGAACATAGGGGCAGTGGGTGGAAATTGGGGTGGATTGCCCCTATGCTCAGGTATATTTATTTTAGAAAGGGGCTATGCCCACCTTTAGAAGTGGGTGGATAAAGGGTGGGTTTCTAATGGTGGGCATGCCCACCAACTGATTTTTTTTTTTTCATGCAGCCTGTGGGTTAAATGGAAAAAAAAAAGAGTATAACATATGCCCAACAAGGACCAGCGACGTACTTGTATGTTTCTGGTCTGAGTGGTTTTCGCAGGCTCTTCTGTCCCACTGGGGAATGCGAGAATGCAGCCAGTAGTTCCACCAGCTGACCATAGAGCCAATCAAAGACTAGAATGGCTCCAATCATCTCTATGGCCTAAGAAACTGGAGGCTACGAACATTTCATGACTTTAGTTTCGCCGGATATAAACAGCACCATTGGGAAAGCATGTTAACACACCAATCTTGGTGTGGTCAGATGCTTTAAGGTCTGAAGAGAGATCTAGAGTCTAATAGACCCCAAATTTAAAAAAATATATATATATATGTGACACTACCTATTTTATCATAGGGAATATTTAAATTCCCTGTATTAATAAAAATGATAAAAAAAATGAAAGGGACAGTGTAAAAATAAAATAAAGAGCAAAATGAATAATTAAAAAAAAAAAAAAAAAGCACCCCTGTCCCCCCCCGTGCATGCGCGCAAAGGTGAACGCAAGAGTCGGTCTCGTGCCATATGTAAACAGCAATTGCACCATGCATGTGAGGTATCACTGCGAACAGCAGATCGAGGGCAGTAATTTTATCAGTAGACCTCCTCTGCAAATCTAAAGTGGTAACCTGTAAAGGCTTTTAAAAATGTGTATCATTTTTCGCCACATGCGTAATTTAAAGCATGTCGTGGTTGGTGTCTATGTACTCGGCATGAGATCATCTTTTATATTTCATTTCACCAAACATTTGGTGAAATGAAATATAATATAGTGTCTTTTTGTGCATTAAAATTTAAAAAAAGTGTTTTTCTCCCAAAAATTGAGTTTAGAAAAATCGCTGCACAAATACTTTGTGGGAAAAAAAAAAATTTGCAACATCCACCATTTTAATCTGTAGGGCCTCTATATTTGGGGGTTCAAAGTAATTTTCTAGGGAAAAAAAATAGTATTTTTTGACTTACCGTAAAATCCTTTTCTCCAAGTTCATTGACAGACGCAGCCTTATTCATGACACATGGGTTTATGCACCTTTTACAAGGAGTAGACTAGGCAGAACTAAGTTCATAAAAGCAAAGCTGGCCCCTCCCAGGGGGCCGTCCTCACTCAGCATATAACCCCTCAGCCCTGCATAGCATATCAGTCCATAACAAGCCGTACAAACACAACACAGAGGGGTGGGTGCTGCATCTGTCAATGAACTCAGAGAAAAGGATTTTATGGTAAGTCAAAAAATCCTATTTTCTCTTACGTTCATTGACAGACGCAGCCTCTTATTCATGACATGTGGGGACGTCCCAAAGCAGTGTCAAACAAAGAGGGGTGGGTAAACAATAACAACTGTACCCAACAGAATGATCTCGGGAGGCGCCAGCCACCCCTACACCGCCGCCTGCAAAACTTTGCGGCCAAAAGCAGTAACCGCGGATGCTGACACAAACTTTGTAAAACTTAACAAAAGTGTGCACTGAGGCCCAAGTAGCTGCCTTGCACACCTGAGACACCGACGCTTGGTGTCTGAAAGCCCAGGAAGTGCTAATCGCCCTGGTGGAATGAGCCGTGACCGGAAAAGGGGGTTCTGATCCAATGTGATAAAGTGGCCGACGAAGACGCCAAACCTTTGCGCGGCCCTTCCGTCAGCACAAACAGCGCATCCGACCTCCGAAAAGGAGCCGTAGCTGCCAAATACACCTGCAAGGCCCTCACTACGTCCCAGGAATGCAGAGCAATCTCCTTAGGATGAGACGGGTGCGGACACAAGGAAGGGAGGACAATGTCCTCATTAATGTGAAAAGAGTAAACCACCTTCGGTAGGAACGAAGGAGACGGACGCAACACCGCCTTATCCTTATGTAGGACCAAATAAGGAGTAGACACGACAAAGCCGCCAATTCAGACACCCGCCTAGCGGATGTAATGGCTACCAAGAAGGCGACCTTCTGAGACAGCAATTGTAAGGGAATATCCCTGATCTGCTCATATGGCGGTTTCTGCAGCACAGAAAGTACCAAGTTCAGATTCCACGGTGCCAGGGGCGACCGTACCTGAGGAGCCACATGACGTACACCCTGTACAAATGTATGGATCAGAGAAGGCTTTGCCAAAGGACACTGGAAAAGAATCGCCAGAGCAGAAATCGGACCTTTGAGTATGTTCAAAGCCAACTTTTGATCCAGGCCTTGTTGAAGGAAGGCCAGCACCCGAGATACCGAAAAAGAACGGGGGTTCCAACCCCCCACCTCACACAGGCAATATAGGCTTTCCAGGTGCGATGATAGATCTTGCTCGCTTTAAGCATGGTGGGGATCACCGACTCAGAGACCCCCCTGTCCCTCAGTACCTGGGACTCAATAGCCATGCCATCAAAGCCAGCGAGGGTAAAGCAGGGTGCAAGATGGGACCCTGCGACAGTAGATCTTCGCGAAGCCGGAGTAGCAAGGAAACACTGCACCACGTCGGCGTACCAAGGACGCCGAGGCCAATCCAGAGCAACCAGGATTGTCGGGATTTCCTCCACTTCTATCCTGTGCAGTAACCGCGGTAGAAGTTTAAGAGGAGGAAATGCATACAGAAGCCTATACCAGGACCATGGGGCCACCAGGGCGTCCGTGGCTACCGCCAACGGATCACTTGACATGCACACGAAGGTCTACACTTTTTGATTGAATCTGGACGCCAGGAGATCCACATCTGGCGTGCCCCACATTTCGCAAATCTGGCGAAACACCTCTGGATGCAGGGACCATTCTCCCTGGTCCAGCGTTTGGCGACTGAGAAAGTCCGCCTTCAAATTTTCTACACCCGGAATGTAGATGGAGTTTGCTGGCACGTGAAGTTCTGCCCACCTTAAAATGTGGGCTGCCTCTGTCGCTGCTGCGAAGCTCCTTGCTCCGCCATGATGGTTCACGTACGCCACCGCCGTGGCGTTGTGCGACTGAACCCGAACCGGGAGGCCGCGCAGCCTTGCCGACCAGTGGGAGAGACAGGGCCTGATCACCCTCACCTCCAACACATTGATCGGAAGACGAGACTCCTGCGCCGACCAACGGCCCTGAGCCGACAGTTGCCCCTGAGAGGCTGGCATCCATCGTGACTATCGACCATTCCAGTGGAAGGAACAACTTCCTTAAGGTCAATGCCGGGGCCCGAAGCCACCAGGCCAACGACCCCCTGGTCTGAGGATCCAGCCGGATCAGCCGATTCAGAGATGAGGGAGACCTGTCCCACTGCAGTAGTATCGCTCGCTGCAGGAGCTGGGTATGACTCTGGGCGTACGGTATTGCCTCGAAGGTCAAGACCATGTGCCCCAACACCCGCATGCAGAAATGTAAGGAGGACCACCGTCATGACAACAGGGTTCGCACCGCGGCTTGTAGCATCAGCAACTTGGCCAGAGGTAGAAATACCTTCGCCTGCACCGTGTCCAATATCAGGCCCAGATATTCTAGGCGACAGGACGGGGTCAATGCCGACTTCTGTAGATTGATTAGCCAACCGAAGTCCCGCAGTGAGGTCAGGGTGATAGCAACATTGTCCGCCGGAGCGTAGGAGAAGATCGTCCAGATAAGCTACCACAGCAATGCCTCTCTGTCTCAGCAAAGCCAACACCGGGGCCAGGATCTTGGTGAAGACCCGAGGAGCCAAGGCCAGACCAAAAGGAAGAGCCACAAATTGATAATGGAGGTCCCCTAAAGCAAAGCGCAGAAAGCGCTGGTGCCGGACAAAGATGGGAACGTGAAGAAACGCGTCCCTGATGTCCAGGGACGCCAGAAAATCCCTCTGGTGCAGGGCGGCCACGGCTGAATGGACTGACTCCATCCTGAATTTGCGCGCCTTCACGAAGTAATTGAGTGCTTTCAAGTCCAGAACCGGCCTGACCCCCCCTCTTCTTTGGCACCACAAAGAGGTTTGAGTAGAAGCCGCGGAATCTTTCCGATGGAGGAACTGGCACAATTACCCCCTGTTCGGACAGCCTCTAACAGAGCTTGCCGATGCCCCAGAGGGAGTCTTAGATTTGACGGGAAGAACCTGTCCGGGGGCCGAGTACTGAACTGTATCTTGTACCAGGAGGACACCGCCTCCCGCACCCACCGGTCCGAGAACCCCAGAAGCAGACCCCCCACCGGAGAGATGGGCGAGGGCAACCCATCATGCGGAGGAGGACTTCTCCGTCTTTTCGGGCTTGTGCTGCCAGGGCCGCTTACTGGTCCCAGAGGCAGTCTTTCCAGGTCGGGAGCCCTTGCCCGCAGAACCGGGCGAATGAAAAAAATGCTTCTGGCGCTGTTCTCACCGCTTGGATTCCGGAAGAAACACACTCTTCCCCCCGGTGAAATCCTTAATGATTTCATCCAACTGGGCCCCAAAAAGCCGGCCACCCTGAAAGGGCAGGTCCATAAGGCCCTTCTTAGACACGTGGTCACCCACAGCAGGCGTCTAATAATGATTGCAAAAACAGACATTTTTGACAGCATCGGCATCAAGTCCAGTGCTGTGTCACAGAGGTAACGAAGCACCTGCACCAGGTGATCTGCTCGCTGCACCGATTCAGGGGAATCCCCGAGCATCCCTCCACTCCATCGCACACTCCGTGAGCGACTGTGCCACCATGACCGACGTCAAGGCCGGCCTTATGGCTGCCCCAGCCACAAGGAAAAGTGCCTTGGACACTGCTTTCGTCCGCCTATCGGCCGGGTCCCTAAAAGAGGGGGACCCCTCCAAGGGAATAGTCGTCTCCTTATTCAGGCAGGCCACCGGCGGATCCACCGTGGGGGAGGCCCATTTCTGTAACAGGCTGTCCCCAAAAGGGTAGCGCACAGAAAAACGTTTTGGCAGAGTAAAGGAATTTAGCGGACTCCCCAGCCTGGTCCAGCCGTAGAGAATTACGGATGGCCATGACCAGGGCGCCTTTTCGCGCGCCACCGAGGCCCTCTGGTCCTCTTCACCATCCGAAGGCTCCAGCTCCCCGTCCGAGAGCTCCACGGGAGTCCCTGTGACCCCAGAGCCCCCTTCCGGCTCTGAGTCCTCCTCCGAAGATTGAGGAGGAGGTGGACGCTTCATGGGGCCCCCCCTACCCTGGCTCGGTTCCCCCTGGGCGAAAAACTCTTCCAAAATTGAAGTCAATTGGTCCAGGGGAACCAGAGGTCCCAGCGTGGTTTGTGCTTCCGCGGACCCCTCCGGAGAAGCAACTGCCGGTTCAGCTGCCATTGTGCCACCGCCGGGACACTTATGAGGCCTACCGGCCATCCGCCCCCACAATGCACCCCCGCACAATGCCCTGCAGACCGATCGGGAATGCCCAGTAGGACCCAGAACCACCACGCCCGCACCCCAGGGAGAACCAGCGATACTTGCTGAATACTGCCCTCCTGCAGATGCTTGAAAAGAGGCTGCCCCGCCTGCCGCTGCCATCCTAAGCGCCAACCAAGAGGGAGAAGTGGCCCCAACGCACATGTGTTATTTCCCATTCAGGAAGACCAACCAAAAATGGCCGCCAAGCAGCCACAAGAGGCCAAAACAGCTCCCAAAATGGCCGCAGCTGCGACAAAATGGTGGTCAGCTGCAACCCCAAGAAAATGGTGGCCGGCGCCGCCAGCATGGCGGCGATCACCTCGTGGCATGAGGCGAACGAACGTGCGCCGAACAAGCAAACCAGCGGTCGGGGAAACACCCGGGTCATCTGTGCCTCCACCGGAACGGGCACCGCTAGCCGCCCCCCCCCCCAGGGGGGTGTCACTCACCCTTCCAGAAGGGCGTAGCGGGTTGCCACCCGGAGCAGACCTTCCTCCCCCCAGGTGGGAAGGGATGCTGCTGGCCATGCGACCCCCGGAGTGAGCAGCAGCCCGGTCACTGGGTACGCAGGTGGGGCGTTTAACCCACCGGCCACCCGCACGTAACGGGCCCGATGCGGCGGACACCGCTATAGCTAAGGGTGGCTCGCATCCGTCAGCCATGCTGGGGAGATGTCAGGACAAAGGATATCCGCATGTTCCCCAGCTGGCTACTTGATAGCAGTCTTCATCAGAAGGCTTGTGCAAAAAGAAAACAGAACAAAAATAGGAGAACCGCAGACCCCAGCAGGGAACCAGGTCTAACTGCTTGCACTAGGCAGAAAAAAACTGATATGTTATGCAGGGCTGAGGGGTTATATTCTGAGTGAGGACGGCCCCCTGGGAGGGGCCAGCTTTGCTTTTCTGAACTTCGTTCTGCCTAGCCTACTCCTGGAAAAAGGTGCATAAACCCACGTGTCATGAATAAGAGGCTGCGTCTGTCAATGAACGTAAGAGAAACAAGGTTTTTTTTATGTAAACAAAAAGTGTCAGAAAAGAGTTGGTGGTTCAAGTGGTTAGTGATGTTGGGCATAAAATGCCAGGACAGTTCAAAATCCCCCCAAATGATTCCCATTTTGGAAAGTAGACACTCCAAGTTATTTGCTGAGAGGCATGTTGAGTCCATGGAATATTTTATTTTTTTGTCACAAGTGATTGAAAAATGACAAAAAAAAAAAAAAATACATAAAGTTGTCACTGAAATTATATATTGCTCACACACGCCATGGGTATATGTGGAATTACACCCCAAAATACATTCTGCTGCTTCTCCTGAATACAGGGATACCACGTGGTTGGGACTTTTTGGTGGTCTAGCCACGTACAGGACCCCAAAAATCAATCACCACCTTCAGGATTTCCAAGGGCGTAAAATTATGCTTTCACCCCACACTACCCATCACAGTTTTGGAGGCCATGAAATGCCCAGAGAGCAAACCCCCCCCCCCCCCCAAATTACCTAATTTTGGAAAGTAGACACCCCAAGCTATTTGCTGAGAGACATGTTGAGTCCATGGAATATTTTATATTTTGCCACAAGTTTCGGGAAAATTACAATTTTTTTTTTTTTTTTTTTACACAAAGTTGTCACTAAGGCCCCTTTCACACTGGGGTGCTTTACAGGCGCTATTGTGCTAAAAATAGCGCCTGTAAAGTGTCTCCCCATTCAACCCAGTGTGTCCCTTTTACAGAGGGTGCTGCGCTTGCGGGAGTAAAATTAAACTCCTGCAAGCATGATTTTTCAGGAATGTGAGGAGCGGTGAATACACCAATCCTCCACCGCCCCTGCCATTAGACTGAATGGGCAGCGCTCCCGAAGCGGCTGTACACCGGCCCAGGAGCGCCGGCACTTTTAACCCGTTTAACCCCTTGGGGGGGGGGGGTTAAAAGTGCCGTGCCGCCTCTCAAATAGCGGCGCCATAGCGCTGCTATTACAGCGGTAGATCGCCGCCAAATTAGCGGTGGTTTACCTCTGATGATCGGGCGGTCCCAGTGTGAAAGGGACCTAAGTGATATATTGCTAGAACATGCCATGGATATATGTGGAATTACACCCCAAAATACACTCTGATGCCTCTCCTGAGTAGGGAGATACCGCATGTGTGAGACTTTTTCGGAGACTAGCCGCGTACAGAACCCACATATACCCATGGCATGGGTGAGCAATATATAATTTCAGTGACAACTTTGTGTAATTTTTTTTTTTTTTTTTTTGTTCCTTCCATTATAGCACCTCAGGAGATCAGATAAGCAGTCATAAAATAATAACTGCGTAAATTCTGGAAAATGTACCCTAGTTTGCAGACGCTATAACTTTTATGCAAACCAATAAATATACACTAATTTACTTTTTGTTTTTACCCGAGACATGTGGCTGAATGCATTTTGGGAAAAATTTCTACAATTTAGTTTATTGTAATTTTCTAATGACAAAAAGTAGAAAATATTTTTTTTCAAAATTATCAGTTTTTTTTTCTTTAGATCGCAAAAAAAAAAAAAATAGCAGAGGTGATCAAATACCACCAAAAGAAAGCTCTATGTGTGGGAAAAAAGGACGCAAATTTCATTTGGGTACAGCATTGCATGAACACGCCATTACCAGTTAAAGCAGCGCAGTGCCAATTTGAAAAAGGTGCGCTGGTCCTAAAGTGGGAAATCCTTCCGGGGTTGAAGTGGTTAAGAAATGTATAAAAAGTAATTCATTAAAAAAAAATTAAATAGGCATTCTGTGTGAATGGAAACACACATAGTGGGGTTCTCTCAAATTTGACTGCAAAATTGGACATATGCTTTAGTAATTACAATGGACCTAATATATTTTCCAAAGAAAGCATTCTGCATTTTCTGCAACCTATGTAGCATAAAATTGGAAATAGAATGATTAATTTTTCAGCATGACAATTATACTAAACATGTACTGATGATGTGTCAGGTGTGTGGTCAGTCCTCTTGGGGCGCTCTGTTCCCTGCCAGCCCCTCCTCCCCTCTTGCCCATCCAAGATGCCAAATACACTACTGTGCAAATGTTTTAGGTAGGTGTGGAAAAAAAAAAGCTGTAAGTTCAGAATGCTTTCAGAATATAGTGTTAATAGCTTATTTTTTATCAATTAACCAGATGGAAAGTAAATTAACAGAAAAGAAATCAAAATCAAATCAGTATTTTGTGTGACTACCCTTTGTATTCAAAACAGCATAATTTCTAGCTACACTTGCACGCAGTTTTTTTAAAGGAACTAAGCAGGTAGATTGACCAAAACATCTTCTAATAAGAACTTGTTATATTGCTTTTGGCGCTGCTCAAATTAGAGGTGAAAGCATATTTTGTGTCTCAGACCATGAGGTGCAGGCTTATCCCATTACCAACCCAGAGAGCCAGGAAATGTAGAGAGGAAAGGAGCGCCACTACTCCCAACCAGCCCAGGTGAATAAACAATCAGGAGCAGCCTCAGCCTACAGATGGGTTGAAATGTATCAGGGTGTGTGGTTTGGTGAAGAGATGTAGGCTGAGGCCGCTCCTTATAGTTTATTCACCTGGGCTGGTTGGGAGTAGCAATGATCCTTTTCTCTTTAAAACTTGGAGAACTAACCACAGATCTTCTGTGTATGTAGGCACCTTCAAATTCCTCTGCCTCTTAATGTAATCCCAGACACACTTAATAATGCTAAGATTAGGGCTATATGGGGGCCAAACCATCACTTCCACCATCACTTCTTGTTCTTTATGCTTAAGGTAATTCTTAATTGACATTTGGTGTGACCACTCTTTCAAAAGAGCATCAATTCTTCTTGGTACACTTGCACGCAGTTCTTAAAGAAACTCGGCAGGTAGGTTGTTCAAATCATCATGGAGAACTAACCACAGATCTTCTGTGGATGTAGGCTGCCTCAAATCCTTCTGTCTCTCCATATAATCTCAGACAGACTCAATGATATTGAGATCAGAGCTCTGTGGGGGCCAAACCATCACTTTCATGACTCCTTGTCCTTTACACTGAAGGTAGTTCTTAATATCATTGGCTGTAGGTTTGGGGTCATTGTCCTGCTGCAGAATATATTTAGGGCCAATCACATGCCTCCTTGATGGTATTACATGATGGATAAGTATCTGCCTGTATTTCTCAGCACGGATGACACCATTGATCTTGATCAAATCTCCAACTATTTACAGAAATGCGGCCCCAAACTAGCAAGGAATGTCCACCATGCTTTACTGGTGCCTGCAGACACATTGTACTGCTCTCCAGCCCTGGCTATAGCAGGGGGCAGCTTGTTTGCCGAATGTGTCAAATTTTAACGCATCAGTCCAGAGCACCTGCTCTCATTTTACTGCACCTCAGTTTCGGTTTTAATGCACAGTTGAGTCGCTTAGCCTTGTTTCCATGTCAGAGGTATGGCTTTTTGGCTGCAATACTTCCATAAAGCCCACTTCTGACCAGATTTCTCCAGACAGTAAATGAGTGTACCTGGGTCCCACTGGTTTCCAACAGTTCTGTGCTGATGGCAATGCTGGACATCTTCTGATGGGAAGCAAGCACAATGTGTCTTTCATCTGCTGCATTAAGTTTCTTTGGCAGACCACTGTGTCTACAGTCCTCAACATTGCCCATTTCTTTTTGCTTTTTCAAAAGACCTTGAACAGCACATCTTGAAAACTTTTTTCTGGGAGAGACCTTGCCCATGCAGTATAAATACATTTCTGTCTGGTTGCTGTGCTCGGTCTTGCCATGGAGTATGACCTAAGACATGAAACTGTCTTCCACAACCTCACCTTAGTAGCAGCATTTGGCTGTTCCTCAGTTTTATGCCTTCTACACAGCTGTTTCAGTTAATGACCACATTCAACATACATATGAAATTGATGATTAGCACCTGCTTGGTATAATTGATTAATCATCGTATAATACGTTTTTATTGCTTTCTCAAAAGACAGGTGGTCGTACATAACACCATATTGAACTATATAAATTTATATTCTAACATATCTAGAAATAAACATTATAATATATAATTAAAGTGGTTATCAACCACTTTAACCTACAGGTAAGCCGTGACTGGCGGCTCCCGCGCGCATGTGCGGGAGTGACGTTATGCGACTCTGGACAGTCACAAAGTCGGAGTCGCGGCCCGGAAAGGAAGAGGGGCCGAAGATGGTCACTGTCTGGAGCGGGGACATCGCAGGCTTAGTTTGCAGGTGACACATAATGGGCTACTATGCGATTATTAGCCCATTATGCTTTTACTTTGCAGGGGAATATAGAGGAAGCAAACCCCATCAGGGTTTACTTCCTCTTTAAGACATAAGGGAAGAAAGAAAAAATGGGATTTTATTAAGAACTTACCGTAAAATTATTTTCCCTGAGTTCATTGACAGACGCAGCCTCTATTCATGACACATGGGTTATGTACCTTTTACTAGGAGTAGACTAGGCAGAACGAAA
This sequence comes from Glandirana rugosa, assembly GCA_018402905.1. Classification (NCBI taxonomy): domain Eukaryota; kingdom Metazoa; phylum Chordata; class Amphibia; order Anura; family Ranidae; genus Glandirana; species Glandirana rugosa. The sequence continues at coordinate 2,335,251 of BLSH010337841.1, read as the reverse complement.
GTTCAGAAAGCAAAGCTGGCCCCTCCCAGGGGCTGTCCTTACTCAGCACATAACCCCTCAGCCCTGCATAGCATATCAGTTCGTAACAAGCCGTACAAACACAACACCAAGTGGTGGGTGCTGCGTCTGTCAATGAACTCAGAGAAAAGGATTTTACGGTAAGTTCTTAATAAAATTCCATTTTCTCTTACATTCATTGGACAGACGCAGCCTCTATTCATGACACGTGGGGACGTCCCAAAGCAGTGTCAAACAAGAGGGGTGGGAAAACAACAACTGTACCCAACAGAAAGTTCTCGGGAAGGCGCCAGCCGCGCCTACACTGCCGCCTGCAAAACTTTGCGGCCAAAAGCAGCATCCGCGGATGCTGACACATCAACTTTGTAAAACTTAAAGGTGTGCACCGAGGCCCAAGTAGCCGCCTTGCACACCTGAGACACCGATGCTTGGTGTATAAACGCCCAGGAAGTGCTAATCGCCCTGGTGGAATGAGCCGTGACTGGAAAAGGGGGTACTTGGCCACGAACAGCATACGCATGGGTCACGGTCTGTCTGATCCAACGTGAAACCTTGCGCGGTCCATCCGTCAGCACAAACAGCGCATCCGACTTCCTAAAAGGAGCCGTAGCTGCCAAGTACACCCGCAACGCTCTCACCACATCCAAGGAATGCAGAGCAATCGCCTTAGGGTGAGACAGATGCAGACACAAAGAAGGGATAACAATGTCCTCATTAATGTGAAAAGAGGAGACTACCTTCGGAAGAAACGAAGGAGACAGACAGCACCGCCTTATCCTTATGTAGAACCAAATAAGGGGACCTACACAACAAAGCTGCCAATTCAGCCACCCGCCTAGCGGATGTGATAGCCACCGAGAAGGCGACCTTCTGAGACAGGAATTGTAAGGGAATATCCCTGATCTTCTCATAAGGCGGTTTCTGCAGTACAGAAAGTACCAAGTTCAGATCCCACGGCGCCAGGGGGGACCGTACCTGAGGAACCACATGACGTACACCCTGTACAAAATGTATGGATCAAAGAATGCGTCGCCAAAGGACGCTGAAACAATCGCCAGAGCGGAGGTTTGGCCCTTGAGGGTGCTCAAAGCCAACTTTTGGTCCAGGCCTTGTTGAAGAAAGGCCAGCACCCACGCAACTGCAAAAGAAAGGGGGTTCCAAACCCCCTGCCTCGCACCAGACTATATATGCTTTCCAGGTGCGATGATAAATCTTGCGCAAAGTACACTTGCACGCCTTAAGCATGGTGGGGATCACTGATTCAGAGACTCCCCTGTCCTTTAGTACCTGGGACTCAATAGCCATGCCGTCAAAGCCAGTGAGGGTAAAGCAGGGTGCAAGATGGGGCCCTGTGATAGCAGATCCTCGCGAAGCGGGAGCCGCCAGGGAACGATGTTACCATCCGCACAAGAGGCCGAGGCCAATCCGGAGCCACCAGGATTGTCGAGATTCCCTCCACTTCTATCCTGCGCAGCAACCGCGTTAGAAGCTTGAGAGGAGGAAAGGCGTACAGAAGCCTGTACCGGGACCACGGAGCCACTAGGGCATCCGTGGCTGCCGCCAACCGGTCCCTTGACCGGCACACAAAGGTCTTCACCTTGTGATTGAATCTGGACGCCAGGAGATCCACATCTGGCGTGCCCCACCTTTCGCAAATCTGGCGAAACACCTCCGGATGCAAGGACCACTCTCCCTGGTCCAGCTTTTGGCGACTTAGGAAGTCCACCTTCCAATTTTCTACGCCCGGAATGTAGATGGCAGAGAGTGCTGGCACATGAAGCTCTGCCCACTTTAGAATGAGGGCTGCCTCTGCTGCTGCCACAGAGTTTCTCGCTCCGCCTTGATGGTTCACGTACGTCACCGCCGTGGCGTTGTCCGACTGAACCCGAACTGGGAGAGCGCGCAGCCTCGCCGACCAGTGGGAGAGACAGAGCCTGATCGCCCTCAGCTCCAACACATTGATCGGAAGTCGAGAGAAGGCTAGTTACACAACCTCGACTCCCGCTAGTCCGAGACAGAGAGGGTGACCAGCCGCTCCGACGCGCGAGAGGGTCAAGCCCAAGTCAGCCTGTTGCGGTGCCGCCACTGCATGCACTTGGTAGTTCCGCCTCGCTCTTTGAGACACCGTCGTCGTCTCCGTCGGGAGTAAGATTTCACCCGTCTCGAAGTACACGGTCGTGAGAGACGGTAGATGTAAGGCCCGCATCTTTTAACCTTCCACCTGAAGGATTCAGCGGTTTTCGACCTGGTCCCTCTCACCAGGAACGTAGGCCTCCACAAAGCGGTCTAAACGCTTTCCACCCCGTGCGGTCTACACCTAGAGGACCGCAGGTCTAAGTTAGTGTTCCACTTCTGGAAACACACGGCCAGTTCCCTGGCCAACCGCCGT
>BLSH010337841.1:2321501-2332256 GCA_018402905.1 Glandirana rugosa | reverse complement strand
TGTTCGGACATCGACCATACAGCCCCTAGCAGAGCTAGTCGACGCTCCAGAGGGAGTCTTAAATTGGACGGGAAGAACCTGTCGGAGATGCGAGCGGCCCACCGGTCCGCGAACCCCAGTAGTCGGGCCCCCCACCCAAGATTCGGGCAGGGGCAACCCATCATGAGGAGGCTTGCGTTGCCAGGGACGCTTACCAGAGCCAGACTTGCCGGGCCGGGAGTTCCTGCCCACCTGACCGGGCGCACGAAAAAAAAGTTTTTGCCCAGAGGGCTGAGGCCCGTTTGTGGCGTTGTTCACGCCGCTTGGGTTCCGGAAAAAACGCACTCTTCCCCCCGGTGAAATCCTTAATGATTTCATCCAATTGGGGCCCAAAGAGCCGACCACCCATTGAAAAGGAAGATCCGTGATGCCCTTTTTGGACGCGTGATCAACCGACCAGCGTCGCAGCCGCCTAATAATGATTGCAAATACCGAAATTTTTGACAAGTCCAGAGATGTGTCACAAAGATAACGAAGCCCTTGCACCAGATGGTCTGCTCGCTGCACGGATTCAGGTGAATCGACGCCACCCCAAGCCTTAATCCACTCCATCGCACACACCATGAGCAACTGAGCTACCATGACTGACGCCAAGACCGGTCGCATGGCTGACCCGCCACCAAAAAGAGTGCCTTGGACACTGCTTATGTAACAGGCTGTCCTCAAAGGGATAGCGCACAGAAAAACATTTCGGCAGGGTAAAGGAATTTAGTGGACGTTGCCATTCCTTATACACATACTAGTCAAAATACTGGAGGTAGGGGAACACCTAGAAGCACGAGAGGGCTTCTTGGACCCAAACGTATAGGCAAAAGCCTGTGCCTCTCCAGCCTGATCCAGGCGCAGAGAATTGCGGATGGCCGCGACCAGGGCGCCCACCAGCGCGCCACCGAGGCCCCCTGGTCCTCCTCCCCATCAGAAGGCTCCACGGGGGTCTCCGTGACCCCAGAGCCCCCCTTCCGGTTCCGTGTCCTCCTCAGATGATTGCGGGGGAGGGGGAACGCTTTTTGGGGCCCCCCCCTACATTGGTCCGATTCCCCCCGGGCGAAAAACTCCTCCAAGATGGAGGTTAACTGATCTAGGGGAACCAGAGGTCCCAGCGTGGCCTGTGCTTCTGCGGACCCCTCCGAAGAAGCAACTGTCTGTTCAGCCGTCATTGCGCCACCGCCAGGACACTTGTGAGGCCTACCAGCCATCACCCCCCACAGTACCACCCCCTGCAGAGCCTCAGGACTGCCCAGTAAGACTCAACACCGCCGCTCCTGCACCCCAGGGAGAAAAACAGCAATACTTGCGGAACCCTGTGCTACTGTGCTCTTAAAAGAGGCCGCCACTGTCTGTCACTGCCACCGCTTGCTGTGCCGCTGCTGTTGATTTGCCGAGTGCTGCTAATGCTGCTGCACCGGAGGAAGGAATGGCGCCAAAAGCACATGTAAAGTCCCATACAAGGAGACTAACCAAAAGTGGCCAGGACAATCAGGCGGGCGGGCATGAGGGGGAAGAGAGAAGGTTAGGGACCAGTGCACCTGAACCCCCCCCCCCCATCGGAACAGGCACCGCTAGTCGTCCCCCTCCGCCACCAGGGGGGAGGGGGTGTCACCCATCCAGGCGGGCATAGCGGGTAACCACCCAGTGCAGACCTTCCTCCCCCAGATGGGGTGGGATGCTGCCGGCCAAGGGACCCCTGGAGCAGGCCACAGCCTGGACGCTGGGTACGCAGGTGGGGTGTTTAACCCACCGGCCACCCGCACGGAACGGGCAGGATGCGGCGACCCTGCCATAGCTAAGGGTGGCTCACATCCGTCGGCCGTGCTGGGGAGATGGCAGGACAATGTACATCTGTGTTGTCCCCAGTTGGCTACTTGATAGCAGTCTTCATCAGAAGGCTTACGCAAAATGAAAAAAGACAAAGAAAAAACTTTAGGGGGAACCGCAGTTCCCAGCAGGGAACCAGGTCTAACTCCTTGCACTAGGCAGAAGAAAACTGATATGCTATGCAGGGCTGAGGGGTTATGTGCTAAGGACGGCCCCCTGGGAGGGGCCAGCTTTGCTTTCTGAACTTTTGTTCTGCCTAGTCTACTCCTAGTAAAAAGGTACATAACCCACGTGTCATGAATAGAGGCTGCGTCTGTCAATGAACGCAAGAGAAAAAAGAAATTAAATTCAAGCCAACATGCCCAAATTTTTGAATGGTTCACAACAAATATAATTTATCTATTTTTGTAGCCATTGGGCTACAGTAGGTACTCTGCTTCCAGAACAGGGGAATCAAAGATTATGCGGCGTTTAATAAGTGCGGAGTAATTGAATTCCTGTATCTGCCTACTGACACGTTCAAGCTTTATTTACTCTTTCTGTATGATTGAGACTGTGTCAGCAACCACCTTCCAATACTCCTGAATATGGGGGCAAATCCACCAAATATATCCATGCGTTGTGGTACCACCACAGTCCCAACAGAGGTGAAACCGCAGAGGTCATTACATGTAGTCCGTTTGGAGTATACCAATGAATAAGGAGTTTATGGTTCACTTCCTTTATTTTGGAAGAAATAGAAGACAGACGAGCTAACTTATTGTTGGAGATACTCAAATGCAAGTCTTTTCCCCAGCTATCTAGATAACCAGTGTAGCGGGGACCATGGAGGGATAATAAAGCTTTATAAAATAATTATATGCAAAGTGGGGGGCGGGGGAGTTTTTAACCCCAGTACTTTTTCAACCTGGTTCAATTCAGACGATGAGCAGATCGGCTGTAGCAGATTATGTACAAGAGAGTGTTGCGCATATCGCCACTGGTCCATAGTAGTAGGCATAGTATTACCACAAAGTCTGTAAAGATTTTAATTTACTCTCAAAAAATTGATGTAACTGGGGCTAACACTCTCTAAACCAACTCTTAAACCCTTTATTTAGAGATTCTGGCGAGGAAAAAATATGACCTAGAAGGAGCATAAATGGAGAGTTATACTTCCAGAAATATCCAGAATGCAATGAATCCCATATGGATAGGGACTATATGGTCAAATGTGATACTGAAGATAACCCCCTAAATTTACGTGGGAGCCATGGAACCGCGGACAAGTCTTTGTCTGCTAAGGCTGATTCCACCTATACCCAGATTTTTATATCACCAAATTGTTTCCATTTTGCAATTCGCTTTAAACCTATTGCATAATCGTGTATAGTTTGAAATTGGGCAGTGCCAGCCTGACCAATTGCTTAGGTCTATATAAAATGGCTCGAGAAACCCTTGCATGCTTGCCTTTCCATATATATCATGTGAAATAAGTGTTTGTAAACTGGAACAAAAAACCTATGGGGATCATTTGGAAAAAAAACAAACAGATGCAAGGTAGAATATTCATCTTAACAAACACTTATTTTACCCAGCCAAGAATGGCACTTTACGAACCACCTTCGCAGATCTATCTTAATAGCGTTTAACAAGGGAAGGTAATTATGTCTAAATGAATCTGAAAGATAAGCAGTCAAATTGACTCAAGCTTTGGCCTAACTGGCTGCCAAAAGGAAGGGAAATACTGGTTTAAGCTTCGATACCCCTCTAGCTAGGATAGTAATGTTTACTATTTCGGACTTAGACATATTAATTTTATAATTGGATAACGCTTGAAAGGAATGTAAAGAGGCCATAAGATTGGGTAAGGAAATTCGGTTGCTGAACAACAGATCATCCGCATTAGCGGCTAATTTATGTTCTTTGCCTTTCACCCTCACCTCACGAATATCAGGTCTAATGGTTTGGAGAAAAGGTTCCAAAAACAAAACAAAATAATAATGGGGACAAAGGGCACCCTTGATGAGTTCCGTTGTATAGTGTAAACGGATCGCTTAACACTCTGTTAATCCTTATTCGCGCAGTGGGTGAATCGTATAACAAGGATATTCTGATTAACATTTTGGGGCCAATTCCCAGAGACATGATTAATTATTCCCAGTCAACCCTGTCAAATGCTTTTTAAGCATCTAAAGATAATAACAGGATGGGCTAGGAACAATGTTTAACATATGAAATGATTGATAGTATCCGGAGCGAGTTATCTCTAGCTTTGCGACCTGGAACAAACCCCGTTTGATCAGGGTCTATCCATCTTGGTAGCAATGGGTAGAGCCTGTCAGCTAATATTTTTGCATAAAGTTTGATATCCATATTTAATAGAGAGATCAGGTGATAATTCCCACAATGGGCTGGGTCTTTTTCTGGTTTTGGCAGTAGTGTTATATAAGCATTAACTGTCTCTGGAAGAAAGCCCCCCCGGCCTGTTATCGAATTGGCATAAGAAGTTAAGTGTGGAATGATGATGTCCTTAAAAGTTTTATAGTATGCCCATCTGGACTGGGTGCCTTTCCTGGTGGTGTTAATGAAGGGCAGACAGAGCTTCCTCGGACAGTCTAGGTAGTCTTGATTCCCTTTCATGCGCCCCCTGCTAACTTGTTTCTTCTCTCCCTCAAACTCATACCTAGTCCGAATATTATAGTTCTATATACACTACTTAGGTGTTATATGTACCTGCACTGAACACAGCTTTTACTGCTCAACCGCTTAGGGTTTTAATACAACCAGAGAGCACTGTTCTGATACAACATGATAACCCTGGCTTATGATTGGCAAACTTGTATCAACATGCCATTTTTCGTGTACCCTATTTGGACAAGGTGTTATTGTTTACCTTTCTTCTTTCTTGAAATCAAAATACGGATTTTTAATATTACTTACCTGTAAAATTCTTTTCTTGGAGTACATCACAGGACACAAAGTGTTAATTCATTACTGCTGGGTTACACGCTACCTTCAGGTGAATGGACACTGGCAACCAATAGACAGGAAGTTCCCCCTATATAACCTACCCCACTATGGGATTACCTCCCTTGTTTTTGAAGCAAGCAATATGAATCCCAGAAAGAAGAGGGGAGGGATCTGTATGACCGTGATGCAATTCCAAGAAAAGGATTTTTACAGGTAAGCTGTATTAAAAATCCATATTTCTTTATCATACATCACGGGACACAGAGTGTTAATTCATTACCGCTGGGATGTCCCAAAGCAATATCCCTTGAGGGGAGGGAACACAGTAATCCTAAGCCCACCTTGGACAAAGGACCTAGACTGCTGCCTGCAGCACACTGCAACCAAACGCAGTATCCTCCTGGGCCCTAACAGCCACCTGGTAGAACCTGGTGAATGTATGAACTGAAGACCAAGTAGCAGCCCTGAAAATCTGGGCCATAGACAGCTGCTGATACATTGCCCATGACGTACTCATCCTTCTGTTGGAATGGGCTTTCAAGCCAAAAGGTGTAACCTTAACCTTTAGCCCATATGCTTGGCTAATGACCTGGCGAATCCACCTAGCAATAGTTGAGCTAGTTGCTGCCTGACCCTTCTTAGGGCCTTCCGACAGAACAAAAAAGGAGTCAGTCTTCCTAATAGGAGTTGACATTTTTTAAAAAACTAACTGCCCTAACTACATAAACTGTGTGTAGTAATTTTTCCTCAGGAATCACTAGACTTGGAAATAAGGAGGGCAAAAGAATACCCTGGTTGAGGTGAAACCTGGAAATCACTTTTGGCAAAATATCCTGCCAAGGCCGCATGACTACCTTATCCTGGTGTAAAACCAAGAAATATTCCTTACAAGACAGAGCGGCCAATTTAGACACTGGTCTTGCTGAAGTCATAGTGACCAAAAAAAACTCTCTCAATAAAGAGGACTAAAGGAATCTGCCTAATAGGCTCAAAGGGCTGCTTCTGTAGTGCAGACCGCACCAGATTCAGATCCCAAAGGGGGTAAGGGAGGCTTCACTGGAGGAACCAGTCGCATAGCCCCTTTAATGAATGTTCGCACCAAGGAGTGCGATGCAATCGGTCTTTGAAAAAACACAGACAATGCCGATATCTAACCCTTAATTGTTCCGAAAGGCAGATTCAGGCATACTCCTAATTGTAGGAACTCTAGAATCCTCCCAATAGAATACTTGCGAGGATGCCACTTCTTGGATTCACACCAAGATGTGTATGCTTTCCAAACCCTGTAGTAAATCTTTTTAGAGTAGGCAGGGCTGAATCCGAAATGCCTCTCTTAGGACTCTGGATTCAATAGCCAAACCGTTAAATTTAGCGAGTGTAAAGTAGGATGGAATATGGGTCCTTAAAACAGTAAATCCGGATGGTATGGAAGCACCCATGGATTTCCTACCTCTAACCTCACGCTCTCCGCATACCAGGTTTTCCTGGGCCACTAGGATCACTAGTCTCCCTTCCTCCCGTATCATGCTGAGCAATCGCGGAAGCTGTATTGGAGGAAATACATAGATTAGGGAATACTGATCCCACAGTCATATCAATGCGTCCGTCCCGACTGCCAATGGATCCCGGGTTCTGGACACAAACTTGTCCAGCTTGCTGTTGAACCTGGAAGCCATGATGTCTATGTCAGGAATATCCCAACGTTGACAGATCTGCTGAAAGGTCTCAGGGTGCAGGGACCATTCCACTGGAATCAATTGCTGATGACTTAGATAATCCGCCTGTCAATTGTCCTCCCCAGGAATAAACACTGCCGATAGGCATGGCAAAGTCCTGACCAGAAAACCCTGTAACCTGGCTGACCAGAATACAAGGGCCAAATGTACCGCCTGCATCTACGGGATATTGATAGGCAATGTCCTTTTTGGAGGAGACCATATCCCTTGTACTGATGCCTCTCCCAGGACCGCCCCCCAACCTAGAAGGCTGGCGTCCATGGACACTACTTTCCAGGATAGGGGCAGGAAAGACTTTCCTTTTCTCAAATTTTTGGGCTTTATCCACCAAGAGTGGCTTAGTCTTGCTGATGGAGACAAAGTCATGGGGAAATCAAATGCCTGGCAATTTTTGTTCCAGGCCTTTAAAATGTTGTTCTGTAAGGGTCGGGTGTGAAATTGTGCATAGGGGACTGCATCGAATGAAGCCACCATCTTGCCTAGCAACCGCATGCATTACCTTATAGAAGGTTGCCTTGCCGTTTTACCAGATTTACCATCTGTTTTAATGTCCTTGGCTTTTGTTTCTGGTAAGAACACCCTTGCTGGGGCTGTATCCAGGATCATTCCCAGATATTCCAGCACCTGAACAGGCCTCAGGGCCGATTTTTCTAAATTCAGGACCCACCCTAGGTTTTCTAAGGACTGCACCGTCCTGGCCCCGTTATGTTCCTTGAGAAGTAGATCGTCCAGATATCCTATGACGGATATCCCCATTGTTCTTAGGGATGCCAATACCGGTGCTAAAACTTTTGAAAACACTTGGGGGGCTGTGGCCAAGCTGAAAGGCAGCACCACAAACTGAAAATGACACCCTTCTCCGAAAAGCGCAGACGTATTTGGTGAGGTTTGAATATTGGGATGTGCAAATATGCGTCCTTGATATCTTTGGATGCCATATATTCGCCCTTTCTTAGGGAAGGGACTACCGGACAAATCGATTCAATGCGGAAATGTCGCACCACCAGAAACAGAGCGACTTTAGGTGCAGGATGGGCCTCACTACTTCGTTCGGTTTTGGCACCGTGAAGAGGTTTGCTTATTGGAACCTCTGTAATCAAGCCCTGCACCCTTAGGTGTTCTAGAGCCAGGAATAATAAGTCCTTTTTTTTTTTTTTTTTACAGGATTTAAGGATATATTGGATTCCAGAAAGCGGCAGGGAGGACACTCCCTGAATTCCAATTTGTAGCCTCCTGCTACTGTGGAAATGACCCATTTGTCCTGCACCACCCTTGACCAAGTTCCTGCAAACCGCAGCAACCTTTCCCCCACCATTGTGAGTGGGGGCGTCCCTTCACAAGGCCTACTTGGAATTAGGCTTGGCTGACTTCTGGGTCCAGATTTTTTCTGACCCTGACACCTTCTAAATCCCATCTGTTGAGGCCATCAGAAACTGCCTGGAAGATGCGGAGCTCGGTCCAGGAGCGCTAGGAATTTTGAAGGAAGGGTGCTTACTCACCTTTTTAACTGGGAGCAGTGCACTTTCACCTCCAGAAATTTTTTGGATATATTTATCCAATTCCTCACCAAATAACCTTACTCCTTGAAAGTGAAAGGCAGCAAGCAATCTTTTGCATGGTATTCTGTGGACCAATTCTTCAACCATAACACCCTGCGCATGTGTACTGACAACCGGGCACACCGGGACATCTGGTGAATTGAGTCTTTTTAATGCATCTACCAGAAAGCATAAAGCCGCAGGGATCTCTGATAACTCCTCAGAAGATTCCCCTTGGGAAGGCGGGTTTTCAACCAATCTTTTTGCATGATCCTTGACAGACTGACAAATGCCATTAGCTGCTACAGCAGGTTGAACCACTGTCCCAGCTAACCTTACAAGCTCAATAAAGGCCAACAGCTTCTCTGATTTAGAGGTTGAAAATAGTTCCTCTGAATCTGACTCCTTGGAAGAAGAATCGTCAGTCTGACCTACATCCGGGTCACCCCTTGGTACCTCATCCGCATCCTCAACCCAATCGGGACCCATGTCAGGGGCCTCCATGGGGACGGGTGTCTCTGTGCTCGGCTAGGTTCCCCCTAGGACCAGAGCCCAAGAAGAGGACCTCTCCATCTTCTTACCTTGAGGGATAGCCGCAATCATACTTGCTATTTTGCTCTTGAGACACCCTAAAGCTGCAGCCAAATCCGCCTTAGTGACATAGGCTGCGCCTGTCGAGAAGAGGCTCAGATAGGCCAGTTGCTCCAGGTCTTTTAGGGGAGGCAATATAGGCAGTAAACCAAGGCTTTTCTACCGCAGGTGGTGGTGCACTGGCTCCCTTAAATGCCATCCCCCTCTCCTTTCTGGAAGACATTTGCAAAATCCAGAAAAAGGACACTTTTCCCTTAAGAAGAGCTCTGTGAACAGACCAGTCTTTTAACACAGTCTCTCCCTGGCTTCCCTTACCTGCAGTCACCGTGCCCAGAACCCTGCAAACTCATGGGCCCTCAGGACTCCTGCTCCGTGTCCCTTTGCAGCCCAGAAGTGTTGGCGATGCCCGACCAGCCCTTTTAAAAATGCTGGCTTCCACTTGCTGCTTTCAAAGAGACTTTTTTTTCTCCCCAAAGTAGTAAGCTGAGTCCTGCAGAACAGAGCCCTCTGGTGTCTGTAGCACTGGCACTGCAGGTAAAAGCCAGGAATTTCTTTTTTATCTCTATTTTTAAATTATTTTTTTTAAAAAGATAGGGGAATGTACTTACCATACCCCGGCCACAGGATTCCTAACCTTAGGAGCCAGCCTTCACCCATCACGGTGGGCCTTGTCGCTCAGGACCTTCAAGGACCAGGTCCCTTTTAAATTGCGGGCCACTCCTTTGGACCTGTATAGCACCCTTATGGAATCTTCCTTGGGCAGATAGATCAGGATTTTCCAACAAACTAAAGATCCAGTGACTTAACACATTACAAGCAAAACCTGGTCCAATCGAGGCTCGGGTACCATCCTTTTAGCTTTCTGCCGTTTGAATGGATCTGAAAAAACATCCACTTTCTGGGATGTTAAGAGTCTTTGAAGAGCTCTCACAGCCACGCCCATCATCTTCAGACACTGGCGAAAAAAACTGAGGCAATCACGGAGTGGGAGGGGTTATATAGGGGCAGCTTCCTGTCTATTGGTTGCCAGTATCCATTCACCTGAAGGTAGCGTATAACCCAGCAGTAATGAACACACTCTGTCCCGTGATGTACGATAAAGAAATATATATGTGTCTATAAAAATCAATGACGTGCAAGAAGCATAAGACCAGCACATCTGATAAAATTCACCGTCTGTGAATATCTTTAGTACCATTTAAATAGAAAATTGTATTGCATTACTGAATGGATGTTGTATCAAGGCAAATTAATGTTAAAATCAAACATTTTTGATTGTGAAAAATGCTAACAAACTTAAGTTGATTCTTTAGTGATTATGTAATGTTTTTAAAATGGTTATTGATGAATTCAGACTTTTTGATTTTAACCACTTGACCACTGGACACTTAAACCCCCTTAAAAACCAGACCAATTTTCAGCTTTCAGTGCTCTCACATTTTGAATGACAATTTCTCAGTCGTGCAGCACTGTACCCATATGAAATTTGTGTCCTTTTTTTCACACAAATAGAGCTTTCTTTTGGTGGTATTTAATCACCGCTGTTTTTTTTTATTTTTTTGCGCTATAATTTAAAAAAAAACGAAAATTTTGTAAAAAATGAAATTTTCTTGGTTTCGGTTATAACATTTTGCAAATTAGTAATTTTTCTTCATAAATTCTGGCCAAAATTTATACTGCTACATATCTTTGGTAAAAAAAAAAAAAAACAAATTAGTGTATATTATTTGGTATTTGTGAAGGTTAGAGAGTCTACAAGCTATGGTGCCAATCACTGAATATTGATCACACCTGATGTACTGACGGCCTAATTTCTTGAGACCCTAACAAGCCAAGAAAGTACAAATACCTCCCAAAATGACCCCTTTTGGATGAATGGATTGGTTGGGTGAGCATGGCTGGGTGGTTGAGCATGGCTGGGTGGTTGAGCATGGCTGGGTGGTTGAGCATGGCTGGGTGGGTGAGCAGGGATGGGTGGGTGAGCAGGGATGGGTGGATGAGCAGGGATGGGTGGATGAGCAGGGATGGGTGGATGAGCAGGGATGGGTGGATGTAGGGACGAGTAGGTGGGTAGGGACGAGTAG
>BLSH010337841.1:2278134-2298637 GCA_018402905.1 Glandirana rugosa | reverse complement strand
TGACGGGGTTTCGTATTACAAAAGAGGTGACACGAACTGACATCCCTACCACAAGAATCCCATTATCAGTCGTAAAAATAAGGAGGTTTATGCCGTTCAGCGCAATTACGGTTTCTCGAGTTAAAACCAGAGTAGGCTGGCGTCTTGAAAGAGGGTTGGGAAGAGACTCAGTAAATCTACAAATGACCGTTCGAAGTCTACCCGGACATGTACACAGAAGAACTCCTCCCCCTGGAACGCCCGTGACGTCCTAAAATTGGTGAACGGCTGGCGGCTAGCCTCTAACTGCCGCCGTTTCACCGAGACATTGCGTTTTGCGGCATGTTTACATACACGGACCTCCGCTCATTCGCTCCGGGGGGGGCATCGCGGGTGGCCGGCGGCAATCGAAGCCGCCGCACCCGCTCCCCGGCCCCCCCCGAACACAGTGAGCACAGTATCTCTGTATCGCAGCCGCCGTCATATGACGGCGTTTTGCGTTACAGAGCCACTTTGCCGCCGTCAATCTCCGATCGGCGGTCGGCAAGTGGTTAAAATCCTGCAGTGCCCGCAAGGTCCCCCTCCTCAAGAAGACACATGTACAGGCCCATCTGAAGCTTGCCAGTAAACATCTAAATGACTCAGAGAAGGGTTGGGAGAAAGTTCTGCGGTCGGATGAGACCAAAATTGAGCTCTTTGGCATTAACGCGACTTGCCGTATTTGGAGGAATAAAAATGCTGACTATTACCCTAAGAACACCATCCCTACAGTCAAGCACAGTGGAGAAAACATTATGCTTTGGGGCAGTTTCTCTGCTAAAGGTACAGACAGACTTTGCCGTATTGAGGGGCCAATGGATGGGGCTATGTATTATAAAATCAAGGATGAAAACATTCTTCCCTCAGCCAGGACACTGAAGATGGGTCGTGAAAATGCCCAGACTCGCCATAGGGCACACCGGGCTGCATGTCCTAAAGGCAGCCTGTTTATGACCAGCCTGCATGGCAGGAGATAACGCCGACCACGGTCCGGACAGGGCTAACACAGACTTCGGCCGCCGCTCATCTCCCTGTATGCGGCTGTGCCTAAAGCAGGGCTGGCGCCAGCAAACTAGGACATGCAAAAGATGGTGGGAGAAAAGCACCAGCAGGGGACAGACACCTCCTTGGCCGGCTGCTGGAGATATACCTGCACTTAAGGGACAACAGCGGCTTCTTCTCCTAACACCAGCCGGCACCCTGACAGCAGTGTGTGTTACAGCCAAAGTCCGGCTCTGTAGCGGCCGGGAAAGGGGGTGGACTGGGTGGGTCTCTGGTGGACCAGGGCCGTCTCTCTGCTGGACCAGGGCCGTCTGTTTGCTATATGGTGATGTCCGTTTGCTGGATTGCGTTGTCTCTCAGGATAAATATCCCGTCACAAACCACCCGCGTGAATGCGTGCGCCCCCACCACCCAGGGATTGGGCTGCCCAGTCTAAAATGCCCGGGTCTATTTTTTGTCCCAGTCTGGGCCTGGTTGTGGATGGGTCTTGCAGCATGACAATGACCCAAAACATAGCACCAAGGCAAGGGAGTAGCTAAAGAAGCAACACATTAAGGTCATGGAGTGGCCTAGCCAGTCTCCAGACCTTAATCCTATAGAAAATTTATGGAGGGAGCTGAAACTGAGTTCCCAAGCGACAGCCAAGAAACCTTAAGGATTTAGAGAAGATCTGGACCAAAATCCCTCCTGAGATGTGTGCAAACCTGCTAACCAACTACAAGAAACATATTCCCTCTGTGCTTGCCAACAAGGGTTTCTCCAACAAGTACTAACTCATGTTTTGCTTGGGGATCAAATACTTACTGAACTGAAACTCAATTTATAGCATTTGTATTGTGTTTTTCTGGATTTTTGGTTGATATATAGACCGTTCATTTCTTTGCAAATGGGAAAACTTACAAAAAATGCAGGGGATCAAAAAATTATTATCCCCACTGTGGAGAGGTCAAAATATCTATATATCTCAAGGGGGAGAGCCGTGCCAGACTCAGGAAGGCTCCAGACAATATTGTCAGGATCCACCCACTGACTGATGGACAGCTGACCCTGTCTTTCAGCACATAGCTGAGGGCTGGAGCCAGCAACGCCCATCCTCCCCCCAGCCCAGCATTTCAGTGAGTGCTGGGGAAGCAGAACAGAGAGTGGTGACCGAAAGTAACTGCTCTCTGCTCAGAGCAGACTGAGAACTGAGCAATCAGCGATAATGTTATCACCGAGTCCTTGGTCTTACAGCCAGCGCTACAGAGGAATCATTGGCTTATGCAGCTTCTGCTTTCTCCGCGGCCACCCATTTCCTCTGCTGCCAGTGCCGGCTTCATGCAACCCACTTGCCGAACCGCCATCCCAGAGCATGGACACGCGCTTCCCTGGTTTGAAGTTGCAAGTGAGCACCCCTGCTGTAGAGCCACTCCTACCAGAAAGAAAGTGAGCCTCCAAACTCTTTTCTGTGGCATCTTTAAAGGCTGGGACGGTCATGGTCTTATTTAAGTAAGAACACGATTTCCTGCAGAACTCTTCCTCCATGGGATATTGCTGAGTAAATGGCATTGTGAGTACAACTTCTTTGGGTGAGACCAATTGTCTCACATCAATTCCTGCGAGTGCACCAGAAAAGATTTGGGATTTACTGAAATCCACCAGGACTAAAATTCAGTGACCTTAGGAGAAGAGGGATCTTGAAATGATAACCAAGTTGATGCTCGCCACATTCACTAGGGAGTCTTCTGTAATTTTCTGTGTCTGAGACAGCCTTGGACCCCAAGACTCCTCCAGTGATGACTCATCTCCAGAGACTTTACAATTCTTGGCAGTTTCCTTGTCTTCCTTATTTTGAGGATTTTCCACCGATTGAGAAACCCTAAGAGCTGATTACACAAACCAGAAATAGCTGCAGAGAACTGCTCCCCTCATACAAAGAAACCCCAGAATTGTGCCTCTGAGAAAATAGAAATATTAGAAAAAGGCAGGGTTTCAGAGCTAATCTGGCCATTAGGAGAGCCACTGCCAGGAAAACTGACTGAGGTATCTGTAAACCCACTCATTGACCTTCACTTCCACCTACCTGCCTGCATGAGGTCATGGCTTTCTGAGGATTAGTAGGCTAATTACACACCAAAAGGGAAGGGCCACCCATCTGAGAAGAGTGTAGGTATTAGCCGTAAAACCTCAGTGGCAGTCCCTCCCTGTAGTCCCAATACTTGTGCCCTATTCAGATGAGTGAAATGACTGCTACTTCTGAGCTCTGGTAAATTGACAGACGCTACTGCATGTAGCGCTCCACATGGGGAAACCAGTGCCTGGTAGACCCCTCAAAAATATTACATTGTACAGCAGGCATCACTAAATGATGGAAAGCAATCTGGATCCAGACCAAGCCACAGTCCCATCCAGCCTTCAAGGTTGAGCCATTTAGGAGCTGCTGCTCTCGTTATCACAGCAGAGTGGAAAGCATGAGGCAGAGCAATTCTGGACTGAGTGCAGAAGGCACAGCAGCGCTGGACAGAGGGAAGGAGAGGGAGCTGCCTGAGTTAACTTTTCAAGTTAACCTGCAGGTGATTGTTTACTAGGGCACAGGGGGGTCCCAGCAACCAATCACCAGTTAATGAAATGTTAACCCAGGCAGCTCCTGGCCTCTGTCCAATGCTGCTGAGACTCCTGCCTGTATTACTATGGCTATTTTAGTGATTATGACATACATATGGAATAGTAAATTTGAGCTACCATGCATTGTTTTTAGAAGGTAGGATTCATCTATGCATATGGTAATGAACTTGCTGAACTGGTTCATGCTAAAGGAAGGGAGGTTGGCAGGAAGTAGAGGGGAGGGAATCAAAGGACTTAGACAGTCATGTGCTGGGGACAAAGGAACTGGAAAGTTTTTTGCAGGACTCCAATAAGCAAGGAGCAGTCTGGAGAGATTCTGAATAAAAGGAAGAAGACTATCACCAGGAAGAACCAAGTTAAGTAACTTCAAAGGAAGGATAGATGGTTTTTGCATGTTGTAGGCATATTTTGTAATATGTATGTTTGTATGCGGTTTGTTTTTCGTACGAGTACAGCATTTTTGTATAGTAAAGCAAATACATACTACAAAAGTTTTATGCTTCCTTGCTTTTACCGCAAAGAACCTTCAAAGACAGAGCAAACCACTAAAGTTCAAATGAAGCAGACCTGTTTTCTGTGGTGTTGAGCTGAGGAAGATGCTGCGTAAGCTGTTTAGGAAAAGAAATGCTGCAGAGGTTTCTGGTGACCAGGAGGGGGTATGCAAAATGCCTACTTGGGTCAGAGATAGTCAGTAGATGCCTGTTGGGAGGGAGCGTACTAGAGATGCTCCCCTATTGAGCAGAGCTTGGGGTGAAGGAGTCTGATTTTTTTCTAAAATTTTAGTCTTAAACATTTGGGTTCAGTAAGGGAGGGATGCGGGCAGTAGCTGTGTTTGGTTTGCACTCCGCTCATGCTCTACATCAGTATGAATCTGAAATGACAAAGGCAGACGTAGAATGAGCCTTACTGAAAAAGCTTCTTGCAGTGGCTACTGAGTGTTCGTAAAACCTGCTTTGGCTTCGAAATGTGTGTTCAAACCACTGCAGGTAAAGCTGAAGATTTATAAATACCATGCTATACCCTAATGTGAGTCAGCAGCCAGCACAACAAAGTGACAAATTTGTAAGAGAATGTGGGTAAATGTGCAGCGCTAAATTAAATACCTGATCATGAAAACATAATAGGTTCACTTGTATATACACACACATCAAGAGCATATATCAAAGTAATAAAGTGCAGCAGTGAATGTAGACACTCTTTACTCCGGAGGTTACTGGTTCCTGACCCCTCCTCACATGTGGAGTAGTGCCATAGCTGGAGGGAGATTTCCCAGGAGCATCCAGGATCAAGCGGCATACCATCTTTACACACCAGTGGTCCTACACTGTCAAGCCTTGCTGACCTATAGGGCATATGCTCTCCTGTGTCCACAAGTTCCAGTAAGTCCTTTCAATGTTGGTGGTGGTGGGTGTGTCCACACAGGAGACCTTCACAGTAACCCACAGAGGATTCATGGATGTTTTTTCTATCTTTACTTTGGAAACATCATTTGCCATCTCATTCGTATGAGACTTATGGACAAATTATTGCCTTTATAATTATTACTGTTGCACGTGGTTCACAAGTTCTTAGCAAAACCTTTTATATGTTTGCTACATTCACTGCATGCATTTTATTACTTTGATCTATGCTCTTGATGTGCATATGTATAAGAGTACCGTTCGTGTTTTCATGATCAGGAATTCCAGATAAAGACCTCCACTGCCCCATCTGGAGTGTAAGGAATACGGCTGAATTATGGGACCAAGCCCACGGAAAGATGTTTTCAGAGACTTCTGTGGGCACATCACCTAAGGACACTACTTAAAAACTGTGGCTCGGCTGAGCTATGAGAGGTTACACTAGGGTGGGAAGATTCCTGCCTTTTCTTTTGCCAGTCAGCATGGCAGCATAACCCAAGTAATCATGAATATGAACTCTTGTGTGTTGGTATGTGCAAAAATTAGCTTTGCTGTACTACAGGATCACAGATAGGAATGCCACATTGTCACTCTCAGATTTTTAATTTGTAAATCTTAGGTAGCCCCACCTTGTTCCAGTACTCTGCATGGTGCCAGAAGAGAACCGAATTTCTTTTTCTTGCCAAATATCTTCCCCATCTGAACCGTCATCTTCATCATCATCAAATTGTTGAATGCGCTCTTTATAGCAGATCTCAAATAGATTGGAATTAGGCTGAAGACAAAAGAATATTGTAAACAAAACTGCTGTACACTACAGCACACTGCCAACTCTTTATTCTGCGCTGCCACCCCTAAATACAACTATTTAGTCAATATTCGTCTTAAATATACATCAACTCTGTAGTGCATATAAACCAGCACACCACTTCTACCGTTTGTACTGTTCATCAAAAGGATTGGTTTCCTGTTAGTACAAATAAAAAAGGAATTTTGACTTTCATGTAAATTGCATATCTTGGGAGTACAGGAGAGAGGTTAGATATTCAGACTGACTTACAGGATGCCAACTTTAAAGGGGTTGTAAACGCTCAAGGTTTTTCACCTTAATGCATTCTATGCATTAAGGTGAAAAACCTTTTCACTTGCAGCATCCCCCCTTTACTTCCTGAGCCCGAACCAATCCCGCGCTGGGGACGAGGCTCGGAGCTCACTCGAGCTGCTCCGGTTTTCATTGGCTGGATCCAACATAAACCCCCTACCTAGCTCAGCTCATCAGTTCGTAACAAGCCGTACCGAAAACAGAGCGTAGAGGGGTGGGTGCTGCGTCTGTCAGTGAACTCTGAGAAAAGGATTTTACGGTAAGTTTTAATAAAATCCCTTTTTCTCCTTCGTTCACTGACAGAAGCAGCTCTTCGTGACATGTGGGGATGTCCCAAAGCGGTGTCAAAAAACAGGGGCGGGTAAACGATAACAACTGTACCCAACAGAACCTCTAAGGAGGCGCCAGACGCGCCTACACTGCAGCCTGTAAAACTTTATGGGCAAAAGCTGCATCCGAGGATGCAGACACATCAATCTTATAAAACTTTGTAAAAGTGTACCGAGGCCCAAGTGGCCGCCTTGCACACCTGAGACACCGACGCCTGGTGTCGGAAAGCTCAGGAAGTGCTAACAGCCCTGGTAGAATGAGCCGTGACTGGGAAAGGGGGGACCTTGCCCCGAACAGAATACGCATGGGTCACTGTCTGTCTAATCCAACGGGAAACAGAAGCCGACGAGGCCACCAAACCCTTGCGCGGGCCATCCGTCAGTATAAACAAAGAATCAGACTTCCGAAAAGAAGCTGTGGAATTCAGATACACTCGTAAGGCCCTTACGACGTCCAAGGAATGCAACTCAAATTCCTTAGGATGTGAGGGCCGTGGACACAAGGAAGGAAGAACAATATCTTCATTAATGTGAACAGAAGAAACCACCTTCGGAAGAAACGAAGGAGATGGGCGCAAAACCGCCTTGTCCTTGTGCAGGACCAGATAGGGAGACTTGCACGACAGTGCAGCCAGCTCAGCGGATGTAATGGCCACAAAGAAAGCCACTTTCTGCGACAGCAGTTGTAAGGGAATCTCCCTGATCTTCTCATATGGCGGTTTCTGAAGCACAGAAAGCACCAAATTCAAATCCCATGGAGCCTTCGGGGACCGCACCCGAGGCACCACATGGCGCACACCCTGTACAAAGGTACGAATCAACTAATGTGATGCCAGGGGTCTTTGAAAAAGAATCGCCAGAGACGATATCTGGCCCTTGAGAGTACTCAAGGCCAGCTTTTTGTTCAGGCCCTGCTGTAAAAAGGTCAGGACCCTGGACACCACGTAAGAGCGAGGATTGTGACCCTCCGCCTCGCACCAAGCTATGTAAGCCTTCCAGGCGAGTTAATAAATCCTGCGAGAAGTACACTTGCGTGCTTTGAGCATGGTAGGGATCACGGAGTCAGCGACACCCCTATCCCTCAGCACCTGGGACTCAACAGCCAGGCTGTCAAAGCCAGTGAGGGTAAAGCAGGGTGCAAGATGGGCCCCTGAGACAGTAGATGGTCTCGCAGCGGGAGGCGCCAGGGAGCGTCCGCCACCATCTGCACCACGTCGGCATACCACGGACGCCGAGGCCAATCCGGAGCCACCAGGAACAACGGAATTCCCTCCGCTTCCACCCTGCGAAGCAACCGCGGAAGAAGCTTGATTGGAGGGAAAGCGTACAGTAGATGATACCTGCCCCAAGGGGCCACGAGAGCGCCCGTGGCTACCGCCAACGGATCTCTCGTCCTGGACACAAAGTTCTTTACTTTGTGGTTGAATCGAGACGCCATGAGATCCACATCCGGCGTCCCCCACTTGTGGCAAATTTGGCTGAACACCTCTGGAGGGAGAGACCACTCTCCCTGATCCAGCGTCTGGCGACAGAGTCCGCCTGCCAGTTTTCCACGCCTGGAATGTAAATGGCGGAGATTGCCAGAACGTGAAGTTCTGCCCAACACAGGATCAGAGCTGCTTCTGCTGCAGCTGCTGAACTCCTTGTTCCGCCCTGGTGGTTCACATAGGCCACTGCTGTGGCATTGTCCGACTGAACCCGAATCGGACGACCTCGCAACCTCACTGTCCATCGAGGTAAGCAAAGCCTGATCGCCCTTAGCTCCAGCACACTGATCGGGAGGCGAGATTGCTGCGCCGACCAATGGCCCTGGGCAGACAGTTGCCCCAGGACCCCGCCCCAGCCCGACAGGCTGGCGTCCGTCGTGATTATCACCCAATGAAGGGGCAGGAACGACTTCCCCCGAGTCAGAGCCGGGTCCCGAAGCCACCAGGTCAGAGTCCCTGGTCTGGGAGTTCATGCGGATCAGAAGGTCCAAGGACCGTGGAGACCTGTCCGACCGGAACAGAATCGCTTGGCGAGTGTGGCTCTGGGTGTAAGGCACCGCCTCAAAAGTGGAGACCATGATCCCCAGCACCCGCATACAGAACCGTAATGATGACTGCCGGTGTGACAGTAAGGTTCGGACCGCCGTCTGCAGCGACAGTAACTTGGCCGGAGGTAGGAATACCTTCGCCTGCTCTATGTCCAGAATCAGACCCAGATACTCCAGGCGACGGGACAGAGATACCATGGACTTCTTCAGGTTGATCAACCATCCGAGATCCTGCAATGAAGTCATGGTGATCCTCACATTCTCCTCCAGAGCCGGGGAGGACTCCGCTCTCAGGAGCAGGTCGTCTAGGTAGGCAACTACCGCAATGCCTCTCTGCCTCAGTAACGCTAGTACTGGGGCCACCAGCTTGGTGAAAACCCGAGGAGCTGAGGCCAGAGCGAAAGGGAGTGCCACAAATTGGTAATGGAGGTCCCCCACCGCAAAGTGCAGAAAATGCTGATGTCGGGGACAAATGGGAAGATGGAGATACGCGTCCCTGATGTCCAGAGACGCCAGGAAGTCCCCCTGAAGGAGGGCTGCCACAACCGAACGAATTGATTCCATCCGGAACTTCTGTGCTTTTACATACCGGTTCAGGGCCTTCAGGTCCAGAACTGGCCGGACCCCCCCTCCGTTTTTGGAGACCACAAACAGGTTTGAGTAAAAACCTCGAAACCTCTCCCCTGGAGGTGCGGGCACAATCACCCCCTGGTCTGAGAGTGCTTGAACAGTCCCAAAGAGGGCCTCCCGACGCCACTGCGGGAGGTTCAAATTCTATGGGGAGAACCTGTCTGGGGGTAGAGTGCTGAACTCTATCCTGTACCCGGTGGACACCACCTCCTGAACCCATCGGTCGGAAATGCGAGTAGTCCACCGGTCTGCGAACCCCAGAAGACGTCCCCCCACCCGAAGCCCGGGTTGGGGCAGCCCATCAGGCACAGGAGGGCTTGTCTTCTGCCTTTTCAGTTTTGCGCTGCCGCTTACCGTGTCCTGCAGCGGCCTTGCCAGGACGTTTCCCTCTTCCTGCTGCGCCAGAGGCGCGAAAAAAACCTCTTCTGACCTGAAGAGACAGGCCCCTGTCTACGGCGGAAATCTCCCCTTCGGGGCTCCGGGCGGAAAGTGCTCTTTCCACCAGTGAAATCCTTAATGATCTCATTCAGCTGTGGACCGAAAAGACGCCCCCCCCCCTGGAAAGGAAGATCCGCAAGGCCTCTTTTGGACGCGTGGTCCCCTGACCATGAGCGTAACCCAAGGACTCGTCTGAGAATGACGACAAATACAGCCATTTTGGATAACATAGGGAGCAGATCCAGAGCTGCATCACAGAGGTATTTGATACCCTGAAACAAAAATTCAGCCTTCTGCGGCGCATCCATCAGGCTACTGCAGTCCAGATCATTCTGGAGTTCCTCCATACGCTCAGAGAAGTACTGCGCCGCCATGGCAGACGCCAGGGCCAGCCGCAAAGCTGAGCCTGCTAACAGAAAAAGAGCCTTTGACACCGCCTCTGTCCGCCTATCAGCCGGATAATTAAAAGATGGGGACCCCTCCAAAGGGATGGTCGTTGCCTTGTTAAGGCGAGCTATCGGGGGGTCCACCGCAGGTGATGCCCACTTCTGTAGAAAACGATCCTCAAAAGGATAACGGATGGCAAAAGGTTTTGACAGCGCAAAGGAATGCTGCGGACGCTGCCATTCACGAGAGATCAGGTGATCAAAGAACTGATCATAGGGATAAGCCCTAGGAGCCCTAGCCGATCCGTAAACAAATGCAGACATCTGCGACTCGCCGTCCTGGCTCAGTCGCAGAGTAGTGCGAATCCCAGAGCTAATGGCGGATACCAATGCCTTTTCGTGCACATTCGCCGCCCCCTGGTCCTCCTCACCGTCAGAGGGGGTCAGTTCACCTTCAGAAAGCTCCACTGGGGTGCCTGTGACCCCCGAGGCCATCTCCGGTTCAGAATCCTCCCCTGAGGAACAGGGGGGAGGGCGGCGTTTTCTAGGGGCCCCTGGAGCGATGCTCGGCTCCACCCGGGGAAGAAACTCGCTAAAAACCACCCGCAGCTGGTCCAAAAATGCCCCTTGTGCAGATTGCGCTGTTGCTGAATCCTCCTCAGCAGGCACAGAAGGGTACTCTGCCATCGGTTTTCCCCTGAATAGCAAGTAATGAAAAAAACCTGTTTAAGGCACCCCCACACTGCCCCACACCACCACCGCCCCACAGAACGCCAGGGAGACCCAGGAGGACTGCACCCACCGCCACCAGCACCACAGGAGAGCCCAGCTATACTTGCTGTCAGTAACTTTCCTGAGGACCGCCAGAATAGCTGCGCCGTCAGCCACACCGTTCCAAAGAGAAAGTAAAAACGGCTGCAGCACGTTTTTACAGCATGCAGGGACTCCAATATGGCTGCCGAGGTCATACACTAGACGCCAAAACCACCTGCAGGGGAATGTGACTACAGCAAAATGGCCGCTTTGAGCACTAGAGGTAAGCTCCATAGCGAACAAATGTCCGCGGCCCAAGTCCCCAAAAGAACGGATGAAACGATTGGTTCGGTGCGGGGGGGGGGGGGGGGGGGTTTACCCCAGGACCAGAGGACCCACACCAGTGGCTACCACCCAGAAAGTGTCTGACACCCGTCGCCGCCCCCCCCCCCTCTATGCCTGAAACAGGGGAGAGGGGGGAATTCACTCACCACTCCTGTCGGGCATAGCGGGTAGCCACCCGTTCGCAGACCTTCCGCCCCTGCCTGGGCGGGATGCTGCCGGCCAAAACCACCCGAACCGGACCGCAGTCCGGGACCAGGGCGCAAGTGGGGTACACCCCCAGGCCACCCACACGGAAAGGGCACGATGCGGCGGGACCCATACCACGGGCCTGGCTCGCATCGGTCGGCCGGGCCGGGGAGAGTACAGAGTCCCGGACGACCCTCTATGCCCTGACCGGCTTCTTGATAGCAGATTTCAGATGCTTGATAGAAAAAGTAAGGAAAAATGCAAAAAGGAAAAAGAAAAAGAACGGTCCCAAACTGGACCGCAGATCCCATAAGGGAGCCATGTCAACTCCTTGTGACTAAGCATTAAAAACTGTTGAGCTAGGTAGGGGGTTTATGTGGGAGGAGGGGACGGCCTCCGTAGTAGGTGCCAGCTTGCTTCTTCCCTGCCTAGTTAACTCCTAATAGGACTAGCATAAACCCACATCATTAAGAGCTGCGTCTGTCAGTGAACGAAGGAGAAATTTCTCTGCAGTCTAGTGGCCTAATCTCGCTTTTAAACTTGGCCTTGTTTTCCCCCTACAGAGGGCTCTAATCCCACAGTATATTTGTGTTTGGGAACGTGACCTAGACGTGCTAGATATATCAGATTGGAATAAACTGTGGTTTGCTGCCGCCACATGCTCTATAAACATTTACCTGAGAAAATGCTCACAAAGTTATGTTCAGATGGTATATAACCCCAGAGGGGATCGCTAAATTCAGGCTTTCAGCTTTTTGTGGGTGTAAGATCCCAGGAACAATGTATCATATCTAGTGGGAGTGCCCCAGAGTTCAACAGTTATGGATACACGTTTATAACTCGATTTGCTCTGTCTTAAATGTAGACACTACCAGCAGCCCTTGGGAAGCAGCGATTCATTGAGCCATTACTGATCTCAGCCGAGCTGAGTGAAAATGGAATGTGTTCAATTTCCTTGCCACTCGCCAGACTATTCTTAAAGCACGGCAAGTGTAAACTGAACTTTATGGAAGTGAAGCAGTGGGTAATGGGCATGAGGGTTCATAAAAAAACTAATTTCCATCTTAAAGTGTTACTAAACCCACAACAGTAAAATGTGTCTATGTGCGGCATAGCATGCTTATTATACTTGCTGTGGAACTTAAGGGGTTAATCCTCTGCATTGTGTAAAAAGGCTTTTTGATCCTGTATGGACAGATCCTTCTCCTGCAGGGTCTCTCTTGGCAAGGCCAGATAGTACACAGGGTAGTAAAGCTGCATATGCTCAGTTTAGTCTATTGCTGGAGAGAACATTTCCTTGTTCTCAGAGCTAGCCAGGTCACATGATATTAAAGTGGTTGTAAAGGCATCACAACCACTTTAAACTACAGGTAAGCCTATATTAAGGCTTACCTGTAGGTATCCTGCATATCTCCTAAACCTGCACAGTTTAGGAGATACACAATGTATTTGCATGCACCGACCTAATTGGTGCATGCGCAGTGAAGAAACTGATGTTGCGTTTCTTCACAGACATCATGCCGCGAATGGCGGCTCCCGCGCGGGAATGACAATCACAGCGCCGGAGTCCGTGGCACCTAGAAGGAGACAGTCATGGACGCAGCCTGGAGCGGGGACATTGCTGGATTCCTCTGCTGGTAAGTGGCACATTATGCTTTTACATTGCAGGAACTAAAGAGGAAGTAAAACCAATCAGGGTTTACTTCCTCTTTAACATCACATATGTGGGCTGTTTATACAGGCTATAGTGAAAATCTCCTCCTACCTGAAAACACAGCAACGGGCAGACCCTGCAGTTCATCACGTTACCGTGGTATACAGATCAGCCAAAAAGGTATATAGTGGTAATATTTTAGTGTAAAAATAAACTGTGGGCACTGTAGAGGGGCAGGTGAACTATTTTCATATTACAGGGTTTAGTAAACACTTTACAGTGATATTAAAGGCAAGTTTGTTAAAAAAACGAACATCCATCTTTCTTGCTCTGTGCAGTGGTTTTGCACAGAACAGCCCCAATCCTCTTCTCGGGTCCCCCTCCGGCACGCCTGGCCCCTTTCTGCTGAGTGCCGCCAGAGCAAACAGCTTGCTGTGGAGGGCATCCGAGCAGAGCCACTGCTCTGCATATCCATTCAGACACAGAGCTGCGGGTCAGCCCCACCTACTCTCTCATTAGCTCACTGATTGACAGCAGTGGGAGGAAAGTCCCCGTCCAGAGAGAGCAGAGTGTCATGCACATCGCTGGATCACTATGGGACTCAGGCAAGTATTAAGGGGGCTGCTACACAGTGTAAAACCTTCAGCCTCTACAACCACTTTAATTGACACGTACTCAAAATTTCTGAAAATATGCTCTCCATAGCTAAATTATAATCGAGACCTTAAGGAGAGAGGACCTAGCAGTTGAGATCAAGTTATTAGTGGGCGTAGCAGAAGAAATAACTTGGCCGGGTCCTCACTACCTTCCCCTCCCCTTTCTTTCGGCTTTGCATATACTTGCTTTTTTTCTTTATTTACATCACTTGTCATTTTTGCACTGTTAATTCCATAATGTTCACAGCGTATTTACTTTATGCACCTTTTTATCCACGCAACATATGTGAGTAATAGGGTGGATTCTCATTGGCCATCACTAATTATACCAGAACTTTTTGCATATGACAGTCCCATCACTTACACTATGGCTTGTCACCTTACTGCTACTTGCTACTGTTACATAGTTTGTGAGGTTGAAAAAAGACATAAGTCCAACCTGTGAGTGTGCTTTTATATCAACATTATATAGTATATCCCTGTATGTTGTGGTCATTTAGGTGCCTATTCAATAGTTTTTTGAAATTATCCATGCTCCCTGCTGAAACAACTGCTTGTGGAATAGAATTCCACATCCTCATTGCTCTTACAGTAAAGATTGTATTGTACTTTTCAGTCCTGTTTGAATAGTATTTTCTTATTAAAATCTCAAATTATGAGATGGGATGGCTGAGGCGTGGATGGGGATGGGGATGGCTGAGGCGTGGATGGGAATGGCTGAGGCGTAGATGGGAATGGCTGAGGCGTGGATGGGAATGGCTGAGGCGTGGATGGGAATGGCTGAGGCGTGGATGGGAATGGCTGAGGCGTGGATGGGAATGGCTGAGGCGTGGATGGGGATGGCTGAGGGCCATTTTTGAAGGATGTCATAGTACCTCCTCACAGTGTTATCTGACCGCGCTGCAGCCGTCCATTCGGCTAAAATCCCAGTGTACAGGGGGGGGGGTGCAATGAAAATGACACTCGCAAACTTGGATAACCAAATTGCCCCTAGTTGAAAAACAGTGTGATGCGCTTCCTCTGATGACCAAGTCCCTTGTTCCATGAGTGTACCTAGCATTTCTCTCAAGTTTGATAGGCTGACTTTTATTGAAAGCAACTTCCAAACCTTCCAATTTTTCAATTCCAGTTCCAAATCTGTGACCCATCAGGCCAGGGCAAGCCTGGTTCTATTCTTCATGAGTGCATATTCGCCAGCACACCGTGGATCACCGCCCAAAGATTCTTTATTTAAACAAAGATCACATCACAGAAGAGTGCAACGTTTCAGAGACACGCAGGACCCCTTTGTCAGGCATGGGACCACCATACAAGCAGGAATTTTTTTTAAAGGCAATAAGAATTGTGGACTGAGATGTGTCTTATTTCAGGGAAAGCTATCCCAAGGGATGAGATTCAACACTGGGCTCTGGAGCTACAAGATCCTCCTGAATCTCTGTAGGGTCCATAGAGGAGGGGGGCTAACAGGTTCTGCATCGATTGTTCTCTCAGAAAAAAGTTGTCCACTCTCAGGGCATTTCCCAGGGATGTTTGAACAGCAAGGCCAAAGTACAGGACTGGCCAAAAAAAAAAAAAAAAAGGCGGTAACAACGGATAATGTTGCATGTCTAGTTGTCCACAAGAAAATGCAGGTAGCCTTGATGTGCCAAAAAAACATGGCATGGAAGCAGGCATCCTTCACAAAGGGCAGAGAGTCTGCTGAGTTGGAGTGAGGCAACAACTCACTGCACAGATTCCATGTGGAATTTTTGTAGCGGGAGGTGGTGTTGAGAAAACTTAATCCAGTAAGGTGCAGATATACCCTTAAGCTGGGGACAGTGAACAGGCATGAAGTGCATGAATGTTTGTAGTATAGCTGTCCAGGTACACCAAAAGGCACACTCCTTTGAGGACATACACAAAATTGTTCCTAACCCAAAATGATTCTCACTCACACAAGCCAAAATGCCCCCACATGTACAGACAAGACCCAGTATGTACATTGGGAGAATAATATCCTCTGTACCAGCAAGAGTTCTAGTGCCCAAGAAACCGCCAACCAGAAGAGGACTTGTAAGACCCCAGGTGGTAATCAAACTACAGGCACAGATCGCTCCAAGCCTGTTAGCCTGCAAAGGTGGAAACAAACCAATTGTGTTCTGCGTGTGTGACACTAACACCTGTGGGGTATTCAGCACAACCCAAACAAGGGACAGGGTTCCACCAGAAGATGGACAATGACCCTGGACCTGTATAGCACCCTGTGGCCAACGAATTGCTTAATGTGACTGCCTAACACAGGATGCAGTGTCAAATAATTTTACACGCTGGCCCCACATCCTCTTTCTGGCAGGGCCAGGGTAAGGTCCCGCCAAGGTGCAGCAGACAGTCAACCAAACTGGAAACTTGCAAGATAGAATCCACAATGGCTTTATAGCAACTAAGAATATTGATAGATTTCTGGAGAAAAAAAAAAAAAAAAAAAAAAAAAAAAAAAGAGTTTTCCTACTTACTTTCCTGTAAAATCCATTTCTTCTAATGCATCATGGGACACAAAGCAGGCTAAAAACATTACCATCTTGGTTATGCACCACCTATAGGTGAATGGACACTGGCAGTTCAAACAGACAGGGAATCCCCCTCTATATAACACCTCCCATACAGAAGGTACCTCAGTTTTGTAGCAAGCAATGAAATCCCAAAAGAGGGGACTGTCCCGTAATGTACTCCAAGAAATGGATTTTACTGGCAAGCAAGTAGTAAAAAAAAAAAAAAATATATATATATATATATATTTTCTTTATCGTAGCGCACAGGACACAGAGCAGGCTATAAACATTACTATCTGGGGGCATCCCAGAGCAATACCCATTAGGGGAGGGAGATACCTTCACAAAGAACACCTCCAACTGTGCAGAACTTATACTGTAGCCTGTGGCACACTACGGCCAAAAGCAGCACCCTCTTTATCGCTAACATCCACCTGGTAGAAACTTGTGAACGTATGCACTGAAGAGCAGGTAGCGGCCTTGCAGACCCGAACCAATGATGCTTGATGGTGAAACGCCCAAGAGGCTACCACCACCCTGGTAGAATGAGCTCTTACCTGCAAGGGAGGAGCTCTACCTTTCAGACCATAGGCCTGAATGTCTAACTGACTGATCCTATGGTAAATGGGACTTCACTGGATGCAGCTTGTCCTTTCTTGGCCCCGACGGCAACACAATGAGTCTGATGTCCTGATCTCTTCAGATAAACTCTGACATCTCGTACTACATCCAAGGAGTAAAGCAGTTTTCCGCTGCTGAATGAGGTTCTAGAAAAACAATGTCCTGGTTCAAATGAAAACCAGAAACTACCTTAGGTAAAAAGGAAGGATGAGGGTGCAACACCACCTTATGGCTGCCAGCTCCGACTCCCTTCTTGCTGAAGTGATAGCGATCAGAAATGCCAACTTCCGTATCAAAAAAATCAAAAGAATCTTGCGGATAGGTTCAAACGGCTGCTTTTGCAGAACCATCAAGACTAAATTTAAATCCCAAGGACAAAAGTGTGGCTTGAAAGGAGGGACCATACAAATCACCCCTTGTATAAATGTCAGAATCAAGGAATGTGCGCAGCAATATGTCTTTGAAAGAATATAGATAAAGCCGAAATTTGAGCTGTAATTGTTCAAGGCCAACTTCATCTCTACTCTTAACTAGACAAAAGAGAATTCTCCCAATCACATTTTCGGGGATGCCATTTCTTGGTTTCACACCAGGAAATGTAAGACTTCCTTTAATAGATATTTTTAGTAACTACCTTCCTGGCGTTCAACATAGATAGATATAAAGAAAGACAGATATAACCGACCCCGAGATTCCCCAGTCCATCAACACCCGGGTTTCAATAGCCAGGTTGTCACACTGAGTGACCGTAAAGTAGGGTGGAATATTGGTCCTTGAGACAGTAGGTCTGGGCTGGCCGGAAGAGTCCATGGACCATCCACAACCAATCTTACTGTCTGAGTACTGGGGTTACCAACATAACTGGAATCACCTCTTCTCTAATCCTGTGCAAGAGACGTGGTAGCAGCTGAAATTGGGGGAAAAACATAAATCAGGGAGAATCGGTCTCACAGGACCATCAGAGCAGCTACTCCGATCATCCACGGATCTTTTGCTCTGGACACAAACTGGTCCAGTTTGTTGTTGAACCTGGATGCCAAAAGATCTATATCCATCCAGGGTACCCCATCGCTGGCAGATTTCCCCAAAAACCTCGGGGTGCAGGGACCATTCCCCTGGAAGAAGCTGCGGGTGATGGAGATAATCCGCATTCCCATTCTCTACTCCCGGAATATAGACTGACAAAAAAGGCACATGCCATTCTGCCCAGATCAGAATGCAGCTCACCTCCTCCTGAGCCAACCAGCTCTTGGTGCCATCTTGATATAAGGCACTGCTGTGGCATTGTCCGACTGGATCCTTTGACGAAAACAAAGGCTCGATAGCAGCACTCCGAACCCAATCTTTTGTGCTTTATTTGAACGAAAGATACAGATACAGCTCATAAACAAACCACAAGTCCCAGCTAACGCGTTTTACACCTTGGACTGGTGCTTACTCATATAGCCTGACTGGATCCTTGTCGGACAACTCCGCAGACTGACTAGAGCAAGGCTGATTCAGAGCAAGGCGTGCTGCCTGTAACTCCAGGACATTGATGGGCAGGCTTTGTCCCAATGGAGACCATTCTCCTACTGTGGACTCCTCCAGAACAGCCCACCAGCTAGAGAGACTGGCATTCATAGTCAAGATTTTCCAAATCACTGGAAGAAAAAGACTTCCCTCTCCCCAAATTCTGAGCCAGCAACCACCAACTGAGACATTGTTGAACCTTCGGGGACAGATACATGTGGCAATTCAAGGCATGCACCCTTTTTTCCAGGTGTAAAGAATGCTCTGCTGTAAAGGTCTGGAATGGAACTGTGCATAAGGAATTGCTTTGAATGCAGACACTATTCTTCCCAACTCATGCAGAGCCAAACGGAAGACTGCCTCTTGTTTCTTACTTCTTGAACCTGATTCCTCCGGGCACTGATTTCTCTTGCAGGTAGGAACACCCTTGCTTGTACTGTGTCTTGCACTAGACCCAGATATTTCAGGTTCTGAACTGGTTCCAAAGTGGACTTCTCGTAGTTTAGAATCTAGTCTAGACGTTCCAGAAAATGAACTGCGAGAGCCACATTCTGCTTTAAGTTTTGCATCGAATGCTCCCTGAGCAAGAGGTCATCTAGATAACCTAACACATAGATCCCTTGAGATATTAGCAGTCCCAACACCAGAGGCAGAACTTTCTTAAAACACCCAAGGTGCTGTAGCAAGCCCGAAGGGCAGAGCCACAAATTGAAAGTGGCAACCTTCTACCATCAGGCGTACCGACTCCATCCGAAAAGACAGAATAGCCTTCAAATTCAGAATAAGCCTTTAGTCCCCATTTGGCTTTGGAACTGTGAACAGGTTCTAATAGAACTCTTCAAATTGATCAGATGCTGGTACCTCTACAATCACTGCTTGAGTCAAAAATCGGTCGAGTGCTTGAAAACACAAGCTCCTCTTTCTGATTTGAGGGTACGTTGGACCTCAGAAAACGAGGTGGAAGGACCCGAAATTCAAGCCTGTACCCCAAAGACACAGTGGACCTGACTTAGTGGAGGTGCCCCTTCAAAAGGGAGGCTTAGTACTAGTCTTAGAAGGCTTCTGAACCCAGGGCTTTTTTTTTACCCTGGTTTAGAGGCTTGCTCCTGGGACAAGACCCTTGTGGGCGCCTAAATTGCCTGAAAGATAAAAAAAATTGGCAGCAGGAGTACTTGCGCCCTTAAAACATGGACAATGGCTTCTCCTTTTGACTGGTAGGAGAGAACTTTACCTTCCTGACATTTTTTGGATACATCTATTGAAATCCTCGCCAAATAACCACTCACTATGTAAAGGAAAACCAGCTAATACTTTTTGCACAGTAATTCAGCTGACCATTTTTTTAAACTACAAAATTCTGTGCATATGCACATATAAAAAGGTATAAACACAAAACCTGCTGTATTGAATCCTTGATGGCATCTACCACAAATCATAGGGCCCGAGGCAAATCCGCCATCTCTTCAGCAGAAATCTCCTGCCCAAACTTACCCAACCATTTAAAATGGGATTGACAGATGCCAATTGTCGCCACAGCTGATCCAGCAAGGGGAAAAAAAGCTTTTAGTAAAGATTCAAACTTTTTATCAGCTGAATCTTTAAATACTTGAGCATTATCAATTGAACAAGTTAATTCTTGCTCAGGGAAGATACTGCAGCATCCACTGGCATGCTCTATTTCTTAACAAATTTCTCCTCCATGGGATATAGGAAGGAAAATCTTTTGGGAGGAAAAAAATCCTATCCGGGTTATCCCAATCAAAATCAACCACCCTCTCCAAAAGCGTAACTGAAAAGCTTGAGTGCTCCGTGGAGGCCGCATAGAACCCAACTAGAAGTAGAGGACCTCCAAAACCTCCACCTGAGGTAGTTTAAATGCAGAGCAGACCATTTCTGGAAGTGACTGGATCAATACTCTTTGCAGCTGAAATGACGATAAAGTCTCAGTCTCTTCAGGCACCGACTCCCCAGAAGCGGAGCCTTCTGCCTGACCATCCTCCAAATCATCAACAATTACCTCATCCACATCATCTTCCCATTCCTGTTCCAACACTGGAGGATCATGGGAGGGGGATCTCACACGCTTTTTCCCTTGCGTGATTGAGGCAATCATACCAGTGATCTTATTATCTAAACCAGTCAAAGCTGAAAATGCATAATCTTTAATAGCTGCCAGACAAGCGTAATGGCTCAGATCGACCTGCCGCCTCTGGTCTTTCAGGGGAAGCTATTATAGCCGAGTTCCGACCAGGCTCTTCAGGAGCTGCTGGTGAAGCACATATGCCTTTTCCTGCTGCAGACCGT
>BLSH010337841.1:2256350-2268103 GCA_018402905.1 Glandirana rugosa | reverse complement strand
TTTCATGTTCGGTTAAGGTTTTTCTCAACCCTGTCCCGACAAATGGTGTCATATTGTAGGGAAGACGTAGGGGAAATTACCGTGAGACAATCCGTGTCTTTTGCGTCCACCATACACGCCCACGGGAATTACGCTTACCATAGGCGTGCGTGACCTTTAACGTCGTCGGTAAAGGTCGTGACCCTTAGCGTGACGAGAACGCCAAAGGTACGTGTGACACCAAACTTGTTATCGTCCCTATAAAAGGGACGTGGAAGTCCTCTGTGGCGTGTTTTGTACCGAGTGTCTCGACGTCTTCACACTTGGTTTGGATTTGCAGAACTCTTGCCTCTGGTCAACGACCTGGTTCACACTTCTGCAGCTCTGTGAGCCATGTTTTGTGCGGTGTCTCCTGAAGGTGCAGGGAAAATATCCCTGCTATTGTTCAAACCACAGTGTGCATGGAAACCGCAAGAGCAGTGCGATTCCCAGTGCTGGAAATGGCTGCTGCAATTTCCAGTGCGTGCGGATACCATTCGCATTAAGGGCACCCGCACATACCACCTGCGTTTTCTGTGCCTAACAGAGTGCCATTAAAGGGGATGCAGAAGGGATGTTATACTGTGGTAAACAGCCCTGTCCCAACTCTTTTTGGAATTGGCTTGTACTTTGCTTGACCAACTTTGAGCTATGTTGCTGCCATCAATTTCAACATTACCATTTTTTTATGGTTCATTTTCCAAAATTAATCACTTCCATACTGCGCGAATTTCAGCATTCCTCTCCAAGTAAAATAATTTTTTTGCTATAAAATTACTCAGAACCCTTAAACATTATATATAGTTTGTTTAGCAGAGACACTAGGAAATAAAATGGTGGTCATTGCAACTTTTTATGTCACACAGTATTTGTGTAGCAATTTTTCAAAAGCAAGTTTTTTGAAAAAAAAGAACACTTTCATGAATAGAAAAATACTAAAACCGTAAAAAGTTAGCCCAGTTTTTTTGTAAAATTGACTGATATTACGCCGCATAAATAGATACCTCACATGTCACGCTTGGGCACATATTTGATAGGTTTTCTATTTTCAATTGTGAATAAAATATGGGATTATGAGAACTGTAAATTGTTGCATTCTGTTTCTATATAGATTTTACGCAGCATGCTAATTTTTTTTGGAATTGGGGTTGTATACACGCACACACACCCTTATAGAATAATTAGGATTATTAACCATGGAGGCCATATGGTGCAGAGGAATTACTGTTTCATGCCCTACCCACTTTGTTTTACCTCTTCAGCTGTCGAAACTGAGCACTGCAAGTTAGAGAAAGAGAAAGAAATAGCAGGCGTATCAAACTGAGGTTGAAGCATCAAGCTGGTAAGAAGGAAAATGAAAGTTCGACAACAATATACTAACAAAGTGCACTGTTAGTGGATAAGTGTGCATGTGTGCATTCTGTTCAAAATATCACAAAAACTTTTCAGATACAAGGCATTAAAATAGTTGCACTAAATACTATTTAAATTACTTTTCGACAGGATATCTATGAGTTCAAGGAAAGATTAACACTTTTCATACATAAGGCTCAATTCACAAAGCTAACACACAAAGATAAAAATAGTTATTTAAAAAAAAAAAAAAAACAACTTTAACCAAAACCCACAAACTTTAAAAAAAAAACTGTCACATGGCTAAAAATAAAGATACTTAATAATGGTGTAAAGAGTAGTGGTGAATTGAGACTAAAGGATATATTTATAGGTCACTCACTCTATTCTCTTAAAGTTGAACTAAAGGCAAAAAATAAATTGCAAACGGGCAGGCTCTTTATTGCAGAAGAGCTATCACCAATGTCTCTAACGGAATAAAACACTAACCTGCCTGTTTGCAATCCTCTACAGCAGTGGTTCTCAACTCCTGTCCTCAGGACCCACCAACAGGCCAGATTTTAAGTATTACCTTGGAGATGCAGACTAGAATACTGCAATCACTGAGCAGCAAATTCTATCACCTGTGATGCATTTCAGTTATCCTGCAAACCTGGCCTGTCCATCATCCTAGGAATTAGGGGATGCATCAGCAGGGCCTGTAGTAAATGCAGGGCTGCAACAGCGGAGCCCGACTCAAGCTCAGAAACGTCCAAAGGCAATGGCAGGGGGCGCTTCCTGCTTGTCGTGTGCCCAAACGCTGATCCAGTGCATAATTTTAAGTCTACTTGGGCTTGTTGGCCAGACTGTGGGGACCATTGTATCTATATTATCCAGCCTGTCGCCCAGTACAGCTGTAGATAGAAGGAAAAAAAAAAAAAAAAGACTATGGGACCACAGAACCTGGCAGGGAACCAAGTCCTTACTCCTGAACACTAAGCAGAATAACTTTACTGCCTATAGCAGAGAGGTGGTTTTATACAAGAGGGGCCTGCCCATAGGCCGTGCTGTGTTCTTTCCTGCCTAGTGTCTGACTCTTATAGGTGGAACTATAAAACCCTATGGTCAAGGATCAAAAGAGCTGAGCTGTGTGTCAATGAACGTAAGAGAAAATGGGATTTTTGACTTACCGTAAAATCCATTCCTCAGAGTTCATTAACAGACAGCGCTTCCTTAGACATTACCATAGGGTTATACCGCCCCCAACACATGTAGGACACTAGACAGAAAAATGACTTGGCTATGCCTATGGGCAGTCCTAGGTGGTATACACCCCCCTCTCTGCAATAGGCCTTCAATTTAGTAACAAGCAGTGTCAGAAGTATTAGAAACTTCTTAGAGGGGTGGGTGCTGTGTCTGTCAATGAACTCAGCGAATTGGATTTTACGGTAAGTCAAAGATACCATTTTCTCTTTCGTTCATTGACAGACACAGCGCTTCCTTAGACATTACCATAGGGACGTCCCAAAGCAGTGCCAAATGAGAGAGGTGGGAGAACGAAAATCTCAAGGCTAACACAAGAGCCAACCAGGTAACAGGAGCTCAACACAGAACTGGAGGCCCCACCTGAACAATAAGCCCTCAAGAGGGGATAGACCCTCTAAACCGCAGCCTGCAAAACCTGCGACCAAAGGCCCCTGAACAACGGTGCGCACCAGGGAGCGAGACCAGGGGAAGCTGAATATGACTGCCAAGGCTGACACCCGGCCCTTGATGGTACTCAAGGCATTTCTGCTCAATTCCCCGTGAAGGAAGGGCAGAATCAGAAGTGAGAAATACGAAAGTGAGTGCCCAGCGACTCACATCAGGATATAAATGCTGTTCACATCCAGTGGTGGCTTTCCCTAGAGGTAGACTC
The DNA here is from genome assembly GCA_018402905.1 of Glandirana rugosa. Lineage (NCBI taxonomy): Eukaryota > Metazoa > Chordata > Amphibia > Anura > Ranidae > Glandirana > Glandirana rugosa. Next base: position 2,264,835 of record BLSH010337841.1, on the reverse strand, counting down.
CTTTGTCTTCAGCAGTGTTGGAACTGCAGCACCTGGCTCATCCCAGCCAGGCTGTCAAGTGACTGTAAAGCAACATGGAAGAACGGCCCTTGGGACTGCAGATCCTCCCTGTAAGGCAGTCACCGAGGAACATTGGCGACAAGCCGCACCAGGTTGGCTTACCCAGACAGACGGAACCAATAGTGACCGGAATCCCTGCGACCATGATCCTGCACAAAAGCCACTGCCGAAGCTGGAGAGGATGAAAGGCCTAGATCAAACGATACCAGCCCCACGGGCTACCAGGGCGTGGGAATTGCCCACCAGAAGATCCCGTGACTTTGCCAGAAATCACGGTCCCTTTCTGTTGAGCCGGGACGCAAGAAGTGCCCAATTGGAGACATATCCGATAAAATACGGCCTGGTGAAGGACCCACCCGTGGTCCAAGACTAGCCGACTGAGGCATCCGCCTGCCAGTATTCCACGCCCGGAAAACGTACATTGGAGAAGGCCGGAATGCGACGTACTGCCCACCGGAGAGTTCTGGCCACCACCAGGACTGCCAACACTCCATTTGTTCCGCCCTGGTGATTGACATAGGCTACCGCCGTTGAAATGTCCGACTGGATTCACACCGGGAACCCCCGAAGGCAATCCGTCCATGATCCAGACAGTCTGATCGCTTGAAGTTCCAGGATATTGATCAGTAGTCTGGATGTCTCCAGCGTCCAGCGACCCTGAGAAGACAGAGCTCAGACCCAGGACATCTTCCCACCGGTGACAACCATCCATAGAAGAGAAAGTGGGTGTGGTGGTCACTCCGGAAGAAGTCATCATCCCAAAATACATGCAAGACTAAAGAGACCATCCAAGGGAGGGACTGTGCGGCATCAACGGTCAACAACAATATGCAGTACACCAGAGTAAAAGAATATAAATTTTATAAACACTGGTTAAAAAACATGAATGGCAGTTGAAGGGGTTTCAACAAACAATACAGCACATAGAGATAAAGAGTGTGAATTGTGCTGTTTACTATAAAACTGAGTAACGCAAATACAGACAAAACCTCAAACAGATGAAAGTAGTGGTGTGTCAACGAAACATCCAACGCATTTCGAGGTCTATCAGATTGGCCCTCTTCATGGAGGAGGTTCATGTCATAAGCTGATGCAGAGTATCGCCTCAGACGCTCGCATAGACGAACAAGACGAGGATGGACAAGTTGTCAGAAGACCACAACGTGAAAGGCATAATAATAAAAGCAGGTCCAGGTGGTTAAATACAGCTTGGCCAGGATATCTCAATTTATTCTGTATGGACAAAGTCCAAAAAAGCTCAGATAGCCTGAAAAGGCTCCAGTTGTGGACCTAGAGGAAAGAGGAAAGGGGGGGAATCCACTGGGTCAGATACGGGAATTCCACAGGCAATTTAGCCAAATATGCTTGCAGACTGGCCAACCAGGGGCAAATCCCCAGTGTCATGAGAACCATAAGTGTATGGAACCGTGCAAGTGGAAACGCCTCAAAGGTAGATGCCATCAGGCCCAACAACCGCAGGTCCGCAGGGAGGCCCACCTGCCGAACAGTAGATGAAATGCGGCAAGCAACTCCTGGAGTTTGTCCAGATATAGAAACACTCTGGCCAGAACTGGAGCCCGGGTCAGGCCCAGATAATCCAATGTTCTGGAAAGAGCAAGAGCAGACTTCAGGTAGTATAGAAGACAACTGGAATCTGTCATGGTCTGTATATGAGCTACGTCGCCCCTCGGGGCAGTCGAGGACTCTGCTCGCAGATGATTGCCCAGTACGGCAAACCATCGCTGACATTACCAGATAAAAGACGGCGAGACCAAGGGGAAACACCACGAGCTGGTAATGCTCTTCTCCCACAGCAAAATGGAGAGAGTGCTGGGGTCAGGCACATAGTGAAATATGTAAGCAGGCATTCGTGATGTTGAAAGTCTCCATGAGGAAGGGACGCCATCATCGTGCGGATGGACTCCATTCTGGACCACTGTACCCACAAAAGCAGGACAGAGCCTTGAGGTCCAAAATTTAACACACCATGCCCTCCATCTTTCGGACCCTGAACAGGATTTAATAAAACCCCTGAAAACCATTCGGACAGGAACCAGGACCAACACACCCTAGAGAAACAGGGCTTGTACAGCCCCACGAGGAGAACTGCCAACGGTCCAGGGACAGACACACAATGGGAGGAAAACCCCATTCGGGGAACAAGGCCGTAACACTATCTTGTAACGGGACAAGATAAAGACGTCCGCTCACTCCAGACACGGGTCAGAATATCCTTGGCTTGCCAGACCAGGTCTGTACGGAACCTCCCGAGGAGGGTTTGAAAGGTTTCAAACCACTGTCAGTGGAACCTGATGAACGGAAAAACGACGAGCGACGAGACTCCTTACCGTCTCAGACTGTGGAAGAGAAAAACCTTACCCCCTCTTGAGAAACATAATGTCATCCAGGGTAGGCCCAAAAAGACAATGACCTTTAAAAACGTAGTCCGCAGACCAACAGTTAGAGAGCTCTGCTTTAAGATTTAGTTATGGTCTAATAATGGAGATATGCACAAATAATCTTGCCCATATAGAATCTCTCTCTAAGGTGTACATTTTTTAAACTTAAGTTTTCTCCATGGCTGCAAAATACTGTTTCAAAGTGTTGCAGCCCATGCGAAACAAGTTCTATGGGGATCAGAGTCAACACACTAGGGACCAGTTTTAAAAGGGCTGAGCACTTTGGTAATGAACCAAGATTTAAAGGGACTAACCCCCAATCCTGGCTTTGTCCTCCTGGATGGGAACAGCCCCAAAGGGCTCTTCAGGGGCTCCACCTGCTGATTGACCATGGCTCTGGACCTGTATATAACACTGGCAAACTCAACACGGTGCATATCGCGCCCCCCCCAAGATACAGTGCCCAGTGAGCCATTAATGAAAATAACCCCAACCTTATCAAAAGGGGTCTGCCAACATCCCATTCAAGTAGTAGCGAAAAGGTACTCCCCCAGTACATATAGCGGGACTTTAAAGGCAGTACAATGAAATTATATATTATTCCAGAAAAAGGAACAACACAGAATTACAAACATGTGCCAAATCACATATATTGATAAAATCATCAAGACCAAAGTTGTTACATTCCAGAGCTGGTACATGAAAGCGGTGTGGTTCATGTGTAGAGATGGAATCCTGATGGGTAAAGGCCCAAAATGTTTCGGGATGGACTACCCTTCTTAAGGGGCAAATTAGTAACCCATGTACATATTCCCACACCAGAAGTAGAGGTCATACCGCATATCCAGAGCCACCTCTGAGAGGATGAGAAAGGAGCAGAATCCCCACCACCTCTGCAGCAGCTCGGACCACGTTATCACCCATCCACCCACAGGCTTTGTGATGTCAGTCCAATAGAGGGTCTCTCCTGCTTTTTGGCTTGGCCATATGCAGGGGGCCCTTGTGGTACCCGGAACCCTCGGGGTGGCGCCTGACCGGTGGGGGTCTCCTTGTTCCCTGCTCTCCTAACATCACATGGGGATTCTGCTCCTTTCTCATCCTCTCAGAGGTGGCTCTGGATATGCGGTATGACCTCTACTTCTGGTGTGGGAATATGTACATGGGTTACTAATTGCCCCCTGAAGAAGGGTAGTCCATCCCGAAACATGTCGGGCCTTTACCCATCAGGATTCCATCTCTACACATGAACCACACCGTTTTCATGTACCAGCTCTGGAATGTAACAACTTTGGTCTTGATGATTTTATCAATATATGTGATTTGGCACATGTTTGTAATTCTGTGTTCTTCCTTTTTTTGGAATAAAATGTATTTTTTATAATTTCATTGTACTGCCTTTAAAGTCCCGCTATATGTACTGGGGGAGTACCTTTTCGCTACTACAGTGAGCCATTAAAGAATGGCCCGACATCTTTGTCCTGGTACAGTCCCCTAAGGATCACCAGAGCAGTCATCCAATCCAGAAAGCTTCAGATGAAAGGCATTGTGGCTCTGGAGCAATTACAACTACTACGTTCATTAAGTTCTCTCAAACCAAGAACATGGAGGCCAATTAGGAGTGGGATTGGTTTTGGAGAGAAATCCCTGCAACTTTTTTTTTTCACCAGTGTCCAATAACCTAAAAGTACTTGCTTATTACCCATAGTTAAGAGTAGAGATCATGTGTCCTGTACTGCACAACTAAGAAAAAATATAGGAATTTTGACTTTCAATTATACAATTTAACTGACGCTACATATAGGTAGAGGTAGGATTAATTTATTTTTCTACATAAGAGTCTCAAAGTAAGATTACAGAGAGCTCAAAAGCTGCCGAATAATATAAGAGAATAGCACATAGTCTACAGGTTGCTTGCAATGGCAGAGTCAGGGACAGGATGCGGTGTTGATATTTTTGATGGGGGTAATAGGTGGTGCAAAAGCTTAACGAAATTTTAATTTCAGGACACGCTAAAGGTACATTTTGCAAGGTTCACCAATGATTCGCACCAGTTGACATTCATTAGTAGGAAATTCTGTAGTGACCCGTCACAGATTGCACATCCTACCTGTTCATAAACAGAAATGGTTTTGAAAGCTTTTGGAGAATAAAAAAATATAACTCCCGCGCTCGGATACATCAACCAGAAGCGAAAAGGACCACAAAAATATTTATTTTATAGACGTAACGTTCATTAAGCACTTGATGGTCTTGCTGCCCTCCTCAGGACCAGACCTCCTCAGGACCATGGGAAACCAAAAGAAACTGAAGAAAAACACAAAAGAGGGGCGCACTGACCTATATCATAAGACCATTTATTAAAATTACAAGAATAAAAATATACTCACAAATGGAGCAATATGGAAGACCTGTAAACAATTGATGGAAACTTCCTCCAAGGAACCAGTCAATCTCCACCTTACAGGGGGACCGGACAGCGACATATACCAGGCTAACGCGTTTCCAGGGCGAACCCTCTTCCTCAGAGCCTCTGCCGTTTGTGAGTATATTTTTATTCTTGTAATTTTAATAAATGGCCTTATGATATTGCACTAGGTTGGTGCGCCCCTCTTTTGTGTTTTTCTTTTGAAAGCTTTTGCACATCCCTCTGCACCCAAAATGGCATGGTGAGGAGGAGAATCTAGCTGTACAATGTCAAGGCTTTAGTGGATGGCACTTTGAGTTTCCTACATTAACAAGCATGTTGATTGAAGCTTCTGATTCACTACAGTGGCAACTAGGGAAGAAAAAATTCCCACAGCTTCCCCCTAATACTGCATCCTGTGTCCTCCTCATCCCCTTCTATGTCTGCTCCATCTAGGTGCGGAATACTGGGTTTAATCTGCGTTCGAGAAACAGGAGTAGAATAGGCGTGACATTTTTTAGCACAAAGATAAGAATAATTCCGTTATTTGTCCAAGGAATTGTGACATTGATGCAGAAAATTCAGTTTTTTGTCAAATAGGCCACTAGTCGTATGTATGAAATAGAGCTAGAATTGGAAGCAGAAAGTGGCATTAGAGGCAGTTCCTGTTTCAGTGCAAGGGATGCATCATTCTGAGCCTGTGAGGAGTGTTGCGTGGGACAACCTTATAAGGACTCCAGGCAGAAGATGTGGTAAAGTGTGGGACCTGTGGTGTGATGTTACATCTGACGATCCTCCTGAGTCTAAGTTCTAACTGGTTTAGTTTTAGCACCAAATTTAAAAAATTTACACTGCATTAAATACAGTTCATATAACGCCCCAGTAATTAACAGTAACGGTCAGAAAACATATAGGTTGTTCTGTCGTCAAGTTTGGACTATACATTATATGAAGTCAAGGCTTCACTCATCATGATGGGCATACCACCAAAGAGGTCTTCAGACACTGGTTCGAAAGGGATGGACCATGGCCCCAGACCTGTATAGCTGACTACAAGCATTGCAATAAGTGCCAGTGTGAGGCTCATGCAGGATCAAATGTCCAAAACATTACACGGTGGCTGCACAGCATGGAGTCCTGGTACAGCTCTCAAGGTTTACCAAAGTTGTGCCGATTCGGATGCACGGTTTCTATTTGTGATATCAGAAGCCAGTGAGGCGTTAAAGAAATCAAAGATAAAATAATTAAAATAAAACAATGATTAAGCTGGGTGTTATTTTCTCTGTGAAGGAGAAGAGGTCTACCACCTTCGAGACACTAGCAAAAAACTGAGGACTCACGGAGTAAAGTGGATTTATAGGAGAGGCACCACAGAGGTGCGTCCTTGAAAGCTTAGCCCATGCCCAGTCACCTGAAGGTACAAGTCTATAACGCAGTGTCTATGAATACTTTGTTACTTGTACAGTTGCTTTAACTGACATGCATTTGAAAATTCACCCCTTTGATTTTCTAATGAATGAAACCAGAGTGTTTACAAACACTGTTCAAAAGCTCAGTGTTTGAAAACCAGCAGCTACTGCTGGATGCTGTATTACTTAGCAAGCCCCATCTGTAATTTTGGCAGTCAGGAATTGCTGGTAAATGTGGCAGGGTGGAGCACAAGCAGTGGGAGATGAGCAGTCAGTTATACACATGCCCCATGTACTTTTTTTTCAATTTTGGATAGCGTAAGGGAGGGTCATAACCCGCGTCAGGTTTTTTTTTCACCATCTGTGCCCTGTTGCAGAGATTTCCCTTCACTACCTGTTCCATAGCCAAACAGGCAGTGAGAGGAAATTCCTGAAAATGAAGAAAATTCCTTAGGGACTCCCAGGCAATCAGAACTACTGTCCCCATTGGAAGATTTCCCCGGTATTACTTTTCTGGTGACAACCCAAAATGTGGGATTTTCTTTTACTTTCGATGATGGTATACATTTACTTTAAATGATGATAAACAGGACAAATAGGATGAATCTCCTTAAAGCGGAGTTCCACCCAGTTAAAAGTCAGCAGCTACAAAAAGTAGCCGCTGACTTAACAATCGGACCCTCACCTGTCCCAGGCTCCAGTGATGCAGTCACCCGAGGTCTCGCTGTTCATCCCCCTCCCCTCAGCGGCGCTGACATCACAAGTGTGGGCACCCGGCTTTGGCCAAGCTGGGTGCGCACGCGCGAGTCGTGCTGCGCCTTGTGAATGGTTGGCGTATCTTCTGGGACCTGCGACGTGTCCCAGAAGATCGCCGAGAGGGAGCGGGAGGAAGGTGAACTTCCTTCCGGAGCCACGGCTATAGTAGAGGAAGTGGCCCTGGGACCCTGTGAAAATTGTGGCATGTCAGGGGGTCAACTTCCTTTAAGCGGAAGTTTTAACCTTTCGCTTTAGCAGGGGCACAGACATCAGTAAAGACTGATAAGCGTTCTAATCCCTCTCCACTCTATCCAAAACAAAATACATTTTTTTGCCTTCAGTTATACTTTAGTTTTTTTGGGAGCGAATGTAGCATGATTATGTCCTCAGCTTTTTAACGCACTGCTTACAAAATGATCAGAAAGTCAACAATAAAAATATTATTTAGAGACACTAACTTGACACTTTCTTCTTGCTCTCCAAACTCCTCATCATTGAAACCAAAATGATCAATAAAAGCAGATGTCATTTGTTGCATCTGGTAGTCCACAAATGCCTGCAGAAAACATATCACCGCGTATTAAAAGATGGGCACAATGTTAGGCCTTATGTATTTAAAAAAATAAAAATAAACATCACATCACCTGCTGTAGTACAGTCTCTTGGGGAAAGCTAAATTCCTTTAGGTCATTATCTTCATCATCACTGGAAGAGTGCATATTTCTTGTGTTTACCTGTAAAACACACAAAACTACTGACATATATAAAGTATATATTAGGAGAGGCTAACACTGCTGCCATACTATTGTGATCCGACTTTCAGTGCGAAAATGTAGTGCTGCTTGGACAGACTTTTGATAAGGCTTGTATATTGTATGTGGCCAAAATCACACCAACCTCAGTGTGTCTTCTTGTACTGTTTAATTTAGTTTAACAAAAGTTATCACGGTCAAGTGTAGTAACGTGACTAGTCAAAACCTTTTTCAAGGACATAAGGAAACCACACTAAAACCGGTGTATGTTATATGTTCGGAATAGTTTTCAGACAGGTTCGTCGTGATGTAAAAGCGTGACTTTCAGCCTAGTGTTATCATACCGTCGTCACAATCGGAGAGGATTATATATGAAATATATACAGTCATCAAAACACACAAAATGTCCATTTGTGTTCTTTATACGTGAGAAGGTCACTACTACTTCTATTACTGGATTTCCTTAAATCGAAAGGGGTTCTCTGACATGATGTCGTCCACTACACTACAAATAAAAATAAAAAAATTTATGTATTCCGGATTGTAACACGGGTAGAAAATTATGCGCCACTATACAAAAGACGTCCGTAAACACCTGATGGTCTACGTTGTTTACTGTAGACGAAAATAACTAGTAAAACCAAAGTTACTACTCCTCAAACCTCTCGTTCTTCTTTCACAGTTCAATCACAGAGATTTATTATA
>BLSH010337841.1:2166383-2195005 GCA_018402905.1 Glandirana rugosa | reverse complement strand
ATACGTAGCGTATGATCGTGTAATACACTGTGGACGTTTGTTTCGGACAAAGGAGGGACGACCTCCGGCGTAGGTAGAAGCGGGCAGGAGAAAGGTCCCGGCACCTGAGGTCGACACACTGACCGGCCTCGGCGCACTGCAATGAAGGCCAGTACTGTCTGAAGACTTCTTTGACGTACCCGCCGAAGTCTCACGTACGTGGTTACTGGAACAGCCGTGTCATATGTCATGTAGAGAGGATTTGACGGTTGTAAATCCTCTATAAATGTCATGGATATGTCACGGAACGTTTTCATAAGCCGGGGGAACAGGAAACGCTGGAAAACATAAATTTCGTTCCACTTCATGATTGTGTCCCACTTGTTGATTCTTCACAAAAAATTACAGTTTTATATCTTTATGTTTGAAGCCTGAAATGTGGCAAAAGGTCGCAAAGGACAAGGGGGCCGAATACTTTTGCAAGGCACTGTATAGGTACTGTAAATATCTCCTAAATGTTGGCAGTTTAGGAGAGATGTACTGTATACTGTGCCGACAAGGTCATTGGTGCATGCACTCTGAAGCCGCCCATGCAGTTTCTTCAGAAGTCTGTCATGACCGGAAGTAACGTCACGCGGCTCCGGCCAGTCACACAGCTGGAGTCCACGGCCCTGGAAAGAGGACGGGCGAAGATGGATGCGGCCTCCAGCAGGGAGGAAACAGGCTTTGTTTGCAGGTGTCACATAATGTGCTAGTATGCGATGCATACTAGTACATTACGCCTTTACTTTGCAGAGGAAAAAAAAAACCATCAGAGTTTACAAGCAGCCATAGAAAAAGGATACTAACCCCCCTTTCCCGTGCTAAAAAGATTAACGGAATTACACTACTAAAATTATGACTGATATTTTTATTCTCAAACAGCACATATATGTCACAATTAAGTGTACCTTAGGTGGGTCAATAAGAAGTTGATGGAATTCTGGTAAACGCTGTTTAATAGCCAAAAGTGTGCCTAAACTGGCCTGGGTATTGGAGGATCCATCTAATCCAGCGGCATCCATTTCAAGTCCTTCCAGAGTACAGTAGAAGGCAGTCAATCCACCTAGCTCAGCTCTGCAAAAGAATCAAGGACAAAAAGTAGTCAAAAGAGAAAACACACAAATTAAAAAAAAAAAAAATAAAAAAATAAAAAAAAAAACTAAAAATGACAAAGGCACAGCATAGGTACCCTGAAAATCAAAACTTTGCAGCTTTAAACATGAACTCCATGCAGATTTGAAAAGATAAAGGGATTTTATTAAAACTTACCGTAAAATCCTTTTCTCTGAGTTCACTGACAGACGCAGCCCTTCATTGACAAGTGGGGTTTATGCTCATCCTACTAGGAGTAGACTAGGCAAAAAAGCAAAAGGATAGGCTGGCCCCTCTCAGGGGGCTGTCCTCACTTCAGCATATAATCCCCCTGCTGCCCATAGCATATCAGTTCGTAACAAGCTGTACAAACTCAAGACAGAGGGGTGGGGGCTGCGTCTGTCAGTGAACTCAGAGAAAAGGATTTTACGGTAAGTTTTAATAAAATCCCATTTTCTCTTACGTTCACTGACAGACGCAGCCCTTCATTGACAAGTGGGGATGTCCCAAAGCTGTGTCAGTAAAGAGGGGTGGGTAAACGACAACAACTGTACCCAACAGAATCCGCTCAGGAGGCGCCAGTCGCGCCTACACTGCCGCCTGTAAAACTTTACAGCCAAAGCAGCATCCGAAGATGCTGACACATGAACTTTATAAAATTCAGTAAATGTGTGCACCGAGGCCCAAGTAGCCGCCTGGTGGAATGAGCCGTGACTGGAAAAGGGGGTACCTTGCCCCGAACAGTATACACATGAGTCACGGTCTGTCTGATCCAATGGTAAACAGTAGCCGACGAGGCCGCCATTCCTTGCGCGGACCATACGTCAGCACAAACAACGCGTCAAACTTCCGAAAGGAGTATGTAGCCGCCAAATATACCCGCAAAGCCCTCACGACATCCAATGAATGTAACTCAAATTCCTTAGGATGCGGACATAACGAAGGAAGAATAATATCTTCATTGATGTGAAAAGAAGAGACCACCTTCGGTAGAAACGAAGGGGAAGGTCGCCAGACCGCCTTGTCCTTATGAAGGGCCAAGTTAGGAGACTGACAGGGCAACGCTGCCAACTCAGACACCCGCCTAGCGGATGTAATGGCCACCAAGAAAGCTACTTTTTGCGACAGTAATTGTAGGGGAATATCCCTGATTTTCACAAATGGCGGTTTCTGCAGTACAGAAAGTACCAAATTCAAATCCCACGGCGCCACAGGCAACCATATCTGAGGAGATACATGGTGTACACCCTGTACAAAAGTACGTATCAACGAATGTGACGCCAAAGGCCGTTGAAAGAATCGCCAGAGCCGAAATCTGATCCTTGAGAATACTCAAAGCCAACTTTTTATCCAGGCCCCGCTGCAAAAAAGCCAGCACCCTGGACACCACGTAAGAGCGAGGGTTCCAACCCTCCGCCTCACACCAGGCGATATAGGTCTTGCAGGTCCAACGATAAATCTTGCGTGAAGTACACTTGCGCACTTTAAGCATGGTAGGGATGACGGAGTCAGAGACACCCCTATCCCTTAACACCTGGGACTCAATAGCCAAGCTGTCAAAACTAGCGAGTGTAAAAACAGGGTGCAGGATGGGTCCCTGTGACAGTAGGTCTTCGAGTAGCGGAAGACGCCAGGGAACATCTGTTACCATCGGCACCACGTCGGCGTACCAAGGGCGCCGAGGCCAATCCGGAGCTACCAGGATTGTTGGAATCCCTTCCTCTGCTATTCTGCGCAGTCACCGCGGAAGAAGCTTGATCGGAGGAAAGGCGTGCAGGAGCCAATATCGACTCCAATTTGCTACTAATGCGTCCGTGGCGACTGCCAACGGGTCTCTTATTCTGCACACAAAAGTCTGCACCTTGTGACTGAACCTGGACCCCATGAGGTCCACGTCTGGCAAATCTGGCAGAACACCTCTGGATGTAGGGACCATTCCCCCTGATCCAGTGTCTGGCGACTGAGGAAGCCCGCCTGCCAGTCTTCTACGCCCGGAGTGTAAATGGCGGAGATTGCCGACACGTCAAGTTCTGCCCATCGCAGAATGAGAGCCGCTTCCGCAGCTGGTGCCGAGCGCTTTGTTCAGCCCTGATGGTTATCATACGCCACTGCTGTGGCATTGTCTGACTGAAACCAAACCGGGAGGCAGCGCAGCCTTGCCGACCAGTGGAAGAGACAGAGCCTGATCGCCCACAGCTCCAACACACTCATCGGAAGGCGAGAATACTGCGCCGACCAACGTCCCTGAGCAGACAACTGCCCCAGGACCCCTTCCCAGCCTGAAAGGCTGGCGTCCATCGTTACTATCGACCAGTTCAGGGGGAGAAAAGACTTCCCCAGCTTTAGGGCCGGGCCCGAAGCCACCATCTCAACGATCCTCTGGTCTGGTGACCCAACCTGATCAGCCTGTCCAGGGACATCGGTGACTTGTCCCATTGTGACAGAATTGCTCTCTGTAGAAGCCGAGTGTGACTCTGGGCGTAAGGTAAGGTATTGCCTCAAAGGCTGAAACCATGAGCCCCAACACCCGCATACAGCACCGTAAGGAGGACCACTGGCGTGACAGCAGGGTTCGCACCGCCGCTTGTAATGACAGTAACTTGGCCGAAGGTAGGAACACCTTCACCTGCTCCGTGTCCAGAATCAGACCCAGATATTCCAGGCGACAGGACGGGATCAATGTCGACTTCTGCAGATAGATCAGCCAGCCAAAGTCTTATAGCGAGGCCATGGTGATAGCCACATTCTCCTCCAGAGCCAAAGCAGACTCAGGAGTAAACCATTGAGGTATGCTACCACCGCAATGCCCCTCTGCCTCAATAGCGCCAGCACCGGAGCCACCAGCTTGGTGAACACCCGAGGAACAGAGGCCAGACCGAAGGGAAGCGTCACAAATTGGCAATGTAGGTCTCCCACTGCAAAACGCAGGAAGCGTTGGTGCCGGAGACAAATGGGAACATGGAGGTACGCATCCCTGATATCCAGAGACGCCATGAAGTCCCCTTGGTGCAGGGCGGCCACGACCAAAACTGACAGATTTCATTCTGAATTTTTGCGCCTTCACAAAGTGGTTTAGCGCTCTTAAGTCCAGAACTGGCCTGACTCCACCCTTTTTGGGTACCCAAAAAGATTTGGATAGAAACTGCGGGACCCTTCCAGCAGAGGTACCGGCACAATCACCCCTTATTCGGAGAGCTTCTTGACAGCCTCCAGGAGAGCCACCCGACGCCCCAGAGGGAGTCTTAAGTTTGATGGGAAGAACCTGTCTGGGGGTAGAGTGCTGAACTCTATCCTGTACCCAGACGACGCCACTTCCTGCACCCACCGGTCGGAAATGCGGGCAGTCCACCTGTCTGCGAACCCCAGAAGTCGCCCCCCCACCCAAGAATCATCGGGTGGGGGGGGGGGCAACCCATCATGCGGAGGAGGACTTGTCCTCGGCCTTCTCATTCTTACTTTGCCAGGGCCGTTTACCGAACCGAGGCAGACTGCACCAGGCGCACGAAAAAAAACTTCTTCTGACCCGAAGAAAACAGGACCCTGCTTACGGCGGAACTCCCGCCGCTTGGCCTCCGGAAGAAAGTACTCTTCCCTCCAGTGAAATCCTTAAAGGATTCATCCAGTTGTTCCACACAAGGACGACCACCCCGAAAGGGGAGATCCGTGAGACCCTTCTTAGACGCATGGTCACCCAACCAGGAGCGTAACCAAAGCACCCGTCTGATAATGACTGCAAAACAGACATTTCAGAGAGCATGGGAAGCAGGTCCAAAGCTGCATCACACAGGTATCGAATCCCCTTTATCAGGTGCTCTACTCGCTGTGACGCCTCAGGTAAGTTCCCGCAGCTCTACTCGCAGTGCAACCCAGTCGCACACTCTGTAAGGGATTGCTCAGCCATAGCTGATGCCAGAGCCGGTCTCATAGCTGACCCCGCCAACAAGAACAGTGCCTTGGACACCGCCCCCGTCCGTCTATCAGCCGGATCCTTAAAGAAGGAGACCCCTCCAAGGGGTGCCACCGGAGGGTCCACTGCGGGGGATGTCCACTTCTTCACAAAGCTATCCTCAAAAGGGTAGCGTACAGCAAAACGTTTTGGCAGGGCGAAGGAATTCTACGGACGCTGCCATACCTTATATACCAGCTGGTCATAAGGGCAAGCCCTAGGAGACCTAGGTGGATTAAGAGACCCACAAACGTATGCGGACTCCTGCGACTCCCCAGCTTGGTCCAGTCGCAAGGACGCACGAATATTGGCGATCAGTGCCTTTTCGCGCACCACTGAGGCCCCCTGATCCTCTTCGCCGTCCGAGGGCACCGCTCGCCCTCTGAAAGCTCTACGGGGGTCCCCGTGACCACAGAACCCACTTCCGGTGCAGAATCCTCCCCCAATGAAGGTGGGGGGGGTGGACGTTTTTTAGGGGCCCCCTAGCCCGGTCCGGCACCTCTCGGGGAAAAAATTCCCCAACTATTGCTCCTAACTGGTCCAGGGATACCAGTGTCCCCAGCGCAGGTTGCGCTTCCACTGGCTCCAGCTTGGAAGGACCTGTAGCTATACCTGCTGTCTGATGCCTCAAGCGCTGCTTCCCAGAAGAAATTTTGCCATATGAACGCCAGTCAGAGGGTCTGCGCTGCTGCGCCATCCACGCTGTCCAGAGTGAAAGAGGAAGTGTCTGCAGAGAAAACACGCTTTTCCTCCTTCCAGGCCTATCTCAAAATGGTCGCCGGGTGGACACAATAGGCCCAAGCCTGATTATACAGGGCGCAACTACGGCAAAATGGCCGACGGTCGACACTAGAGGCCAAAAATCCACAGCAAAATGGCCGCGGCTACAGGCTACAAAATGGCAGCGGGTCGCCGCATGTCGATTTTAAACGGCGCAGGGTGCGGTGCATGGGGGGGGGGGTGATAGGAGGGGGGTAAGGACACCCAGAGGAGGTCTGAGCCCCAAAATAGACCCTCCACCGGCCGGCTATCCGCAAAGTTTCGCCCAGTTGCCCCCCACCGCGCCCCTGGGGGGGAGAGGGGGACACTCACCAGTCTGACGGGCGTAGCAGGTAGCCACCCGGTTGCAGACCTTCCTCCCACAGCAGAGAGGGATGCTGCAGGCCAAGGTCTCTGGACAGGAACAGAGTCCGGTCACTGGATCACTGGGGGATCATCCACTGGCCGCCCGCACGGAACGGGCACGATGCGGTGGACCCCGCCAAGGCTAGGGCTAGCTTGCATCAGTCGGCCGTGCTGGAGAAAGTTCAGGATTTCTATATATCCTCTATGCCCCAGCCGGATTCTTGATAGCAGTCTTCATCAGATAGCTTGAAAAAAATAAAAAAGTGGTAGCAAAAAAAGGTGAACCGCAGGTCCCATAAGGGAGCCAGGTCTAACTTCTTGCACTAGGCAAATAAAACTGATATGCTATGGGCAGCAGGGGAATTGCATGCTGGAGGACGGCCCCCTGGTAGGGGCCAGTCTGTACTTTTGCTTTTTTGCCTAGTCTACTCCTAGTAGGATGAGCATAAACCCCACTTGTCAATGAAGGGCTGCATCTGTCAGTGAACGTAAGAGAAATATATTTTTTTTGAAGTGTAAGTCCATCCTAAAACTAAAATCCCTGCATCTTTAGACATGCACATTCTAACACGAACCTATCCAGCCCTGCAAGGAAAAAAGGAGTACACATACCTTTACTGAGGCCGACCCCGACCCAATCTTCAGCGGTGGAAGCTCTGCAGGGGACACAGCCGACAACGGCTGTGAAATGAATGGGGAGTGACGTCACCCCTAGTGTTACTATGGGGCTTTCAATGCGGACATGTCCTCTGCACCCGCCTCCACAGCAAAGCCGCGGCTGACAGCTCACCGTGGAATCGGGTCAGATTGCCTGCAGAAAAGGTATTATACTGATTTTTTCTTCAAAGGGTTAGATAGGTTAGTGTTCGATTGTAGATGCAGGGATTTTAGTTTTAGGTTGGACTTGTACTTTAACTACTTGCCTCCCGTCCACCGTCAAATGACGGCGGAGCGGTGCGGCTCTCATTCTGGGTGGACGTCATACGACAGTGCACCTGAACGGCTGTGATTGCGGGGGCACGCAGTGCAACGTTCGTGGTCGCGCCGTGCCCCTGATCTGTGTAAAGAGCTGCTGACGCGGCTCTTTAACCATGTCCAATCACAGCCGGTCACATGTAAATACAGGAAGTACCGGTAATCGGCACTCCTCGCCTCACACTGACAGAGTGTGTGGCGAGGCGAGCTGATCTGCGGCATCTCCTCGCAGGGGAGAACAGGGCATGTAATCAAGGCACCGATTATCAGTGCTTTGATTACAAAAAAACACAATCCATGCCCTCCAGTGCCAGCAATGCGAGCCCACCAGTGCCAGCAATCAGCGCCCATTAGTGATGCCAGTCAATGCCCATCTGTGCCTCCCATCAGTGCTGCTCAATGCCCAGTGCTGCCCATCAATGCCACCTATCATTGCCCACCAATGCCACCCATCAATCATTGCTGCCTATCAGTGCCATATATCAATGCCCATTAGTGCAGCCTCAGCGCACATCAGTGAAGGAGAAAAATTACTTATTTACAAAATTTACTGACAGAAACGAAGAAACACTTTTTTTCCCAATATTTCCAGGGGTTTTTTTTTAGTAAAAAATAAAAAACCCAGCGGTGATCAAATAAATCCAAATGAAAGCTCTATTTGTGGGAACAAAATGACAAAAATGTAATTTAGCTACATTGTTGCATGACCACGCAATTGTCATTCAAAATGTGAGTGCTGAAAGCTGAAAAATGGCCTGGGCAGGAAGGGGGGCGAAAGTGCCCAGTATTGAAGTGGTTAATGTAAACACTCTTAAAGTACCTGAAAATGTTCTTTAATTTAGATCTTTGCAATGCCCTGTACAGCAGCACTTAGAAGTGGGGGAGAAAAAGTCAGCACCAGGAGCCACTCTCTATATGTAAATGCCGACAAGGAAAATGGTGATAGAAGAGAATAAACGGTGAGTAGGAGGGATGAGCGCCTTCATTCTCCCACTGTCCAGTCAGTAGTGTTATCCTCTTGGCTGTGCTGCAGGCAGAGTTGTGTGCATTTCAGGACTAAATTGACAGACATTCAAACCCTTAAGATGGCCATAAATAGATGTAAATTTGGCCAGTTCAGCAGGGACCAGGCGAATTTCAATCCATCTATGGCCATTCCCATTTTTGAGAAGCCAATCTAATAACGGACTTCTCAACCACTACGACTGTCAGGATCTTAATGAATCCCACTTTTTGTGGGGTCAATCTGCAGCTCTGTTTTTGAATGGACACGCAGAGCCACGGCTCGGGAGCAAGCCTGTTCGGGTGCCTCATTGCAAACTGTTTGGGAGGGAGGGGCCAGGAACGCTGGCGGGGGACCCAAGAAAAGGAGTATCGGGGCTGCTCTGTGCAAAACCGCTGCAGAGAGCAGGTAAGTATAACATGTTTGTTATTTTTTTTCTAAAATACATACACACACACCTCTTTATACACACACACACACACACACACACATCCACTCGAAAAATGCTAACAAAAAAGCTTTAAAAATTACCCTAGCACCAATTCACACTACAAGTATTTTAGAGCGGTTTGAGATGTTGGTGAAATGCTTTAGTGGGAGCACTTGGGAGTGATTTTAACCACTTGCCCACAGGGCACTTTAAACCCCTTTCCCAACCATACCAATTTTCAGGACTCTCACATTTTGAATAACAATTAATCAGTCATGCAGCACTGTACCCATATGAATTTTTTGTCCTTTTTTCACACAAAAAGAGCTTTCTTGTGGTGGTATTTAACCACTTCACGACCACCTTGTGTACATTTACTGCTGCAGAGTGGCGCTATCCCACGAATCGCCATTTATAAATGGGAGCACGCCAGCGGTGGTGCGCTCTACTGCACGCCGCACTCTGCAGCAGTGTGGCCACGGGTCCGGCGGACTCAATGTCCGCCGGCTACTCGTGAAGACCTGGCAGAGAAGAAACGGGGAACTGCCGTTCTTGTAAGGCGGCATAACAGAGCTACTGATCCTTGTCACTGGGATCAGTTAGATCTTTTATGCCCCTGGCAGCACAGCCCCCTCACAGTTAGAACATGCCTAGGAAACAGTTAACCCCTAGATCACCACCTGAAGGTTAACACCTTCACTGCCAATGACATTTACACACTAATCAGTGGATATTTAAATTTCTGATCGCTATATAAAATGTCATTGGTCCCAAAAAAGTGTCAAACAAGGCCGGCATGTCCGTCCCAATATCAGTCCCGATAAAAAACGCAGATCGCCGCCATTACTAGTAAAAAAAAAAAAAAAAAAAAAAAAAATTGTAAAAATGTCAAATGAATTCTCATGGCTTGTAAACGAGGCACATTTTGCGCAAACAATCAAACGCGGATCGCAATTTTTTTTTTACCACAAATATGAGGATGTATATATCGCCCAAAACTAATAAATTTGTTTTTTTATATATTTTTTTTTTATTTGTATTTTAGCAAAAAGAAATATTTTTTTTTTGGAAAAATTTCGCTTTTTTTTGTAGTGGTGATCAGAAATGACGCAGAGGTTTTCAAATACCACCAAAAGAAAGCTATTTTCGTGGAGAAAAAAAAAAGCGCAAATTTTGTTTGGGTACAATGTCGCACGACCACGCAATTGCCAGTTAAATCGACGCAGTGCCGAATCGCAAAGAGTGTTCTGGTCCTAATGTGGGAAATCCTTCCGGTCCTTAACCACTTGCCAACCGTCCGTCACGGCGGCAAGGTGGCTCGTTATCGTGAAACGCCGTCACATAACTAGTATTGTGAGTGCGTACCCAGCCCCTGAGGGGGGGAGGCCGGGGAGCGGGTAGGGCGGACTCGGTCACAGCCGGCTACCTGAATGACCCCCCCCCCCCCCGCAGTGAGAGAACGGAAGTCAGTGTAAGTAAACACGGATCTCCGTTCTGTTAGAGGGGGGAAGGGCTGTGATCACAGGCTTCCTCTATATGGAGGCCGTGATCACTCCCTTCCCCCAGCCAGGCCAGTCCACACACAGAAGACGCCCAGGAAACACAGTTAACCCTTAGAGCTCCCCCTGCAGGTTAGCCCCTTCACTGCCAATGGCATTTACACAGTAATAAGTGCATTTTTATAGCACTGATCGTGCTATAATCGTATACGTGCCAATGGTCCCAAAAACGTGTCAAAATAGTCCGACATGTCCGCTGCAGTATCGCTAAAAATCGCAGATCGCCACCATTGCTAGTAAAAAAAAATAAAAAGCCCCAGAGAGGAATTATCATCCGTAAACGCGGCAACTCTTGCGCAAACCTATCAATAAACGCTGATTGCGATTTTTTTTACCAAAAATATGAGGAAGAATATAAATCAGCAAAAACCGATGGAAAAAAATGTTTCTTAAATATTTTTTTTTTTTTGGATTTGTATTTTAGCAAAAAAGTAAGAGATTTGTGGGTTTTTTTTTTTGCAAAATTGTCGCTCTTTTGTTATAGCGGCGATCAGAAATGACGCAGAGGTGATCAAATAACACCAAAAGAAAGCTCCATTTGTGGGGAAAAAAAGGACGCACATTTTGTTTGGGTACAACGTCGCACAACAGTGCAATTGTCAGTTAAAGCGACGCAGTGCCGAATCGCAAAAAGTGCTCTGGTCCTAAATTGGGGAATCCTTCCGGGGCTGAAGTGGTTAATCACCACTGGGTTTTTATTTTTTTGGGGCTATTAATGAAAAAAAGACAGACAATTTTGTAAAAACAAATGCATTTTTCTTAGTTTCGGTTATAAAACTTTGCAAATTAGTAATTTTTCTTAATAAATTTTGGACAAAATTTATACATATCTTTGGTAAAAATACCCCCAAATAAGTGCATATTATTTGGGCTTTGTAAAAGTTATTAGAGTCTACAAGCTATGGTGCCAATCATTGAAAATTGATCACACCTGATGTACTGACGGGCCCATTTCTTGAGACCCTAACAAGCCAGGACAAAACAAATACACATCCCCCAATGACAGCTTTCCAGAAAGTAGACAGTCCAAGATATTTAGTAAGAGGCATGGTAAGTTTTTTGAAGTTGTAATTTTTCCCACAATTCTTTGCAAAACAAAGATTTTTTTTTTCCACAAAATTGTCATATTAACAGGTTATTTCTCACACACAGCATATGCATTCTTGCAACTACACCCCAAAACACATTCTACTACTCCTCCTGAGTATGGCGATACCAGATGTGTGAGACTTTTTTGCAGCCAGGCCACATACAGAGGCCCAACATGCAAGGAGCACCGTCAGGTGCTCTAGGAACATATATTACACATGTAATTTCGAGGCTACCTGTTACAATTTTGAAGGTCCTGGAGCACCAGGACAATGGAAACTCCCAAAAAATTACCCCATTTTGGAAAGTAAACACCCAAACAAATAATCTATGAGGCATAATGAGTTTTTCGAACATGTCATTTTTTTCCACAAGTTTTTGGAAAATGTGGAAAGGAAAACACTTTTTTTTTTACACACAAAGTTGTCCATTTATAAGATATTTCCAACACACAGCATGTACATAGCAAAAATTACCCCCCAAAATACATTCTGTTACTACTGAGTATGGCAATTGCACGTGTGAGACTTTTCCACAGCCTGGCCAGATACAGAGACCCTACATGCAGGGAGCATCATCAGGTGTTCTAGAGACAAACATTTCAAATCCAATTTGACTACCTATTACACTTTTGTGAGGCACTGTAGTGGCATGGATGGGGGGGGATGGATCAGCATGGATGGGGATGGATGAGCCAGGGATGGATGGAGCATGGATGAGCCAGGGATGGATGGAGCATGGATGAGCCAGGGATGGATGGAGCATGGATGAGCCAGGGATACAGATCAATGCTGTGGGCATTTCAGGTCCAACCCCCAGCGCTGCTGCACCCGCTCCCTGCTCTTCTCACAAGCTGTACCGATCGGTACAGCGAGGAGAGGTGCCGAACCGGACATGGTCCGGTATGTTTACAAGTGATCACTCCATCATTGGACTGAGTGATCACATGGTAAAGGGCCGCCATCACTGGCACTTTATCTCGATCCGTGACAGTCACGGACATTCCCGGATGCTCGTCCCAGGGGGGCACGTGGGAGCGCGATTCTGGGAGGACATCATATGATGGCCTCCCAGAGTTATTTGACCGCGCTGCAGCCTTCATTCGGCTATGGCCCGGTCGGCAACTGGTTAATTGCGATGGTTCAGACTAAAAATGCAAAATATTTCATAAATGCTCTTTACAAACACTTTTTTTAAATTCCCAAAAAGACCAAAATATGCTTAAAAATTCTTGAAAACAATTAGCAAAATTATCAAATGCTTTGAAAAGGAGTGTATGCTTGTCACTTGAAACCTACTGTGAACAGGTCCATACTTGGTAGCTTACCTAGGTCTACGTGGTTCCAGTAATGTCAAAAGCACTTGGATGCCATTCACAATCACAGACTCATTATGCTCGCCATCGAACATGTTGCCAAGAAGTTGCTCAATGGCCTCTTGCCTTTAAAAAATATAATAAAAAAAAAAAAAAATTTACAGTAACAAACGCAAAAATACAAAAACAGCATACATTTAGGCGCCATAAATATCCAACGCGTAAAAATGGAACATTTAATTTAATTGTAAATTCCATACCTTTAAGTACACACTACGGGACACAGGCTAGATATTTGAAAATTCATAGACCTGGGTAACGGGCATCTACCTTAAAGCGGTAGTACACCCATCCTTTTAACAGTTTAAAAACCAGTTCAATTTCCGGCACGTGCCGGAAATGTAACACTCCCAGTGGTTGTGCTCTAAACCAAACTGTCAAACCATCCAATGGCTGGTGTCATAGCTGATCACATGTGCAGCATCATGGCAGTTGTAGGTGAAACAGAGGCCAAGATGGCAGCTTCCTTGGCTGAAAATTATAGGAGGGTTTACGACCACTTAAATGCGACTGGACACTGGCAAAGCTTTGCCTGGACACAAACACCCTGGGAGTATCCTTATAACCCTGCCCCACTCTAAGTAGTCTGTTTTTTTTTAGCAAGCAATGCTGAGTAACACAGGAACAGATAGGAGGCAGGCCTATTTTCTGTACTGCACTGTATTCCAATATAAACTTGTAGGTATTTTGATTAGCAGATGCGACTAATTGGATTGTTCAATTGCTTTATTTCTCCTTTGAACAACCACATCGGGAGCCTCTGCTAATCAAACTACCTATGGGCCCCCTTTGGGCAGACTCTTTCTACTACTAAGAATGGATTGAAGATGGGAGCTCCTGGTAACTCATGACTGAGAATGGTGTAATCAGAGAGTGGACAAGCACAGAGGCAATGTCAGCAGCTCTGCATCTGGAAAGTTCTTAGCAGCAGGGACGTGCGGTTAGGTCAGTGGCTGGTGAGGCACTGGCTAGTATCAGAGGCAGATACACGCAGGTTACATATGCCGCGAATGTTAGAGCGAGAACAATAATTCTAACACTAGACCTCTAACTCTAAATTGGTAACCTCTAAAAAAATTTTTAAGCGTTGTCTATGGAGATTCTTAAGTACTCAAGTTTGGCGCCATTTCACAGGTGTGCGCAATTTTAAAGCGTGACATGCTGTCTGTTTACTTGGCGTATCTTTCACATTATACAAAAAAAAATCGGGCCAACAGGTTTCTTTCCGGAAAAAAAAAAAAGTGTTTGCAAAATTGCTGCGCAAATACTGTGTAACAAAAAGTTGCAACGACCGCCATTTTATTCCCTAGAGTGTCTGCTAAAAGATTATAATATATATATACACTGTTTGGGGGTTCTGAGTAATTTTCTAGCAAAAAAATTATGATTTTTACATGTAGGAGAGAAGTTTGAGAATTGGCATGGGTTGCAAGGGGTTAATTACCATAAGTAATATACAAATTATTATATATTGTTTTTAAGGTAATTTACTATATTTTCAAAAACTGTACTCAAGCAGGTGGCTTAATGGACAAATTGTTGAAGTTTGAGGTTATAACTTCAAACCAGTAATTTCACAGTAAATAATAAAATTATCTTAAAACATATAGCATAATAATCTATGATTTAGCTTGTACCCTTTCAACAGCAGCAGATTCTAATACTCCCTCTAAACTGTGTGAGAAAAACATGGGATTGTGGGTAAATCTTATAAACATAAACCCATGTATTTCCTTGTAGTTAAGAGGGCTGGGCTGGAAGGGAGTATTTTTTAGATACCATTGGATAAGGCCCAAAGCTGTCCATTGAGCTCAGTGCCTCTAACAAGAAGTGAGGAGAGGCACTGTGAGCTCATCCTCTCAGTGTGCTGCAAACACAGTGTGTCAGCTTGTATTTAAACTGACCGCTCTGTATGTAGCTTCTGACAGGCTGTGCAAGGTGCCCCGTATCTCTGGAACCATAGATAAAAGCCCCGGCTACAGACCTACTAAATTTGGGGTCTCTGTAACCCCAGGTCGCTGAGCTACAACCCTCAAGGTCGATTGATTTTTTATGTTCATGGTAGGTGAGGCTCTGCCTCACCTGCTTCCCCTGATTGCATGTCCCTGCTTTGCAGCTAACTAGCCAGAAGGGAGTTTGGAAAGTGGTCTACGTGGAAGCCAGTTCCCGATGGTCACTTCTAGGCAACCCCACAACATCTAGTATATTTTTCGTACGCGGTACTCTAAAAGCCAGGATAAGGATGGCCTTGCCAGATAGCTGCAATCGAAGAGAGCAGTTCTAGCAGTGATGTAGAGAACAGCCGCAACTGAAGGAAAAAAAAAAATGGAGAAAAAATGGTGCAAGCAATATTAGGTTAACCTTTTACACATCTAAGCTGAAGAGAGACAACCATCCTCCCAGGACACTAGCAAAATAAAATAAACTTGCGCTAATAGGTGGGGTTAGACCCCTTTCACACTTGTGCGAGTTGTCCTACGATTTGGGACTGCAAAGTCCCATGACAAGTCGTTCCCCATTATTTCTAATGAGTACCATTCATATCTGTACGACTTCAAAGTAGTCCCTGCACTACCTTGGTCAAACTTTGATGCAACTTGGAGGTCCATAGACATCAATGTTAAACCCTCAAAGTCTCATGCAAATCACACCTGAATAATATAGATGTGATTTCTGTACTACTTCTGTACGACTTTGCAATATGTTTTCATTGAGCCAAAGTTGCAACAAATTCGGACCAAAGTCATACGGATCCCAAATCGCGTCAAAATGGCGGTAAAATCACGGAAAAAAACTGCGGCTAAGTGTGAAAGGGGCCTTACCCTGGACTGACCTACAGCTTTTTGTTTGCCAGTCCTTAATTCTCCTGCAGAGGGACGTATAACCCGAATGTAAATGAAGCGAGGACGACGAATGGGAAACCCAGCGGGAATCACAAGCCATGCTGCACCTGCGTGTTTTGGTCATCCAGACTCCCAGCACGTCCGCCACAGTCCCAACCCTGCCCACTGCACTGTGACCTGACCAATCACTGCTCAAGGAAAACCTTGCTGGCGCATACACTAACACTTAAGACTGACCAATGAGCTCCAATAATTGCTGTCAGCAGAAAGCAAGAGGCCAAAAAAAGGGATTTTATTAAAACGCCCTGACATACCGGTTCAGGGCCTTTAGGTCCAGTACTGATTTGAGTAGAAACCTTGAAACCTCTCTTCTGGAGGCACTGGCACAATCACTCCCTGGTCTGAAAGAGCTTGAACAGCCCCGAAAAGGGCCTCCCGTCTGGGGGTAGAGTGTTGAACTCTATCCTGTACCCGGCGGACACCACTTCCCGGACCAAACGATCGGGAATGTGAGCCAGCCACCGGTCTGCGAACCCCAGAAGACGTCCCCTCACCTGAAGCTCGGGTGGGGGCAGCCCATCAGGCTGAGGAGGGCTTGTCTTCCGCCTTTTCGGATTTGCGCTGCCACTGCCGCCTACCGGCCCCTGCAGCGACCTTACCGGGACGGGTCCCCTTACCTGCTGCGCTCGGGGCGCGAAAAAAACAGACAGAGGGGGCCCGTGTCTACGGCGAAACTCGCGCCTCCGGGGCTCCGGAAGAAAAGTACTCTTACCTCCCGTAAGGTCTTTTAATGATCTCATCCAAACGTGGACCAAATAGACGTCCACCCTGAAAAAGGAGGTCAGCAAGACATTTTTTGGAAGCATGGTCGCCAGACCAAGAACGCAACCAGAGTATCCTTCTGAGGATAATGGCAAAAATCGCTATCCTGGATAACATCAGCAGTAAACCAACGGCCGCATCACAAAGGTACTTGAACCCTTGGAGCAAATACTCAGCCCTCTGTGGAGCATCCATCAGGCGGCCGCATTCCAGATCGGACTTATACGCTCAGACAGATGTTGAGCCGTGATGGCGTACACCAAGGCTGGCCGCACAGCAGAACCTCTGTTTTTCTATCAGCGGGGTCCTTGAAAGAAGGAGACCCTTCCAGAGGAATAGTCGTCGCCTTACTAAGGCGGGCTATTGGTGGGTCCACCACAGGCGATTCCCATTTTTTCAAAAAGCTTTCCTCAAAGGCATAGCGAGCAGCAAAACGTTTTGGCAGCGAAATGGAAAGCTGCGGACGTTGCCATTCACGGTAAAGAAAACTATCAAAAAATGTATCCTAGGGGTAAGCCTTGGGGGCCCTAGAGGACCCACACACATACGCAGAAGTCTGCAATTCACCATCCTGGCTCAATCGCAGCGTAGTGCGAATGCCAGTGATAATGGCGGCGACCAACGCTTTTTCGCGCGCAGCCGCCACCCCTTCATCCTCTTCACCGTCCGATGGGCCCAGTTCCCCATCAGATAGGTCCACAGGGGTCCCCGAGACCCCAGAGGTCAATTCCGGTTCCGAATCCTCCCCCGATGAATAAGGGGGGGAGGGGGGGGGAGCGCTTCTTGGAGGCCTGTTGGGCGACCTCCGCCCGGGAAAGAAATTCACTAAAGACCGCCCGTAGCTGGTCCAAAAAAGCCCCTTGCGCAGACTGCGCCGCCGCTGATGCCTCCACAGCAGGTTCAGCAGTGTAATCTGCCATTGCCTTTGCCCCCAGACCCCTCTCAGTGACACACCGTGGTACTAAAAAGGATGAGGCACCCCCACACTGCTGCACACCACCACCCCACAGTGCACCAGGGAACCCAGGAGGACTGCACCCGCCGCCACCAGCGCCCACAGGGGAGCCCAGCTGTTACTTGCTGTTTTTGTGCTGCTAGTAACCCCAGATGACCGTCAGTAGACCCGCACCGTCTGATCACCACCGCTGCACAGAGAAGGGAAACCGCTGTACACACGTTTTTTGCTGAGACATGTGGTCGAAATGGCCGACGTTAGACACTAGAGGGAGAAACCCCCTGTACAGAGACTTGCAGTACCGCAAATGGCCGCTCTGAGGGAAAGCCCCATAGGCCAGATATGTCTGCGGCTACGGCAAAATGGCAGTGGTCCACCACAAAATGGCGACCGATCGCCACATGGCGGTGAAAATGAAAATGTCAGCGCAGACAGACGGGGTGCGGGGGTGGGGTGTGAGGGGGGCAGGAGCTCCACGCGCCCCTGCCAGCGGCTACCCGACAAAAAAGAAAAAAAAAATATTTTTTTTCTCGTCTGTCCCCCTTCCGCCCCTGAAAAGGGATGGAAGGGCGGAACTCTCACTCACCACTCCGCGAGCGCCATGGGTAGCCACCCAGTCGCAGACTTTCCGCCCCTGCCTGGACGGCACGCTGCAGGCCAGAATTCGCCTTACCGAATCGCATCCGGGCCGGGCGTAGGTGGGAATCACCCCAGGCCATCCGCACGGAACGGGCACTATGCGGCGGATCCACATACTGCGTGACTGGCTCGCATCAGTCGACCAGGTCGGGTACAGAGCCCATGGACTCTCCATGCCCCGACCGGCTTCTTGATAGCAGATCATCTTGATAGAAGACAAGAAAATAAAATAAAATAAAAATAAATGGTCACAAACAGGACCGCAATTCCCCTAATGGGAAGCCAGGTCAACTCCTTGCAAACTAGGCATTTAGACTGGTGAGCTATTCTATGGAGGGGGTTTATGGGGGAAGGACAGCCCCATGGGAGGGGTCAGCTGTTTCTCTTCCCTGCCTAGTTAACTCCTAGTGAGACCAGCATAAACCCCACACGTAATGGAGAGCTGCGTCTGTCAGTGAACGATAGGAGAAAAATCGGGTACACACTGTATCGGGTGCCACTTTTAAAGGAGTCGGACCACTTTTTTTTTTCTCATGACCACCAGCGGGGGGGGCCGGGGCGCACGGATGCCCCTACTGACGAGCCGCCACTAATGCCTGAACCACTGAAACAAAGCAAGATTGATCCATGCATTCTTGCTGTGCATGCCACATTCTGACCCTACTATTTGCATTGTTGTAGCAGAATTTGAGATTTGTCAGGCCAGGCAAAAATTTGCAAATATGCCTATTTGCCCAGTTTGGGAATCACGTGCCCACAGTCGATTTATTTTGGTCTAAGCCAAATTATTAAAGATTAGTCATTATTGCTCACTGGATGCTTTTTTTGCATCATTTTCTTCTCTATGAACTCACAGACCCCTTTCACACCGAGGAAGTTTTCCCATTCCTTGCAGTGTGTCCTTTCACACTGGGGCGGTGCGCTCGCAGGACGCAATGAAAAGCCCTGCAAGCAGCATCTTTGAGGCGGGTTGTGAGCGCTGTAAATCGCGCTCCCAAAATGCCCGTCCATTGCAATGAGCAGCACTTCCAAAGCGTCTGAAAAAAGGGATTTTATTAAAACTTACCGTAAAATCCTTTTCTCCGAGTTCACTGACAGACGCAGCTCATGACGTGTGGGGTTTATGCTGGTCTCACTAGGAGTTAACTAGGCAGGGAAAAGAAACAGCTGGCCCCTCCCATGGGGCTGTCCTCTCTTCCCACATCACAAGCCATACAAGAACAGAGCACAGAGGGGTGGGTGCTGCGTCCGTCAGTGAACTCGGAGAAAAGGATTTTACGGTAAGTTTTAATAAAATCCCTTTTTCTCCTATCGTTCACTGACAGACGCAGCTCTCCATTATGTGTGGGGATGTCCCCAAGCTGTGTCAAAAAAGAGGGGTGGGTAAACGCAAACAGTACCCAACAGAACCTCTAAGGAGGCGCCAGACGCGCCTACACTGCCGTCTGCAAAACTTTGCGGCCAAAAGCAGCATCCGAAGATGCAAACACATCAACTTTATAAAACTTAGTGAAAGTGTGAACCGAGGCCCAAGTGGCCGCCTTGCACACCTGTGACACCGAGGTCTGGTGTCTAAAAGCCCAGGAAGTGCTAACAGCCCGGGTAGAATGAGCCGTGACTGGAAAAGGGGGAACCTTACCCCGAACAGAATACGCATGGGTCACAGTTTTTCTAATCCAATGAGAAATCATAGCCGACGAGGCCGCCAATCCCTTGCGCGGGCCCTCTGGCAGTACAAACAAGGCATCAGCTTTTCGAAAAGAAGCTGTAGCAGCCAAGTACACTCGTAAGGCCCTCACCACGTCCAAAGCATGCATCTCAAACTCCTTTGGTTGCGATGGGCGAGGGCACAATGAAGGAACAATAATATCTTCATTAAAAAGAAGAAACCACCTTCGGAAGGAAGGAAGGAGAGGGTCGCAAGACCGCCTTATCCTTATGCATGACTAAGTAGGGAGACTTGCACGATAGTGCTGCTAATTCCGACACCCGTCTGGCGGAAATGATGGCAACTAAAAAGGCCTTCTGCGACAGCAGATATAAGGAAATCTCCCCGATATTCTCATGAGGTGGTTTCTGAAGAACAGAAAGCACCAAATTCAGATCCCACGGAGCCATCGGAGTCCTCACCCGAGGCGCCACATGTCGCACACCTTGTACAAAGGTACGAATCAACGAGTGCGAAGCTAAAGGTCTCTGAAAGAGAATCGCCAGAGCCGATATCTGCCCCTTGAGTACTCAAAGCCAGTTTTTTGTTCAGGCCCTGTTGCAAAAAAGTCAGGACCCTAGACACGACATAAGAGCGAGGGTTATGACCCTCAGCCTTGCACCAAGCTATGTAAGCCTTCCAGGTGCGGTGATAAATCTTGCGAGAAGTACACTTGCGAGCTTTTAAAAAAGTAGGGATTACGGAGTCGGCCACTCACCTGTCCCTTAGCACCTGGGACTCAATAGCAAAGCCGTCAAAGCCAGCGAGGGTAAAGCAGGGTGCAAGATGGGCCCCTGAGACAGAAGATCGTCTCGCAGCGGGAGCCGCCAAGGGGCGTCTGCCACCATTTGCACCACGTTGGCGTACCAAGTGCGCCGAGGC
Organism: Glandirana rugosa; assembly: GCA_018402905.1. NCBI lineage: Eukaryota > Metazoa > Chordata > Amphibia > Anura > Ranidae > Glandirana > Glandirana rugosa. The sequence continues at coordinate 2,174,541 of BLSH010337841.1, read as the reverse complement.
CAATCTGGAGCCACCAGGATAATTGGTATCCCCTCCGCCACTATCCTGCGTATCAATCGCGGAAGCAGTCTTATCGGAGGGAAGGCGTACAGAAGACGATAACGGCTCCAGGGGGCCAGCAGAGCATCCGTGGCCACTGCCAACGGATCCTTCGCTCTGGACACAAAGGTCTCCACCTTGTGATTGAACCGAGACGCCATGAGATCCATGTCCGGCGTCCCCCATCTGCGGCAAATTTGCTTGAACACCTCCGGGTTGAGGGAACACTCTCCCTGGTCCAGTGTCTGGTGACTGAGAAAGTCTTACTGCCAGTTGTCCACCCCTGGAATGTAAATGGCTGAGATCGCTGGAACGTGAAGTTCCGCCCAACGCAGTATCAGAGCTGCCTCCGCTGCAGCTGCTCAACTCCTTGTGCCGCCCTGATGGTTCACATACGCCACTGCTGTGTCATTGTCCAATTGAACTTGAATCGGACGACCCTGCAATCTCACTGTCCAGTAGAAAAGGCACAATCTGATTGCCCTCAGCTCCAGAACGTTGATGGGGAGGCGGGCTTAGGTGCCGACCAACGACCCTGGGCAGATAGATGCCCCAGGATCCATCCCCAGCCCGAAAGACTGGCATCCGTGGTGATTATCACCCACTGAAGAGGCAGGAACGTCTTCCCCTGAGTTAGGGCCGAGTCCCTAAGCCACCAGGTCAGAGACGCCCTGGTCTGGGAGCTCAGACAGATCAGAAGGTCCAACGACCGAGGGGACCTGTCCCACCGAGCCAGAATTGCTCGCTGAAGGAGACGAGTGTGACTCTGGGCGAAAGGTATCGCCTTGAACTACGAGACCATGAGTCCCAGCACCCACATACAGAACCGTAATGAAGATTGAAGGTGCGATAAAAGGGTGCGCACTGCTGACTGCAGACACAGCAACTTGGCCGGAGGGAGGAAAACCTTCGCCTGCTCGGTGTCCAGAATTAGACCCAGATACTCCAGGGGATGGGTTGAAGACACCGATGACTTCTGTAGGTTCAGTAACCAGCCGAAGTCCAGCAGTGAGGTCATTGTGATACCCACATTCTCCTCCAGAGCCGAGGCGGACTCCGCCTGCAGGAGCAGATCGTCCAGGTATGCCACTACCGCAATGCCTCTCTGTCGTAGCAACGCCAACACTGGGGCTAGCAATTTTGTGAAGACTTGAGGTGCTGAGGCCAGGCCGAAGGGGAGTGCCACAAATTGAAAATGGAGGTCTCCCATCGCAAAGCGCAGGAAGCGCTGATGGCGTGGATGAATGGGTACATGGAGGTGTACCAGGGACGCCAAAAATTCCCCCTGATGAAGGGCGGCCACGACAGAGCGGACAGATTCCATCCGGAATTGCTGCAGGCCTGACATACCGGTTCAGGGCCTTCAGGTCCAGTACGGGCTGATCCCCCCCCCCCCCTTTTTGGGAATCACGAAAAGATTCGAGTAGAACCCTCGAAACCTCTCTTCTGGGGGCACTGGTACGATCACCCCCTGGTCTGAGAGCACTTGTACAGCCCCAAGGAGGGCCTCCCGGCGTTCCTGCGGGAGCCCTAAATTTGATGGGAAGAACCTGTCTGGGGGTAGAGATATGAACTCTATCCTGTACCCGGTGGACACCACTTCCCGGACCCAGCGGTCGGAAATGTGAGCCAGCCACCGGTCTGCGAACTCCAGAAGACGTCCCCCCACCCGAAACCCGGATGGGGGCAGCCCATCAGGCTGAGGAGGACTTGTCCTCCGCCTTTTCGATTTTGCGCTGCCACTGCCATCTTCCGGCCCCTGCAGCGACCTTCCCGGAGCGGGTCCCTTTACCTGTTGCGCCCGGGGCCTGAAAAAACTTCTTCTGTCCCGAAGGAGGGGGCCCGTCTACGGCGAGACTCACGCCTGCGGGGCTCTGGAAGGAAGGTACTCTTACCTCCCGTGAAGTCCTTAATAATCTCATCCAAACGTGGGCCAAATAGACGTCCACCTTGAAAAGGGAGGTCAGCCAGACCTTTTTTGGAAGCGTGGTCACCGGACCAAGAACGCAACCAAAGTATCCGTCTAAGTATGACGGCAAATATCGTTATTCTGGACAACATCGGCAGTAAATGAACGGCCGCATCACAAAAGGTACTTGAACCCTTGGAGTAAAAACTCAGCCTTCTGCGGCGCATCCATCAGGCGACCGTCTTCCAGGTCCTTCAGGAGCTCTTCCATACACTCGTATAAATGTTGTGCCGCCATGGCGGACGCCAAGGCTGGTCGCACAGCGGAACCTGCCACCAGGAACAGCGACTTTAAAAGCGTCTGCTGTGGACGCTGCCATTCACGATAAAGAAAATGATCAAAAAAGTAATTGTAGGGATAAGCCTTGGGGGCCCTAGGGGGTCTAGAGGACCCACACACATACGCAGCAGACCGCGATTCGCCATCCTGATCCAGCTGCAGCTTAGTGCGAATGCCAGCGATAATGGTAGCCACCAACGCTTTTTCGCGCGCAGCCGTCGCCCCCTGATCCCCCTCGCCGTCTGATGGACCCAGTTCCCCATCGGATAAGTCCGCTGGGGCCCCTGAGGCCACTTCCGGCTCAGAATCCTCCCCTGATGAATAATGGAGGAGGGGGACGATTCTTGGAGACCTGTTGGGCGACCTCCGCCCGGGGGAGAAATTCGCTAAAGACCGCCCACAGCTGGTCCAAAAATGCTCCTTGCGCAGATTGCGCTTCCTCAGCAGGTTCAGAAGTGTAATCTGCCATTGCTTTCTTCCCAGAAAAGGCTCTTAGTGACACACAGGGAGACTAAGGAGAATGAGGCACCCCCACACTGCCGCACACCAACACCCCACAGTGCACCAGGGAACCCAGGAGGACTGCACCCACCACCACCAGCACCCACAGGGAGCCCAGCTATACTTGCTGTTCCGCTGCCTGTTTTTGGGTGGATCGTCAGAGGAGCTGCGCCGTCAGATCACCACCGTTCCACAGAGAAGGGAGATGCTGCAGACACGTGTATTTGCAGAGGCATGCAGTCAAAATGGCCGCCGTTAAACACTAGAGGCCAAAACACACCTTCGGGGAACGTGCAGTACCGCAAATGGCCGCTCTGAGCGCTAGAGGGAAAGCCCCATAGGCCCAAAATGTCTGCGGCTAAGGCAAAATGGCGGCGAAAAATCGATACGAACGCCCAGACGATCGGTGCGGTGCGGGGGTGAACGGGAGCTCCACGCGTCCCACCAGCGGCTACCAAGCAAGAAAAAAATAATAATTTTTTTTTTTGTTTTGCGGCCGTCGGTCCCCCTTTCCGCCCCTAAAAAGGGGGGAAGGCAGGAACTCTCACTCACCACTCCGACGAACGCCGCGGGTAGCCACCCAGTCGCAGACCTTCCGTCCCCTCTTAGGCAGTATGCTGCGGGCCAGAAAATCGCCCTTCCTGAATCGCATCTGGGAGTGGGCACGAGGGGGGGGGGGAGGGGGGTCACCCCCGGCCACCCGCATGGAACGGGCACGATTCGGCGGCTCCCTATACGTCAGGACTGGCTCGCATCGGTTGGCCAGGTCGAGGAAGGTACAGAGCCCAAGGACTCTCTATGCCCCGACCGGCTTCTTGATAGCAGATCAATTGCTTGATAGAAGACAAATAAGTAAAAGGAAATTAAATAAAAAATGGTCACAAACAGGACCGCAATTCCCCTGAAGGGAAGCCAGGTTAACTCCTTGCAAACTAGGCATTGAAACTGAAGATCTATGCTATCAGGGGGTTTATGTAGGAAGAGAGGACAGCCCCCATGGGAGGGGCCAGCTGTTTCTTTTCCCTGCCTAGTTAACTCCTAGTGGGACGAGCATAAACCCCCACACGTCATGATGAGTCTGTCAGTGAACGATAGGAGAAAGTGCTTCGGAAGCACAGCAAAATGGCTCTTTGTGGGTTTTTTTTTACCCAAAAAAAAGTCCGCCAGTGCCCAAAAACCAATGCTAAAGCACGGCAAAAACAACTGCCGCTTTAGCAGCACTTTGCTGTGACAGGGGTCTAAAGATTGTTCCTATGTAAATCATAAAGCAGGGGTCTCCTAAATTTCTAAGCAAAAGGTCAAATTCACTGTCCTTTAGACTTTAGGTGAGGAATAGTGCCCAGAGGGCCAGATAAAGGTTTGCAATGAGAGCCGTGGGCCACAGTTTCCAAAACACAGGTGTCAAAGGCTTGAATGTTTACCCAGGAATTGTGTTGTTCTGCCTCATGTTTTACATGTCTAGTTGTTACCAGATTCTCCCTAACATCTACAGTACCCAATTCTTCCTAACATCTGCAGTACCAAACAGTTCTCCCTAACATTTCCGGTACAAAACATTCTCCCTAACATCTAGTACAAAACAGGAATAAAATAACCGCAAGTCTAATATGTCTAAAGAAATTCCATAAGCAAAGCCAAAAGGCATTAGTTTGATATTGGTTAAAAACACTGTAATTAACCCAAAGTAATAAGGAAGCGCAAATCTGTTCATGGTTTTCTAGTTGATCAGGTACTCTATAGAATTGATTTTCTCTGATAAAGTTAAGGGGCCCCACAGATTTAAGTGTGACTAAACCTAAATTTTAGTCATTATATGTAAAATTATGGTATCTACTTATCTGTATAAGCTATTATGCACTCCATGATTGTTAGTAAATACCTGGTTGAGCCTGTAGATTTACTCGACTTCCCTATTCAGAGTAGCAATGGAATATACTAGGAGATTCTGTGCATTATCCAGTGCCATACTCATTGCGCACACATCTTTCAGGTGGCTACAGCAGGTCCCTGACATCTCCTCACGCTTCCCTTCTCTCCACCCCACTTGTTAATGAAGAGCATCTTTAGCAAGGATGAGTGACAATCTTCTTCCTGCTAGCCACCCCTTACGTGATGTAGACAGGCTCCTATCCACTTGACAAAGCAGTGCGGTTCCAGCAAAGATAACGGACAATGCCTACTTCCTGCTAAATGCCCCTTATGTGATGGCAACAGGCACCACCCCATTTGACAATGCACAGTGGCTCCAGCAAGAATGCGTGACAGTCTTCTCCCTGCTACACGCTCCTTACGTGACGTCACAAGCAACGCCGAGCTTTCCGCTTTGCTCCGCCCACTCCTCTCGCAAGAGTGCACATAAAATAAGGTATTTAGAAATAACATTTTTTTCAAATTTATTAACGGTTCTTTTAAGAGTTCAATTTCTTGAGGATATAGTTAAAAATAGTTGGGAATTTAGATTAGGAGTTGGGAGCATTTCTTATTTCCAGAACATAAGAATTACATGATACCCGGTGGTTCAGAAATCTTCTAAATAAAACCATACAAACCACAAATGCTTAGAAAAATATTAATTTGAGCCATGACGAATCAAATTGATTTGTGCATGCTTTCACAGTCTCTGACATCACCACTGTGCTAATTTCCTTCTCTTTTACTTTTCATTATGATGAATGCAGCAGGTTCATAACTATTACAGAATAGCCCAAGCTAAGCAAAATCATCTTCCATCTAGAGTGCACAAAGAATCATCTCTCCCCTCACAAAAACATTGCTTCTGAGTTTTGTTACCCATTAAGGAGAATTGTGACAGTGTATGTTTTACCCGAGAAAATCCATGTCTTACTTTTCCAGAGTAGCCAACAACTGGTCTGGCTCAGGACTATCCTGTATTTGAATCATCTGTTCACGGCTCAGACGAATGATATCGCACAGTGACTGAGAAGCGTTGGAATGTTGCTGAAACACAAATACAGAAAGATAGAAATGTTTTAAAATCTAACTTTACCAATGTTTTCTAGTGTTAAAGCAGAATTACACAGCATCTGAGCACCGCAAACCAAAAACGCTATTCAAAGCAAATTCCCCCATCCATCCATGTCTCCATGCTTTATTTTTCTGAGAAATCACTTTGAAAAACAACCCACTAGCATTCCTGGCCAAGACATCTTGAGTAAAGGCAGAAGATTTGTGTAGTCTTTACTTCCTGGAATTCATCTGCCCTTAGCTCAGGCATGCAGATAGGAGGGTGTGCTTTGCTGAGAAAACTTTCTCTCCATCTGAAGATTTTTGGATTGCATAACATTTGTCTAGGCCTGGAAACCAGGAAGTAACTGAAAAAATGTAAAAAAAAAAAAAAATTTAAAACAAGTAAATGTGATATACTTTCCTATGCTAGCAGCGTAAGAATTAAAAATAGTAAATATTGATAGGGAGTGAAATTATGCTTTAACTTTATCAGTAAACTAATACCCAATAAACCTCATGGCAATAGTAGGATTTATTACCCATGACAGCTACTTACCAGTTTAATAAATTTTAGAGTTAAAGCGGAGTTCCACCTATGTAAAAGTCAGCAGCTACAAAAAGTGTAGCTGCTGACTTAACAATCGGACACTCATCTGTCTCTCGCGCAAGTGATGCGGCTCGCTCTTCGCCCTCTCCTCTCTGCGGCGCCAGCATCATAACTGTGGGCACCCAGCTTTGGCTTCAAAGCCGAGCGCGGCACAGCGCATGAGCGAGTCTCGCTGCGCCTTGTGACTGGTCGGCGTATCTTCTGGGACCTGTGACGTGTCCCAGAAGATCGCCGAGAGGGGGGGGGGGGCGGACTTCCTTCCTGGAGCCGCGGCGACAGGGGAGGAAGTGGACTTGGTCCCTGGTCACCCCCCCAAAAAGACATGCCAATTGTGGCATGTCGGGGGGACACCTTCCCTTAAAGGGGAAGTTCCACTTTTGGGTGGAACTCCGCTTTAACAAAAGAACCCCATTTCTACTGAATAATGGTTACTAGGTTGGAACAAAATCCGGGTGTAAATAACTTCTGTGATGTTGAAAAAAAAATTTTTTTCATTTTTTTTACACACACTGCAAAATTCCTTTCTTGGAGTCTTAAAGCAGTAGTAAAACCCAAAATTACAGGGAATGAAGTGTATTAACCACTTCAGCCCCAGAAGAATTTCCCCACTTTAGGACCAGAGCACTTTTTGCAATTCGGCACTGCGAAGCTTTAACAGGCAATTGCGCGGTCGTGCGACATTGTACCAAAACGAAATTGATGTCCTTTTTTCCCCACAAATAGAGCTTTCTTTTAGTGGTATTTGATCACCTCTGTGTCAGTTCTGATCACGGCTATAAACCAAAAAAAGACCAACAATTTTACAAAAAAAAAAAAATACAGATCCAAAAAAAAAGTATTAAAAAAACAAATTTATTCATCGGTTTTGGCCGATATATGATCTTCCTCATATTTTTTGTAAAACAAAAAAAAAAAAGGCTTATATTGATTGGTTTGCCCAAAAGTTGCCGCGTTTGCAAATGAGAATTCTTTTTTTATTATTTTTTACTAGTAATGGCGGCGATCTGCGATTTTTAGTGGGACTGCGAGATTGTGGCAGACATGTTGGACAATTTTGACACTTTTTTGGGACCATTGGCATTTATACAGTGATCAGTGCTATGAAAACGCACTGATTACTGTATAAATGTCACTGGCAGGGAAGGGATTAACACTAGAGGGCACTCTAGGGGTTAACTGTGTTCACTGGTATGTGTTACTGTGTGGGGGCTGGGCTGAGTGGGGGAGGAGATTAATCGCGGCTCCCATATACTGGGAGGCTACGATCACACACCTTCCCCCCCCCCCCCGTCAGAACGGAGATCCGTTGTTTACATACATGGACCTTCGGTCTGTCACTGCAGGGGAGTGATCCCGGGTAGCCAGCGGATATTTGAGTCCGCCCTACCCACTCCCTAGCTCCATTGTAACACAGTGAGTGCTCACGATCCGTGATCTCGCAGCCGCTGTCGGGTGACGACAGTTTGCAAGATTGACAAAGGTTGCCGCCGTCAATCCACGTTCTTTTAAATCAAGGTGACCCATAAGGAAAACATATAGCGCGCTACTTACTTGTAAAATATTATTTTTGCTAAAACTCTCTCAGTTGCAGCCGTCGCCATACTGACTACTGTCTTGCGAACACCTCCACCGCCCCCTTCGTATCCTGACTCGGTCTCTCTCGTCATTACTTAATGACGCGTATGTGCTCTAATACCTGGCACTCTCCCTCATTCCTGCTTTCTTTATCGAGTATGACTTACGCGTTCTGTCATCAGTCATACCGCTGCCGACGTTGACTCTCTCAAAATCGTTTT
>BLSH010337841.1:2075354-2091923 GCA_018402905.1 Glandirana rugosa | reverse complement strand
GGGGACCGGCGCAGGAGGCGGCCAGGGGCTGCATGGTGCAGGAGGCGGCCAGGGGCTGCATGGTGCAGGAGGCGGCCAGGGGCTGCATGGTGCAGGAGACGGCCAGGGGCTGCATGGTGCAGGAGACGGCCAGGGGCTGCATGGTGCAGGAGACGGCCAGGGGCTGCATGGTGCAGGAGACGGCCAGGGGCTGCATGGTGCAGGAGATGGCACAGGCAGAGCAGAGACAAGGCTGCCTGTCCTAACCGCCCGGTGGGCCTGCACTTACTGATGCAACTGGTGGCATGGCATTGGCCGGATGGGAGGAAGAGGCAGTCCGGTCCTAAACGACGCGACTTCTGGTATCGGCCACCAATTTTCGCGAGTACAGATACTCGTGAAAATGGCTAGTATTGGCGCATCCCTAGCTACAACCCAAAAAAATATTTTTCAAAAAAACTGCACACACACAATTAAACAATTCTACAAAATTACTATCAAAAGCAATGGGCACCCCCAATCAGTATGCCATTCATTTGGGGACAGTTTATGGTCAAAGACATATGCAGCAGGTAACTACATATTAGTTCATTGCAGTCTGATGACTAATGGTTATATTCCTTACACTGTGGTTATATTTGGAGAAGGTATAAGGAATGTCTATAGCAGTGATGGCGAACAAATGGCACGCGTGCCGCAGTTGGCACGCAGAGCCCTCTCTGTGGGCACGTGAGCTATAGTCTTCTGAGCATCTTTGGGCACACAAAGGCTCCTCACAGTTCACTAGGACGACAAAGCGCCCAGAGTCCCCGCACTGTCCCGGCACCACTTGCCTGCCTCCAGATTACACACAGCATTTGAGAAAGCAATCCGGGACTGCCTCACGGACCGGCAGGAAGGACAGCCAATCAGCTCCTTCTGCCAAGGAATGAACAGCCAATCGTTTGGTGCATTTTGCAGATTTGCACTACAGTCCATTTAACATGGTTTCCTATGGAACTTGTTCTGTAGTGCAAATCTGCAAAATGCAGAAGGCACTAAAAATGCATAGGTGTGAATCAGGCCTTATAGTGAAACTTTACAAAACATCTTTATTACTGTAGCTGACAATTACATTATGATTGTTTGTGGCACTACTACCGTACCACAGCAGAGGGGTAAGCAGATGTGTGATGTGCTGCATGGAGACATGCTGCATGGCGATTAAATAGAGGAGTTGGTTTTGTGTTGCAGTTTGGGCACTTGGGCTCAAAACTGTTCATTATCACTGGTCTATAGTCATCCCACAATCCCCAGAGTATACCGTCTGCACTCAATCTTGGGTCCGCCATCCAGTTGACAAAATCACCTTCTGAGCTCATCCAACCTGTATACTGTGTCCCTCCCCCAAAACCACTCTTCCGTACACAAGTGCTAGACTGCCTTCTGTGTATACTGTTAATCCATATGTCAGCAAAAGAGCCCAACAGAACTGACGTATTTGAATCAAGACAAAGTGATCAAAGGCACTGTCTTGAGGTCTGTAATCATGTAAGCATGTACCCTCCCGACATTCGGTCGGTAACCCTCGCTTGTAGGTGTCTAGGTTTTGTAAATCATTGGGAGTGTATTCCCTGAAGTTTATTCTATGCAACTTTTTCTGACACTGCTTCCTATATTATCAGTCACATTCAAACTTCCAAGGAAGTTAAAATAAATCTATAGCACAGATTGTTGACAACACGTTACTACTCTTTTTCCCTTATATGCACTATATAACATCCAAAACTATCAGTTTAGGTACCCGCAGATTTTACATGCCTTTTCCAGCCAATTCCTCCATTAAATGCTAGCCCTTGTCAGTTCTGAACTTGAATTACTACTTCGCTCTGATCAACTTGACAAGCCAACCTCGACCCTCTAACTACATCCTCATGGTAGCATTACTGGATCTATCCTCTCTCCAGAAAAAATAGTCTGAGTACATCTTGGACTTGGATGTTGATGACGGACGGATATGTGAGACTTTCCCTTTAAGTCGTTGGTATCAGGCAGAGACAGGCTTATTCTGGTTAAAATAACCTTTAGGGCTTACTTCACTCCATATAGGACTTCATAAGGCGAACCCCAAGTTCTCTCTGACCGGTTGACGATGAAACCACCCAACTGGAAATTTTTGCCACATATTCTGGGCACATCTTGCCATTTCAGAATTCTGGGGAGTGGTGGTAGATGTAATAAATTTGGTAGCTGGTACTTCCTTTGCCCCCTCTCCAATGATCTGCCTGTTGGGCCTTGTTAAAGACTTGGCCCCCACCATAGCCGACAGGTCAATGCTTGGACTCCTCTATTTGCATAAGGTCTGGGAGAGATGGATAGAAAAGGTTTCTAAGCAATGATGCCCAATGTGTCATAAATTATGTTGAGGGGACTCTGAAGTTTATTACTTTTTATTTCTTGGATCACTGAGTCACAGTGAGAGTCACAGGCTGACATCCTCCTCTGTAGCATGAGCCACAAACACTACTTGTTTTTTTGTACTAAGCCAGGGCTGGACAAATCCCAGGCGCCAGGTCGCAATTGCATCCTAGCGCCTGGGTTTTTATCAGCTTAGCTGGCCTGAATATGGGAGGTATTGTCGCGCTTGACTGATCCTTTCACAGGTTCACCTGAGCTGGCAGCTGCATTCACTGCGAGCCGCGGAACTCACACACCACTGGCTACTTGGTGTGACCGTGACCCGCCTTGACGCTGAACCCGCAGTGCCACCTATCACTGCCGCCTATCAGTGCCACCTATTACTGCCGCCTATCAGTGCCACCTATTACTGCCGCCTATCAGTGCCACCTCATTATGCCACCTATCAGTGCCCATCAGTGTCACCTATCAGTGCCACCTATTCGTGCCGCATCATGCCACCTCATTATGCCGCCTATTAGAGCTGCATGATTAATCGTTAAAAGATCGTGATCTCGATCCAACCCCCCTGACAATCTCTACCCAACATTTCCTTGATTCTAAGTGACAAGTGCAGAGTGGCTCAGAGGCATCAGAGCTGTCTAAAAAAAACAAACATTCCTTAGTTGTGAGCTAACTATTAGGCTCCACACACACTGGACGCTATCTGGGCTCTCTCGGCATCGGGCAAGAGACGCTGCTTACAAAACGTTCTTTTGCAGCATTTTGTAAGCAGCGTTTACCAGCGTTTATCGGCGTCAGCGTTTTTTTCTTCCTTCATTAGCTTCCATTGACTGCAAAAAATGGCGGATCCCGATAAACAGCCGTTTACCGGCGTTTATCAGCATCCGGCATTTTTTATGGTCAAAAGAACGACTTTTGAATGCCAATTCAGGGCGTTCAGATAACAGCCCAAAAACACCACTGCTGATAAATGACAATTAACGCCCATGCGCTTTTGGGCTGTTAAAAAAACCGCCAAAACAACCAAAAACAGTAGTTTATCAGATACAGTGTGTATGGAGCCTAAACATTCCAGGCACTCTGCCAAGTTTCAAAGCATTTGTGAGCAACTATAAACATTGCAATGTTTTGTTCTAGATCAAAGGAATTAACTTCCGTCTCTAATGTAAGTCAGTTTACTTAAAGACCAAACCTATTCCTGGCACTTATTGATTTCAAGTTATTTTTTTGCTAGAAAACCATTTAGAACTTCAAACATTATATATATTTTTTTAGCAGAGACAATAAATAAAATGGCGATTGTTGCAATATTTAATGTCACATGGTATTTGCGCAGCGGTCTTTCAAATGCCATTTTTAAAAAAAAAAAAATGACACTTTCATGAATTACAAAAAAAAAAAACGAAACAGTGAAGTTAGCCCAATTTTTTGTATAATATGAAAGATGATGTTATGCCGCGAGAATCGTGAGAGAAACGTGATCTTTATTCCAAGCAAAAAAATTGTGATTCTCATTTTGCCCAGAATCGTGCAGCTCTAGTTTATCCCAACCACGGTAACTGACTTTTGCTGTACAGCATGTCTGCAAGTGAATGTTGAGAAAAATATAAACGTCTATGGAACAAAAAAGGTCATTCTGGTGTACTGCATATACATTTACCTTCACTGTCTAATGCAGCGCCTCTCAACATTTTCAACAGATGAACCCTTGAAACTTCTGGTCTCGGGAAACCCTGGTAAAAATTACTATATCTACAACACATGATACATTATTATGTATCATGATATTATGTGTGATGGTCAGCAAGAATGCTCCTTACACTTGTAGCCATTGGGAAGAATTACCTCTTATAGATAACTAAAAAGATCAATGGTGTCAGTGAGAACTTATCGGAGAGGCAGAAACTGCTCATTGCTCAAGGAACCCTGGTTGAGACACCCTGGTCTAATCACAGGCTAGAGGGCAAGAAACTGGCCTTGATGTGTTAACAGTAGTAGAGCTCAATCACATAACCAACATGGTTGCGTCTTTTGACACAGTTGTATAAAGTTAGAAATGGCCAGAAAGAACTGAAAATCCTTCAGTAGGTTAAAGCGGTGGTAAACTCTGCTTTGCAACTTTTACCTACAGTTAAGCTTATAACAAAGCTAACGTGCAGTGTTTAAGAGATATTCAAATGCTTTGCAGCCGGTGACTTCACGTTGCATGCGCACTGTACTCTGAAGGGATGGCATACAGATTATGCCATCCCTTCAGAGTAGTATGCCGCGATCGTGGCTCCTGTGTGGGAGGCACATTGTGACTCGGCCATTCAAACATCTGGAGCTCTCAAACCCAAGGAAGATCTGGTCACGCTGGGAGCCCTGTCAGCGCTGAAGGGTTTCATTTTCAAGTAAGTCTTTCATGATGTGCTATAACATGCCAGTACCCTGCAGGGAGCCCAGAATTTTTTTCCCTGGTATTTACTACGGCTTTAACCAGTTCCCGCCCAGCCCAAAATGATGGCCAGACAGGCGTTTCGTCGATCCGGGTGGACATCATCCCGGATCTCACCGTGGGGCTGCGCTGCGGTGCACTCTGTCATTGGCTGTGTCTGGTGACTAATCAGTGTACCGGCTCGCTGCCAGTACCATGTGATCAATCACAGCAGGTCACATAACAGTTAACAATGGATGGCTTCCTTTCATAACATCTATTGTGTAAAATTGTGTTGCTAGCTGCAATTGGTCAGTGTGATCACATGGTACAGACAGGACCAATCACAGCTCATCTGTACCATGTGATTAGCTGTGGCCAATCACAGCTAATCAAAACAAAAACGGAATGAATCAGTTTTAGTCAGTAAAATGCTGCTGGGACTGCATACCTTTAGATGTGATTTCCTATCGGAAGATCAGTGAGCCAATCACACAAGCAGGAAATTATGTTTCTGGGGGGCTTTCTGCACATATTCTGTGTACAGAACACTTCCAAGTAACCAAATTGCATTGCTTTTTCAGAAAATTACAGAGCTGCAGATTGAAAAGGAAAGGTAATTTTTAAGAACATTCAATTGCAATATGACTTGTGTTGCAATTGTATACGTTATGTCGCTATATTATTTGTTCTTTGTTATTTTTTTCCCACAAACGTAACCTTACCCTTTACTTCATAAATTACTGTAAAAACAAATGGGATTTTAACTAAGCTATGCTTGACACTCTACCAGGGAAAGGCTGATTGTACTGTTCAGGTTTCACCTAACACTATTTACAATTTAGCTGCATATCACTAAAGTAATCATAAGCAGGTTCACTTTCCATTCACATACTTTGCTGAGTCACTCATAAAAGAATGAAAATATGAAAACCACTCCCCACTGAATTGCAGAGAACAGATGCATAATCTTCTTAGTTCTTTAAAATCAGAATTTATTAAGCCTCCATGGTGTCATAAGTTTTGTACAGCATTAAGTTATTACTGTCTGATTCTAATAAAGAGATTCACACTGACTGTGTCTTCGATGCACAAGGACATGAAATGAGAGGTCTGGGTCACAGAGACATGAAAACCAAAGTCAGTAATGAACACCTTACAGAGGTTCTCCCCTTTTCCCACTAACAGATCATGTGTTTTCATTGTTCTCCCTACCCCCATTGCAGAGATTTTACATCGCTTTTTGTCCCACTGCGTAGAAAAGGCTCATTAACACGGGCAGGCAGGGGTTGTAAAAGCAGACTGAGGCCATGGTTTTACCACCCACCTGGCAAAAATTAAACAGCATTTCTTATTTTGCAGGCAACACCATTCAAATGCATGAGGCTGTGTCGCAGCTGCTCTGCAACCATGTGAAATTCACATGGTTGTGACACCATGGGTTGGCATTTTGTGGGTTAAAGCAGGCAGTGAGGAGGCAATATGTCTGCTTTTCACCAATTGTCAAACGCCCTCTGAAAAGCACTCTATTGTAGATTGCATTTCACTGCCTAGCCACCTGTATGAAGGAAATGAGGAAAAATCTACTGCATCAAGACATGGACAGCAGTGTAAAAAATACCCAATACAAAAATAAATCTTTTGACTAGAGTTTGGCTATATTGTAAAGTGCTGTGCAAACTGTTGGCGCAATATACTGTACTATAAAGAAAGACAACCACAAATGTTATAATATATTCATTCAATCTCTTTTATATTTAGTGTGAAGGTTTATCACTGTTTTGGCCTCAGAAAGTGAATGCTGGCAAGAGGTCTACTAAAGTATTCTACATGTCCATCAAACTATTTTATTTGGCCACAGATCCACAGCTTTTTAGCTGCCAAGGATATTTTTTTATACAGCCTGGCAATTAAAGGATTAAAGTAAGCAAAGGGTCGTTGACTCTGTTCTATTAGGTACAAGTAAAGCCACTGCTACACAACCCGAAAGTGTAGATTCCCCAACCTATTTTTGTCTCCATGTAGTAGAAGCATTAAGCCTATGTTCACATATATGCAAACACAGACATCACATGATACGTATATAATATATATAGAAAGCTTGACATATTTAGTATTTACATAAAATCTAAAAAGTTTCATTTTCAAGTGAAAATTTTGAGGATGCCATTTGTTTTGTAAAATATAAAAGGATGAAAAGGCAGAAAACTACGATCCCCAAAGTGATTTATAGGTCATGCATTAAAATGTTTTACAGCTCAGCCATTTAGTGTTAGATGAATTCCAGGAATTCAGCTCCTTTGTAAAAAATGAAGGCACACTATGAGTTAAGTCCAGCGAGGTGCATGACACCTCCTGGGATTAGCTCTGTATCGGACAGCCTTACAGTACTCCCAGAAGACCGATATTGCTGTAGTTCCGGGAGAGCGACCCTGGTCCTTCTGAGCTCTATCTTTAACAGGAGCGTTGCTGCAGGTGCCATGCCCACTCCTCCCTTGCTACTGCCCAATCACAGAAGCCTTGGTATTATGTGAACACATTTCACTAAATACAAAGGCATCTATGAATGAGCAAGAGAGGGGAGGGGCAGGCATGGCTGCTATGTGTGTTTCTCTCCTCACGTCAAGGCAATACAACTGTCAAATGTAAATAGAGAAGCCCAGCAGATGTCATGCAGCTCCTTGGACCAAACTCAGTGTACCCTAGCGTTTTACAAAGTGGCTGAATTCCTGGAATTCAGCTTTAACCATAAATGACAGCTATAAAACAATTGCTCTCATTCAGGTATGAACCGCAATAGAGAAAATCTCAATTTATCCATTTTTTTAAACTGCTAATTTCTGCCTGTCTTTATTGGCCAGGGCAGAGTAAATTAACTCATTTGCGCATGCATGTGATTTATGTCACATCAACCCAGGCTGATCAAGAAAAAAAAACAAAAAAAACAAACACTCCAAACAATTTGTATTACACTCTCCACTCCACACAAATCGCTTGGGGTAAAGTTCACAGATTACATATATTTTGTATATGTGAGGACTTTGCTGTATATTGCACTTCAAGAGCACAGTTTGTTGTGCACTTTGCAGAATGCACATGATGTTGATAGAAGGATTGAGATTTTTACAACACTGCACTTTATAGTGGTTAATTTGGAGCAGTGTATATTCACAATTTATTATATTTCACAGAGAATGTGTATATTACCATTTTGTACTTTTAAGGGAAGAAGTTATTTCTGATATAAAAATCAAATATAACAATTTATATTTTTAGCACTTTATGTAGAAGTTATTCAAATTTACCAGAACGCTGCACTCTTAATTATATATTTTTTGCTTAGGGTTTGAGAACTTTTCAGCAGCAGCTCTATGAGATAGGGAAGAGTGCGAGGACATAACATACTTTAACTACTTGCCTACTGGGCACTGCCCAGGCCAATTTTCAGCTTTCAGTGCTGTCACACTTTGAATGACAATTGCGCGGTCATGCAACACTGTACCCAAATTATATTTTAATCATTTTTTACAAATAGGCCCCTTTTACACAAGGCGAACTCTGCTAGCTCAGCGGGAGATCGCTTTGTTGATCTCCGCTGACATATCCGAATCTGCTCACTGTGCAGGGACGGACCTGTCAGATCCCCGCTGTTCTCTATGGGGAAGATCGGATGAAATCAGACTGCATGTCCATTTTCATTCGATCCCATCTCAACTGATCCGCTGGACAAATGTTGAACATTTCGCCATCCGTCTGTTTTGAGAAGATCTTGATGGATCGGATGGGGATTGTAAAGCTTACATTTTTTTTTACTAAAATAATAGACAATAATAATAATAATAATAAATAATAATAATAGACCATTTGCCAACTGCACTATAGCAAAATGAAGGCTACAGCACAGTCGGACAGTAATAGGAGGGTGCTCTCTGTGTTCTCCGGAAAACACAGCTGATTACAATGGTATATTTGACAAAAAGAGAAAAGAAAAAAAAGTTCATTGTTGGGGTAGACCATACACTGACAAATTTACCGGTTCACCACAAAAAACTTCACTGAAAATACCTAGTCATCCCAAAGAACCTCAACCTGAGAAACGAGGCTGCCACTGCTGACCTCTGCTTTTAAAATTGATAGTTGCCTAGTTGTTCTGCTAAACCGATGGCCTAAATACTTCATCTGGTCTTCAACATAGAATGGCCTAAATACTTCATCTGGTCTTCGACAAAGTAGATCTGAAGCTCCACTGACTTTGTAATGTTTGTTCTGGTCAAATGACAATACACTGAAGCTATGGGAAGCCAGGCAGTTACAAACTTCTCTATATAGAAAAGTTTTTGTTTAAACTATAGAGATAAGATCTTTTGCTACAAAGTGCATGGTTTTCAGTAGGTCAGTATACCTACAGCCTTAAAAGGAAATGAAAAAAAAAAAACCAAACAAGTCTATACTTACCTGCTCTGTGCAATAGAACTGCACAGAGTGGCCCCGATCTGCCTCTCCTCAGGTCCCCTTCTAGCGCTCCTGGCTCCTCCACCCTTGCTGGTGCCCCCAATAGCAACCTAATTCCCATGGAGGCATGCAGGCTCGCCTCCAAGCCAAGCTGCTGCATCCATTGACACAGACAATGGGACTCGGCCCTGCCCGCTTGTCACTGGAGTTGTTTGACAGGAGCAGGAACAATGGCTCCTGTTGCTATTGATCTGCCGAGGGAGGAGGGACAAAGCCAGGAAAGCTGCAGCTCTGGATTAAGATGAGGTTTAGGTAAATAAGAGGGGGTTGAGGGGCCAGAGTCTGTGACACAGAAATTAATTTAAGGCTGGTACACATGGGCAGAACACCAGTCAGCCGACATTTGGCCCATATGAACAGCAGCCTGTCTGACAGAAGCTGGTCTAATGACCACGGCTTTTAATCAAACAGGCATGCTGGAAAACCAGCATCCGATCAGCGCTTGCAGCCACTGACTGCAAGAGCTGATCACGGTGTTCTGGTAGGAGGGCAGTCCCTCTGTCAGAACAAAATAGTTAAGCGGGAAGATTGCTGTACTTACACTGTTTGTGTTAATACATCACTCTGAGTTTATATTTGTTATGTGCTGTGCCCATAAGCATCAGCTCTTCTCCGCTCTCTCTCCCTCTTCTAACAGGAGACTCGGCAGTAGTGGAACCATTGGCTCATGCTGCAGGCCTGTCAGGAAGTAGCAGGGCCGAGCCGGACTACGTGCGTCTATGGTTGTACAGTGCATCCACAAAGCATTTACAGCACTTCTCGATTTCCACATTTTGCTATGTTACAGCCTTATTCCAAAATTGATTAAATTCACTATTTTCCTCAAAATTCTACAAAATACCCCATAATGACAACATGAAAGAAGTTGGTTTGAAATCTTTGCAAATTTATTAAAAATAAAACAAGAAAAGAAATCCCATGTACATAAGTATCCACAGCCTTTGCTCAATACTTTGTTGAAGCACCTTTGGCCCCAATTACAGCCTCAAGTCTTTTTGAGTATGATGCTACAAGCTTGGCACACCTATTTTTGAGCAGTTTCTCCCATTCTTCTTTGCAGGACCACTCAAACTCCATTAGGTTGGATGGGGAGCGTTGGTGTACAGCCATTTTCAGATCTCTCCAGAGATGTTCAATCGAGGTTCAAGTCTGGGCCACTCAAGGACAATCACATTGTTGTGCCATAGCCAATCCTTTGTCATCTTGGCTGTTGTCCTGTTGGAAGATGAACCTTCGCCCCAGTCTGAGGTATAGAGCGCGCTGGAGCATATTTTCATCAAGGATGTCTCTGTACATTATTGCTGCATTCATCTTTCCCTCGATCCTGACTAGTCTCCCAGTTTCTGCCACTGAAAAACATCCCCACAGCATGCTTCCACCACCATGCTTCACTGTAGGGATGGTATTGGCCAGGTGATGGGCGGTGCCTGATTTTCTCCAGACAGAACCCTTGCCAATCAGGCCAAAGAGTTCAATCTTTGTTTCGTCAAAAACTTGTTTCTCATGGTCAGAGTCCTTCAGGTGCCTTTGGCAAACTTCAGGCAGGCCGTCATGTGCATTTAACTGAGGCGTGGTTTCCGTCTGGCCTGATTGGTGGAGTGCTGCAGAGATGGTTGTTCTTCTGAAAGGTTCTCCTCTCTCCACAGAGAAACTCTGGAGCTCTGTCAGCCAATGTCCATCAAACTCTTGGTCACCTCCCTGTCTAAAGCCCTTCTACCCCGATCGCTCAGTTTGGCCGGGCGGCCCACTCTAGGAATTGTCCTGGTGGTTCCAAACTTCTTTCATTTACAGATGATGGAGGCCGCTGTGCTCACTGGGACCTTCAATGGTGCAGAAATTTTTCTGTACCCTCCCCCAGATTTGTGCCTCGATACAATCCTGTCTCGGAGGTCTACAGACAATTCCTTTCTGGGACCTTATATAGACAGGTGTGTGCCTTTCCAAATCATGTCCAATCAACTGAATTTACCACAGGTGGACTCCAATCAAGTTGTAAAAACATCTCAAGGATGATCAGTGGAAACAGGATGCACTTGAGCTCAATATTGAGTGAAATGGCAAAGGCTGCGAATACTTATGTACATGTGATTTTTTATTTTGAATAAATTTGCAAAGATTTAAAACAAACTTCTTTCATATTGTCATTATGGGGTATATTGTTTGTAGAATTTTGAGGAAAATAATGAATTTAAAGAGGAACTGCAGTCTGCTCACATAATTTGTAATAAAAACATCTTTGCCATTCTGATGCTTCCTTTCAACCGCTTTGCATACTATTTTATATACACTGTGATTCTGTGCTCGTCAAATATGCTGCAGAAATCTCCCTCCACTGAGTCTGGCTGCAGCCATTTTAACTGTGGGCAGCCAAAGCTGCTGCCTGTTCAGTTCCTGAATTTACACAGACACACACACACATATATATATATATATATATATATATATATATATATATATATATATATATATATATAAATACACACACAGAAGCACTCTCTGCTTACCTGCTCATTTCTCCTCTGTGGATGAATACACATGGATCTCTGCAGTCTCCTGTTATCTCTGCCCTCATACAGCCCCCATCCAGCTCTGCAGCTCTCATTGGCCTTCCTATGACCCATCCCCCCTCTCTTGCTGGCGAACTCTCCTGGCTGTAACATAAGATGTGGAAAAAGTGAAGCGCTGCAAATACTTTCCAGATGCACTGAACTTAGCCCTTCTCGGGATCGAGCTTGTCTGTCTGCTCCTATAGCAAATGGATTGCTGTAAACAAGGCAGATTGCCAATCTGTCAGTAGGGAAGGCATGGATCCTTTGTTCTGGAGAAGCAGGCGCATGGATCCATGCCTTACCCTTTTAAAAGCACTTCCCACACAGTATACAAACACTGGCTAGGCACAGAGTTAACCCTTTCCCAGCCAGTGTCATTAATACAGTGACTGTATTAACCACTTCCTTACTGGGCACTTAAACCCCCCTCCTGCCCAGACCAATTTTCAGGTTTCAGCGCTGTTGCATTTTGAATGACAATTGCGCGGTCGTGTGACGTTGTACCCAAATAAAATTGATGTCCTTTTTTTCCCACAAATAGAGTTTTCTTTTGGTGGTATTTGATCCCCTCTGCGGGTTTTATTTTTTGCGCCATAAACAAACAAAGAGCAACGATTTTGAAAAAATAACAATATTTTTTACTTTTTGCTCTAATAAATATCCAAAAATAAAAAATAAAACAAACAATTATTCATCGGTTTTGGCCGATTTATATTCTTCTACATATTTTTGGTAAAAAAAAAAATATCGCACTCTGCGTTTGATTGGTTTGCGCAAAAGTTATCGCATCTACAAACTATGGGAATTGATTTATGGCGTTTTTATTATTATTTTTTTTTTACTGGTAATGGCGGCGATCTGCGATTTTTATTGGGACTGCGATATTGGGGGGGGACATGTCGGACATTTTTGACACTTTTTTGGGACCAATGACATTTATTCAGCGATCAGAAATTTAAATGTCCACTGATTACTGTGTAAATGTCATTGGCAGTGAAGGGGTTAACCTGAAGGGGGCAGTGAAGGAGTTAAATATGTTCCCTGGGTGTGTTCTAACTGTGGGGGCTTATATTTGGCCGAGACATAACAGATCTAACTGATCCCAGTGACAGGGATCAGTAGATCTGCTTGTCCCCCTCTCACAGAACGGGGAACCGCCGTGCTTACATCGGCGGTTCCCCGTTCTACAGCTCTGTAAGGCGATCGCGGGTCAGGAGCGGACATCGAGTCCGCCAGACCCGCGGGCATGCCCACGCAGCGTGCGAGCGCGCAGGGGGCGTGTTAAGGGGCGGACGTCAATAGACGTCCTCCCGGAGATTCAGATCCGCGCTGTAGACGTCTTTCGTCTATAGCGCGGATCTCTACTGGTTAATAGTGTACTGGTGTCACTGGTTCCCAAAAAAATCATCTCATCTCGGTTTCATAAACCGTTACTGAACTGGGATCAGTGATGATCTTCAGGATCACCGCTGTTCACAGTTTCATAAACTGACACCTTTGCGCAGAGACCGACGTTTCACCGCATTGTAACACACCAGTCACTGCAAGGACACACAGAAAAACATTGTTTTCTGTGCACCCCATTAACACTGCAGCGCAGCATGGAGCTGCACTATAGCGAGCTGCATAGGATCGCATGTCACTGTACAGCAGTGCATAGCGCACTGTTGTAGAGTGACAGGAAGTGTACTTTTGTTTTCATTTGTGGCAGCGCCCTTTAAATTGTTAGTTCTCCCTGAACTAACTACAAAGGACCAAAGTCCGTTAAGTTTAATCCAGCCCAGTCAACAAACTGACATACAGTTAGGCCAGGAAGAATAGGCAAACGAAAAAAACTCCAGGGTAACAAATGTTTTATTAAGGGACTAGTATAAAGCATATGTAAACAGCAAGGAGTGGTACACAATGCTGAAACATTACAGCATGTGTGCAATACAACTCCGTGCAATTCATTCTATTGGCATGTCAAGTTCCAAAATACCACACAGCAGTCCTCTTGGCAAAATTCTTACTGGTCCAAAACACACTGAGCATCATACACAGAATCACATGAAAAATGAGGTACACCACAATGGAAATCACTGAATTTACCATATTTGTACAAAGTTTTGATCATCATTCAAACAGCGCCTACAGAAAAAAAGATATACCCTCAATAAAAACGCAAGGAACATTTGCTCACTTTTATTCAATAAGATTATTAGTAGATGTAATAGTGTGTTGTGGAAAAAGCAAGTACACCCAAGGTCTCAAAGGCTGGTATTACCCCCTCTAGCAAGGAAGAACTTCCTGTAGGTGTTTTTTTTCCAACTGCCGGGTCTCTGATATCAACATTGCTTACATTTCTTTCAGCTGCAAGAGGTTTGAGGGTTTCCTTGCAAGCATTGCCTATTTCAAATGCCACAACATTTCAATGGGACTGAAATCAGTGCTTTGCCTTGGTCAGACCATAATTTTTTTTTTTTAGACATTCATTGATAGACTTGCTAGAGTGCTTTGTATTGCTTTGAATGATCAATTTATGGCCCAATTCTTTTTCAAACAGATGGCCCCGCATTCCCATCAATCATACTTTGATATGATGCAGAATTCATAAATGACCAATTGACTGCAGCAAGGCAATCCGAAACCATAACACTTCTATCACCTTGCTTCACAGTTTGTATGAGGTCCTTATCCTGAAACACTGTATGTAGGTTCCGCCAAACTACTATTTGATTCATTACTCCACAGCACATTGTTCCAGATGGCCTAGTTTTTCTCTGTATTCTCTGTTTAATGGCAAACTGTGGACTTCCTCAAATGTTACTTTTAGACAGCAAAGACTTTTTCCTGACATCTCACATGCTGATTAAATGAATTGTAGATGCATGCATTTTGACGTCAATTGTTGCAAGATTCACCTGCAAATTCCTCAATGAAATGTTGGGATTCATGAGAATTTATTTAGCATCAGTCAGCTTTTGGGAAAAATCTGCTAAAATCGGCCAGCTCTGTACAAATTAGCTTACTGTTTTTCATAAATACCCCCTTAGGCTACTTTCACACAGGAGATTAAGGCCAGTGTGTGAATTGTAGCAGCAGAAATCTTTTGTTTACTGCTGCAGATGATCGGCTAGGTGCAGCTGCAGACCCCATTCACTATGACAGTTGGCAGCTATTTGCAGCTCTCCGCAGTGATTACCTCCGGAGATCACTGCTGGAGACACACACAGAGCTGTCCAGCAGCAACCACTGGAGATAATAGCTGGCTAAGTGGCCACTAGCCTTTATAGCGAAAAGGGTCAGTAGCCACACCTAGCCGCTCTCTTCTGCGGCTGTAAACAAGATTTCTGCCACTACAATTCACAATGGCCTTAAAGTGGGAGCAAATTCCCATGCATGAATTTTACCTATTGGTAAGCCTATAATAAGGCTTACCTATAGGTACTGTAAATCTCTCCTAAATGTGCACCGTTTAGGAGATATTTACTATAGATGCAGCCGGTGAAGTCACCGCCACATGCGCTCTGAAAGAACGGCATATTCGTGCCATTCCTTCAGAGTCCTGTGCCGTAAATCGCGCTTCCCGACACTCATACAGCCAAAGTCCCCAAACCCAGAAGGAAGATCAGGTGAAGATGGAAGCACCTTGAGGGGTGACAGCGAGCCACTGGAGGGCTTTGTTCTAAGGTTAGTTGCACATAACCTGCTTGTATGCAATGCATACTAGCACATTATAACAGTGCCTTTCAGGTTGCAAAAACAGTGGTTTACTACTGCTTTAATCTCCTGTGTGAATGTAGCCTACTAAGGGTGTATTTACAAATTAACTGAATTATTTTCATACAGAGTTCAGCAAATTTGTCCCAAAAGCTGACTGATGCAATAGGAAGTGTCAAGAACCCCAAAATTTCATTGAGGTATCTGCTGCTACAATTCGCACCGGCCTTAATTGCCAAAGTGAATGTAGCCTAGTGCCATTAGAAATAGGACAAATTACAAATTACATATTATTGTTTACAGCACTTATTTTAAAACTATAATAATTGCTTAAACCCCAAAAGTAGAGTTTGTAAAATCACTTTTTTTGTTTTGTTAATTTTTTAGCTATAGATTTCATAGAAAATACATTTTTAAAAGAAAGCTTTTTGCTCTGTATAAAAGGAAATGCCTCATTTATCAACTTATAAGCTGCAATACATTAAAAAGTTTGTATTGGGGTTTATATCCACTTCAGCCCTGGAAAGTTTTACCCCCTTCCTGACCAGAGCAGTTTTTGTGATTCGGCGCTGCGTCGCTTTAACTGACAATTGCGCAGTCGTGCGACGTTTGTACCCAAACAAAATTTGCGTCCTTTTTTTCCCCACAAATAGAGCTTTCTTTTGGTGGTATTTAATCACCTCTGCCTCATTTCTGATCGCCGCTATAAACAAAAAAAGAGTGACAATTTTGCAAAATAAAGGGATTTTATTATAACTTACCGTAAAATCCTTTTCTCTGAGTTCACTGACAGATGCAGCTCTTCTTAAATGACACGTGGGTTTTATGTCGTCCTATCAGGAGTGACTAGGCAAAACAGATGCAAAATAACCGGTCGTCCCCCAAAATATCCGAGTCCACTCCTGCCGGGGGTACCCTCCCCGGTCGGATAGGGACTACGAAAACGTAGACAAAACGGATCAGTGAGGACTATCCTGCTGTATTTTGGGTGCACAGTAAATTCTTCTCGAC
>BLSH010337841.1:2063057-2073061 GCA_018402905.1 Glandirana rugosa | reverse complement strand
TGAGTTTGGAGAAACACCACGGGTTTTTCCTGCCCCAGTTCGGCTAAAACCTGGAGTTTCGAGACTTGACGAAACAGTTTCGTGTCTTCAAGTTCTACCTCATGCAAGCGAGCCAGCAACGGCGGGACGTAGTTCCCCTTAAGAACCGTAGGGACCTGTAGTCCCTGCGGATAGACGCGCAAGGGTAGACGGTTTTAGCGGTCGCAAAAGACGCGAAGTGTCACCCTCTGGACGTGATGGTCAAACACCGGGATGGAAAGCCAGACCGGAGCCGAGGGTCCCACAAGTGGTTCCACAACCGACCGGTGCCAACACCTTGGTGAACACCCTGGGAGCCGAGGCCAGACCGAAAGGTAGGGCCACAAACTGGTAGTGCAGGTCTCCCACTGTGAAGCGCAGAAAACGCTGGCGATTTTGGCAGATGGGAACGCGCAGATAGGCGTCCCTGATGTCCAGGGATGCCAAGAATTCCCCTTGATGCAGGGCGGCAACGACCGAGCGAACGTACTCCATCTTGAACTTCTGTGCTTTGACAAAGCAGTTCAGAGCTTTGAGGTCCAAAATCGGCTTGACCCCGTCCTTTTTGGGCACCACAAAGAGGTTTGAGTAAAAACCACAGAACCTCTCCTCCAGTGGAACTGGCACCACGACGCCCATGTCCGCAAGGGACTGGACCGCGCCTAACAGCTCCTCCAGATGCCCCTGCGGGAGTCTCAGGTTTGAGGGAAAAAACCTGTCTGGGGGCAGAGCTTTGAACTCTATCCGGTATCCAGTGGACACCATATCTAGGACCCACCGATCGGAGATGTGAGCTGTCCAGCAGTCCGCAACTCCAATAACCGGCCCCCACCCGAGAGATGGGCGGGGGCACCCGTCACGCTGAGGAGGGCTTATCCTCCGCTTTACCGGGTTTCCATTGTCAGGTTCTCTTACCAGACCCAGCCGAGGCCTTACTGGACTTGGAACCCGCCCCGGCTGTGCCGGAGGCAAGAAAAAACTTATTCTGCCCAGAAAAAAAGGGGGGCCCTGTCGTCGGCGAAAGACCCGCCGTTTGGGTTCCGGAAGAAAAAGACTCTTTTCCCCCCCCGTGAAATCCTTAATGATTTTGTCAAGCTGTGGTCTAAACAAACGACCCCCCTGGAAGGGAAGGTCCGTGAGGCGCTTCTTAGACGCCTGATCACCCGACCAAGACCGCAGCCACAACACCCGTCTGATTAGTGCAAAAGCGGAAATTTTTGACAGCATGGGCATGATGTCCAGCAGGGAGTCGCACAGATAATGCCTCACCCTCACAAGGGGTTAAAACGGGGTTAAAAGAGCCGGTGCGCCACGCTACCGAAGCGGTGTGCAGCCGCTTCGGAAGCGCTGCCCATTGTTTTCAATGGGCAGAGGCGGTGGAGGAGCGGTGTATTGCTCACCGCACCGCCCCAAAGATGCTGCTTGCAGGACTTTTTGTAGCGTCCTGCAAGCGCACCACCCCAGTGTGAAAGCACTCCGGCTTTCACATTGGGGTGGGTGGGGAGGGATTTTTGAGGCGCTTTACAGGCGCTATTTTTAGCTAAATAGCGCCTGTAAAGCGCCTCAGTGTGAAAGGGGTCTGACAGTATCTCCAACTCTGTGAGGGAGCCTTTCTCTGCCTGAGGCTAGCTGACAGCTGTTAAATATAAACAAAACTCTGGGCAGTCTGCCAATTTCTCTGATAACTATAAACACAAAAGATATAAAAGTGTCTTTTCGTTCTTTTATCAAAGGAAGTCGGTAGATGAGGGAAGTTTACCCACTTGAAGACTATACCTTTTTTGTCACTTGTGGCTTACATGTAAAAATCAATTTTTTCCCTAGAAAATTACTTAAAGCGGAGTTCCACCCTAAAGTGGTTCCGGGGGGGGGGAGAGGACACCTTTTCCACACATCCGGAAGCTCTGGCCAGCGGCTGCCGGCGGCCCGGCTTCCTCCTCCGTGCTCGCTCTGCTTCTGGCCCCCTGGCCAATAGCAGAACGCGGCAGAGCATCGAGCATGTGCGGTAAGGTGCCCGGCGTGAAGCTGTGCTGCTTACACATCCGGGTTCCCTTACCCGCGATGGAGGCGGCTGCACCCGTCCCCCAATCCGAAGATCAGCAGCGGGTGCCGACATCACTGGACTCCAGGACAGGTAAGTGTCCTATTATTAAAAGTCAGCAGCTACGGTATGTGTAGCTGACTTAATTTTTTTTTTCTCCCCTCAGACCTCCGCTTTAAAACCCCCAAACATATATTTTTTAGCAGAGACCCTAGAGAATAAAATGGCGGTTGTTGCAACATTTTATGTCACACAGTGTTTGTGCAGCGATCTTTCAAATGCAATTTTTTTGTAAAAAATACACTTTAATGAGTTACAAAAAATAAAAAAAGGAGTAAAAGTAAGCCCATTTTTTTTTTGTATAATGTGAAAGATGTTACACCACGAGAATTGTGATCTTTATTCTAAGCAACAACATCTCTACTGGGTGCTGTGAGGTGGGGGAGGGGAAATGAGGCAGCTGGATATGCAGGAGAGTCTTTTTCTATGTCCTCTGATAAAGCCCTGTGTATCATCAACAATTACCACTATATGCAGCTGGTCTCCACTATTTCATGGTGACCGGAAACCCACCAGAGCAATGAATAGTAACCGTGGGGGACACACATGTAGGCAATAAGTGGCTGAAAAGAGACAGCAGAAGATCAGCAGCACTGGAATACTTTAACCTGTTTTTGCATTTTATGTAAAGTGTCACCAAGGCTTCATTTAGATGTGCAGTTAGGTGGTAAAAATGTGCAATAGAGACATGTTTTTGCCACCCAACAACGGCCACCCTTAAAGCGGAGTTCCACAGTTTTTTGTTTATTAAAAGTCAGCAGCTACAAAAAGTGTAGCTGCTGACTTTTAATAAACAGTAACTTACCTGTCTCCCGGTCCAGTGACGGCTGCTCCCGAAGCCTCGCTCGTCTCCCCGCTCCTCCCGAAGGCCCCGCCATTCCTAGTATGAGCACCCGGCCCGGCTTCACGGCCGGGCACCGACTGCGCATGCGCGAGTCGGGCTGCGCATCCCTAGTGGCCAGGCAATCTTCTGGGACCTGACGTGTCCCACAAGATTGCCAGGAGGGAGGGGCCGCCTAGGAGGAGAGGAGGAGTCGCCTAGGCGGTCCAGAGGCGAAAGGTGGAAGAGGGACAGGAAGTCCCTCTGAAACCTGGGGACACACCCCCCCCGCCCCAAAAAAATTACATGCCAAATGTGGCATGTAAGGGGGTGAGGAGTGCTTAAAGCGGAAGTTCCATTTTTGGGTGGAACTCCGCTTTAAGCTCTGTTAGGCAGTAGAGGAGGATGTTTTACATGCCGCAGTCACGATGCATTAGGCATAATAAGGTGTTTCCCCCATAACCCGTTTTTAGCGTTACCCTTTCTGGCCAGACTACAAGCCTGAAGTAATGGTGTTACGTTGGAGTTATTGACTGGCTACTCTGCTGTAAGTTAGGGTTAGGGGAGCGCAAACTGCTTGCCTTACCCCGGGTGCCAAAATCCCACACTACCAGGGCAATCTTTAAGGCAGGGCAAAAGGGACAACTGCCCTGGGCCCTGTCATTGTTCTGGGGCCCAAAGCAGCTACCTCATACTTGCCAACTTTCCTGGTTTAAATTCCCTTGTCCCTTGAAGTCTTAGTCCTGTGCTGTGTCCCGATATCTCAGTGTGAAGTGCCGCTACGAATGCTGACCAGCTCTGCTCTATTGCGTACAGATGACTTACATGTGTTTCCATGTAAATACCCGGCATTGATATTTAAATAGCGGTGGCATGCATATGTAAATAGTGGCGGCCTGTGGCATTGATATGTAAATAAATGCGGCATTCCTATGTATTTCATGCCCCTCTGAGGTCATATCCACCATCACCTATACTGAATGCTACCCACTGCAGAAGTAAAGGGGCATGCTTGAAATGTATAGAGGTAAGAGGTGGTGGGTGCAAAGATGAGAAGAGAAGGCAGGTAGAGTTAAGGGGGGGGGGGTTGGAGTGGAGAGGATGGGGGAGGTTTGGGGTGCAGAGGAGGTTTTGGGATGCAAAGGTGTACTGACAGGGTGGATAAAGATGTATGTTGCGTGCAGGGGAGCATTCATTTCTATGGGCTGCACTAGAGATGCGGAAGGAAGTCCCTGACCCTTTTTCAAAATCACATGGTGCCGCAGCACGTCAGCAGATGCGTGAGGGGGTCATTAACAACTGATGGCACTGCTGTGTATCTGCTAAAGGGCAGTATATTTCTGTGGTGTCAGGAAAGCGATTTTGTATGCATTCCAAACACACACAAATGTGAACGCAAGCTAAATGTCTCAGTTACATTGGTGGTCACTGTAAATATTCTCATCGCATTGGGGCTTGGTGTAGAATCCTTTCATTCACACTAGGGGCCACCAGCCAGTGTGAAGGTCCCCCTTACATTAGTGGTTAGTGTAAATCCCTCCTTACATTGGTGGTTACTGTGAATACTCCTATTACATCAATGGTCAGTGTAAACCCCTATTACATCGGTGGCCAGTGTTGAAACTCCTCTTTATATTGGTAGCCAGTATAAAAAAAAAAAAAAATCAGCATTGCCATTGAGCACACCCTCCCCTCCCCCCAGCACTGCCACTGATCCCAAGAGTTCTAGGATCCCTATGAACTTTCTGTCTATTGATGGGTCCCCTCCCCTCACCTCCCCAGTCCATGGTGTGCAGGCAGTGAGATTTTGTGCTATGACTTCTAGCAACCAATCAGTGAGCAGTAATGTGCAGTAACCTCTAGCAACCAGTGAGCAGCATTTACTGTACAGTAATCTCTAGCAACCAATAAACAAGCAGAAATCATGTGCTGTAACCTCTAGCAACTAATCAGTGAGCCATAATGTGTGCTGTAACCTCTAGCAGCCAGTCAGTGAGAGGTAATGATATGCTTTAACCTCTGGCAACCAATCTCAATCGCTGTCTGATCTGATTCAGTAAACGGATTTTGAGTCTAGCTGCTATTTATTGTATGTCTCTGAGCAGATGGAGAACAAAATTGCATGGAGGGGGGCCCAAGAAAATGTTTGCCCAGGGTCCAATCAATATTAAAGACGGCCCTGCACACTACGCTTAAAAAAACTGGCTCCTAACTTTTTTAGCTGGCTCCTAGATTCAAAGCAAATTTGTCAAGCCTTGCCCTACATACCACAGAGGGTCACTTCGTCTACACCTCCGCCATTCATAGAACACTGTATTTTTTCAATGAATACAAGGCATTCTGTGATAGGATGACACAAAGAGGAGAGATAGTGATATCACCATCTCCACCATGCCCGGTCAGAGAATACCAAAGGCATTGCAGAGGGGAAGCCCCAGCAGAACCACAAAGATCCCAGCTATCATAGTGGTGCCAAATAATGGATATTAACGATGAAACATCAGCAGCAAGGGACATTTGGCAAACAATTTACGCTCAATTCACAAACGCATTACGCTATCCGCTATTTTGACTACCATATTTTATTTGCATTTTTACTACTGTGGTACATATGGCAAGTTCATACCAGTATTTCACTTCATAGTCTTTCTTCCTATGCCATATCAGGAATCCTAAACACCATAAAGAGGTTCCAGTTACCCTGGAGGTGATGGATACATGCATTATTGCTGCACTTAAAGTGTTACTAAACCCACAACAGTAAAATCAGTCTGTATATGCAGCATAACATGCTTGGTATACCTACTGTGGAACTTAAGGAGTTAATCCTCAGCATTGTTTAAAAAAAAGGCTGTTTTATCCTGAATGCATAGATTCTTCCCTCCTGCACTGTCAATCTAAGCAAGTTCATAGAATACACATCAGGGTGGTAAAGCTGCACATGCTCAGTTTGGTCTCTTATGCTGGAGAGTACATTTCCTGTTTCAGTTGAAGTGTTCAGGTTACACGATATTGACAGCACACATGTGGGCGTGTATAGAGACTGTAATTGGGGGGGGGGGGGGCGGGCAAATGAACGATTTTCATATTACTGGGTTTAGTAACACTAAGTGAGCAGCCAGGATTTTTGATAAGTCGGACATTTCGCTATTTTGGGAGGATTTGAAGACTCTTTGCACTTTAACTGCAGGACATGGCGCAATCACGATCTCAGTAAAGAGCCGATGGCGCAGCTCTTTACCCATGTGATCAGCTGTGTCCAATCACATGTAAACACGGAAATTCCATTTATCGGCTCTCCTCGCCTCACACAGAGTGTGAGGAGTGGAAAGCCGATAAGCTGTATCTTGTCACAGGTGAGACCTTTACAGATAATCAGGGTACTGATCATCAGCGCCCTGATTATCTCATAAGTGCCATGTATCAGTGCCCATCAATGCTACCCATCAGTGCAGCCTCATCAAGGCACATTAGTGAAGGAGAAAATGTATTTACATTTTCTGACAGAAACTAAGGAATTTTTTCTCAGGAATTACTCGTTCAGGTCTAGTGGACACAGAAAAAATGATTAATTATCCAGCAGTCCCATCCACTAGAGGCTGCCTACAGAAAACTACAGTAGGTGGTGGATACAAGACAGTCAACCTGCATAAAGTATGGGAGCAGCAGTGACTAGTCTTTATTATAGGAAGCTACCGAACAAAGCCAAGGGTGCACTTTGGATTTCCAAAAATAAAAAATGTATTCATCAGTTTAGGCCGATATATATTCTTCTACATATTTTTGGTAAAAAAAAAAAAAAAAAAAAAAAACGCAATCGGCGTTTATTGATTGGGTTGCGCAAAAGTTATAGCGCCTACAAACTATGGACATTGATTTATGGCGTTTTTATTTTTTATTTTTACTGGTAATGGCAGCAATCTGCGATTTTTATCGGTACTGCGATATTGGGGCGAACATGTCGGGCGTTTTTGACACTTTTTTGGGACCAATGACATTTATACAGCGATCAGAAATGTAAATATCCACTGATTACTGTATAAATGTCATTGGCAGTGAAGGGGTTAACCTGCAGGGTGCAGTGAAGGGGTTAACTATGTTCCCTGGGTGTGTTCTAACTGTGGGGGGGCGGAGTTGACGGGCATGACAGATCTAACTGATCCCAGTGACAGGGATCAGTAGATCTGTCATGCCCCCCCTCACAGAAAGGGGAACTGCCGTGTTTACATTGGCGGTTCCCTGTTCCGGCTCTCTGGAAGGAGATCGCGGGTCTCCGGCGGACATCGGGTGCGCCCGACCCGCGGGCACGCTCCTGCAGCATGCGGCGGCACGTGCGCGCGCCTCTCGCGCCCGCGGGAGCGCGCCCAGCACGAGCCAAATGGGAGGACGTCTATAGAAGTCATCCTGGCATTTTAGAGCCGCGCTGTAGCCGTCATTCGGCTATGGTGCGGATGGGAGGAGGTTAAATTTGACAGCAGATGTGGGAGCCCAATGGAGGATGCCGCTTCAGAAACATGTTACACCCTGGATATGGGTGTAACATTTAACATGTCACTCAAGTTGAACCTATCCTTTATCCTTACCCGCTCAGACGGGTGATCAGACCCATCCTCTGATCTAAGCCGCCGTCTGCTGCGCGTGACCATCGGAACTGCGTGAAGGCAGCCCAAAGAAGGGCATGCAGACGCAGCAGCTGCATTGACACAGCAGCATGTTAAAATCTGACATACGGGCAAGAGCAGGTGCGTGGATCTGAACACACAGTGCCTTCAAACAGTCTCTACCCCCGTGTTGGAGCCTGGCGATTGGCAGTTTGGGTTCAAAGCATTGTCAGCAAATAAAGGGAAGGAAGCCTCAGTGGGGGAGAATGATAGAGTGCAATTCACATGTCTGATGTACTTTCATCAAGTTTTTTCTTTTGGGAGGGGAGTGGGAGCACGGGTGTTGTCGACCCAATGTCCACAAATGGTTTAGCAGGTTTTGCTGCATATGCAATCATCACATAGTTTTAATAAGCCTTATACATCAACACTTTCTTACTAGAAACTGGAATGGGCTGCGGGGTGCAGGAAAACACAAAGTGGAAGGGAACATTCAAACTCACGGTAGGAAAAGTAAATTAGTTAAGAATTATGGTGAAGGGGATCTCACTGTTGGAGAACAGATACCAGAGACACTGTTCATTTCAAGACAAACAGCAAGCAAGAACTCGGTTCACCGGGATCTTCCTACAACCTAAATATACATTTTGCACCTTTACAACTCCCTCAAGATACTACAGCCCTGATATATGAACATCTTTCTAAAAGAATACATTTTTTTGTTGCCCATAACCAATAATTTGAGAACCGTACACCCTTAAAGTGGTAGTAAGGAGTGGGCTTCCCGACCCACTCCTTAACCAGCTAATGTTAACCACTTGCCGACCGCCTTGCGTACATTTACTGCGGTAACTTGGCTCCGCAGATCGCCGCCTATAAACAGCCACCCACGCACCACCGACGCGCTCTCGTGCCCGGCGCACTCAGCGCGAGTGTGGCCGCGGGTCGGGCAAACTCGATGTCCATCAGCAACCCACAAGCGCCTTCTACAGAGGAAGAACCCCCCCCCCCCCCCTGTTCTGACAGGCAGCATGACAGCGATCTATTGATCCCTGTCATCAGGATCCGTTAGATGGTTACACACAACCCCTCGATCGACCCCTTAGTGTTAACCCCTTCACTGCCAGTGACATTTATACAGTAATCAGCAGCTATTTTTAGATCTGACCACTGTATAAATGTCAATGGTCGCAAAAAAAAAAGTGTAAAAAATTTCCGATCTGTCCGCCGCAATATCGTAGGCCCGATTAAAAAAAAAGAAAAAAAAAAATCGCCGCCATTACCAGTAAAATAAATAAATAATAATAACGTCATCAATTCTCATGGTTTGTAGACGCGATAACTTTTGCGCAAACCAATCAATAAACGCTTTTTGCGATCTTAGCAAAAACAGGAGGAAGAGTATATAGTGGCCTAGACTGATGTATACATTTTTTTTTCTTTTTTTAATTGTTGCTCTTTTTTTGTTTGTAGTGCAAAAAATAAAAAACCGCAGAGGTGATAAAATACCACCAAAAGAAAGCTCAATTTGTGGGGGGGGGGGGGGGGGGGGGAAGGACGTCAATTTCGTTTGGGCACAACGTCGCACGATAGCACAATTGCCAGTTAAAGTGAAGCAGTGTCGAATCGCAAAAAGTGCTCTGGTCAGGAAGGGGGTAAATGCTTCAGGGGCTGAAGTGGTTAAAGACGCCGGTGGCCGCTGGCTCCAAAAATCAAATCTGCATCTAAATCACAGCTGAACAGCTGCTTAGGAAATACGCAAGGAAAACTGAGGGGAAATTCACACCAGGACGTGTGAACCAGCTTTACTTTTATTTTCACAAGTCTTCACTAAATAGTGGCCAATGCTCAATATCATGGAAAGAAAAAAAACAATGCTCAACATGCAGGACTTGTTTATACTGTCTGTTGAGCCTCTTTTTATCTTCTTTGCACTAACACCACATGAGAACGGGCACAAAGAAAACATGGTTGTTCATGGTCTAAGCAAACCTTCGGTGTCACTAGCCTTGTATTGTAATAGGGGCGCTCATACCTCAATGAAATTAAGGTACACAAAAGCTCATGAACCAGTGGTCATCCATCCATCTCAGTATGCTAAAAGAATTAAGGAAAGTAATTGATAAAGTGTGTGTTAAAAGTCAAAATTATCACAGTGAATCAATCATCCAATAGATCAAATAAAATAAAATTTACAGTTGTGCTCAAAAGTTTGCATACTCTGGCAGAAATTGTGAAATGTTGGCATCAACATTGAAAATATGACCGATCATGCCACAAACCTCTTATTTAACCACTTTCCGACCGCAGTCTGACGGTGACAAAGTGGCTCGATATCGCAAACCGCCGTCATACGACGGCGGCTGCGATATCACTCACTCGTGCGCTCACTGTTTTCGGGGGGGGGGGGCAGGGAGTGCCCCCTGCAGGTTAACCCCTTCACTGCCAATGGCATTTACACAGT
>BLSH010337841.1:1987701-2009975 GCA_018402905.1 Glandirana rugosa | reverse complement strand
GGACCACAAAAGAACGGTGTCTCTAAACACAACCGTTCAAAATCACCCAGTATATTTGTCACACTCCATTCTTCCTTTCCAGCCGTTATATCTCTCTCGACTCTCCTCTGATCTCTTCCACCACTCTTAAAACCGACCAAGGACTTGACCGGATCTAAACTAGGTAGATACTGGTCACACTCCCTAATCGAGAACACCCCTAGTTGAAGGGACCCCACTGCTGTCAAGTCTGTCGTCAAGGAATTTTAGACCGAACGTCGGTCCAAATAATTAATTTCCGACGTTCGTTTTTATTTGTTATGTGACACACGTCTTAATAATCCGGTAGTAGGCTTTCGAGCCTATACAGCTTGGAGTAAGACAACATGCATAAAGAGGATGATGTGGTCAAAATACTCATTTGCCTAATAATTCTGCACACAGTGTATTGTTTATTTTTGCTTGCAGCCTTTAATTAATAAACCTGGCTGCAAGCCAGATTTTAAGGAACTGCTGTCTGAACTGTCGTCACCCCAGGGAAGTTGATCCCCACAAGAGCTAATCCCTCACACTGGTCATAGATGGATCAAATCTAGGCCAGTTCAGGAACCAGCCAAAATTCTCACCACCTTCTCTAGTCTCCTCTCAGCTCTCTCTATATTGCCGACCTTTCCTTCTTACCTCACACTGTTTATATGACCCACTAAAACTTGCCAACACAAATCTCTGTGGCAAGAAAACACCAGGGTGATTGGACTTCTGAGGATTTGCTAGCTTATACTTGTTACAATGATTCAGTTACAACCCCAATTCCAAAAAAGCCGGCAACTACATAAAAACAGAATGCAATGATTTGCAAATCTCATAAACCCATATTTTATTCACAATAGAAAACAAATCAGATATTTAAACTGAGAAAATGCACCAATTTAAGAAAAAAATATGGTAATTTTGAAATTGATGTCAGCAACACATCTCCAAAAAGTTGGGACAGAGCAACAAAGCAAGTGGTACAAAGGAAGAGCTGAAATGACATTTTACAACTAATTAGGCTAATTGGCAACAGGCCAGTAACAAAATTGGGTATAAAAAGAGCAGCTAAAGCCTGGTACACACTATGCAGTTAGTATAGCAATCTCCCCTGCTTAGCTGTTGTGTTCTGACGGGGACAGCCCCCCTGCCAGAACACTCCGATTAGCACTCTCCACCATTGGCTGAGAGCACTGAATGGGAGTCGGTTGGCTGCTGGTTTTCCAGCATGCTTATCCGACAGAAGCCAGCCACACACCAGCTTCTGTCAGACAGGGTGGCACACACAGCTTGAATGTCGGCTATTTTTTAACTGGCCGATGTCTCCCAACATTCAAACCCGTGTGTACAGGGCTTAAGGCTGTCCATACATTATACAATTTTCTTGTACAAATTTCTTTTAGATTTACCAAAGCCATATAATAGCAAGTCAAACCTAAACACTTTCAATTTGTATGCAATCAGGCAGGCTCTTGCACTACATAGTTGAAGGTAAGTCTAAAAGGAAATTGAATAAAAAAATTGTGTAAATGTATGGCCAGCCTGAGGCCCCATTCACACCTAAGCGTTTTGTAACTTGAATCTGTGGCCGCGCGCGAGCTCACTATGTATCAGGGGAGCCAGGGAGCGGGTAGGGCGGACTCGATGTCCGCCGGCTACCCGCGATCGCTCCCCCGCAGTGACAGAATGGGATCCATGTATGTAAGCACACGGATCTCCTTTCTGACAGGGGACCTTCTGTTCCCTGTATATGGGAGCCGCGATCACTCTTCTCCCCCAGTCAGCCCAGCCCCCCACACAGTTAGTAAAATATCCCAGGGAACACAGTTAACTCTTTGATCGCCCCCTATTATTAACCCCTTCCCTGCCAGTGACATTTACACAGTAATCGGTGCATTTTCATAGCACTGATAAATGTCACAGTACCACTAACAATCGCAGATCGTCGCCATTACTAATAAAAAAAATAAAAGCCCCATACATTACTTCTCATAGCTTGTAAATACGGCAACTTTTGTGCAAAACAATCAATATACGCTGACTGCGATTTTTTTTACCAAAAATTTGAGGAAGAATAAATATCGGCCAAAACTGATGAATATATTTTTTTATATTTTTTTTTGGGATATGTATTTTTAGCAAAAAGTAAGAAATATTTAAAATAAATAAATAAATAAAAGCCCCATAAATGACTTCTCATAGTTTGTAAACATGGCAACTGTTGCGCAAAACAACCAATATACGCTGATTGCGATTTTTTTACCAAAAATTTGAGGAAGAATAAATATCGGCCAAAACTGATGAATACATTTTTTTTTATATATTTTTTTGGATATGTATTTTAGCAAAAAGTAAGAAATTTTTTTTTTGTTGCAAAATTGTCACTCTCGGTTTATAGCGTCAAAAATAAAAACTGAAGAGGTGATCAAATACCACCAAAAGAAAGCTCTATTTGTGGGAAAAAAAGGATGTCAGTTTCATTTGGGTACAACGTCGCACGGCCGCGCAATTGTCAGTTAAACCGACAGTTCCAAATAGCAAAAAGTGCTCTAGTCCTACAGTGGGAAATCCTTCCGGGGCTGAAGTGGTTAAATTCAAGTATATATACCATAGTTTGTGGACGCTATAACTTTCATGCAAACCAATTAATATACACTTCGATTTGCTGCAGCAGTATATGTATTGATACCAGCAATAAAAAGAGAAGAAAAAAAAAAAAAACGCAACAATTAAAGCAGCCAGCACCAAGGTATCGGATACACTATACAATTCACAAATATTTGATTAGGTGCAGCGCTAAATACCAAAACGGAAGTGAAAAAATAAACTCTGAAAAGTGAAATGACACTCTGAAGAGCGAGGTCAATAGTATATAGTACGAGTCAGAAGGGTGAACCAACATCCTTAAAGAGTTAGCTCAATAACCATTGTGAATACAAATACAATGGAAATATGAAAATCAAAACCTCTGAAAGTTGAAATTACACTCTGAAAAGCAAGCTCAATAGTGAATACAGTACCGGGACAACGCCATCCAGCCCCCAGAGCAAAGATGCCAAATTGTGCCCCTCCCTTCCATTAGGGTTAGGGTCAACTCCCACATCCCTGCAATAAACCATAGCACCCAGGGCAGCCGTCCCTTCTGCCCACCCCTTGTCCCAGCACTGAGTAAATAACTATTATCCCCCTGAAGGGTGAAACCAAAACTCTGAAGAACCAGCTCAGTGCCCACTATAAATATATGATCGGTATTCAAGAATACAAAAGGTCCTCCGAAAAGTGAACCCCATGCAAAACAATATTCCTCTGAAGGGCGAACTCAAAACTGTATAAGCAGGATATCTTGATAATTTCATTCTCAATGTGTATCCTTCACAAACACAAAACTCTGATGCTTACCAGAGCAAATGCCAACTCCACATGAGAAATCACAAACAGCTTTTGTGTCAAGCAAGATGCACCTCCACACTGTGGTACATGCACTCAGTAGCAGTATCGTACATGTAATATAATGCAAATGGTGCTTCCCATAGTGTGTAATGGATTCATTCATTTAGTAGAAGCGATAGAAGACCCCACCTGAAATAGTAGTCCTCTAAAGAGTGAGCTTAATAGGCTGTGTGGAAAGGTAACTCAGTGAATCCACTCTCGCCACGTGTCCTTGACCGAGACAACTCTGAGAACTCTGACGCATATGCGACCTCTACATAAGAAGTCAAACAGCATTTGTATTAAGCAGGTTGTTCCTCCACACTGTAGTGCATGGGACAATCAAGCGCCTCCATCATACCCTTGATGACATAATTTTTGACGAAACATGTTGGATGAAGCTTGAGGCCGTGACGTTATTACACATGCACGCACAATGCCCAGGATTCGGGGTTTGGGATTTTATATGCCTCTTTTCAAGCCATTCGTTTGGAAGGGTTTTTTAACATATTTGAATAAAATGTGGTAATCAGATATACACTATGGGAGGTGTTATTTACATTTCATTATTTTAATCATGTATGATGCTGATGTATTGCTGCCAAATATTGAGGGAGCTATGTGGAGGCGAGTGATTGTCATTTCACTTTTCAGAGTTTATTTCTTCTAAACTTTTACTTGCCAGTTTTGGTGCTTAGCGTTGCACCTAATCAAATATTAAAGAGCGGAGTTCCACCCAAAAGTGGAACTTCCGCTTTAAGGGAAGTTGACCCCACCCGACATGCCACAATTGGCATGTAATTTTTTTTTTGGGGGGGGGGCCGGGGATCCTGTTTTCACAGGGTCCCAGGTCTACTTCATATCCTGGTGCCGCGGAACCGGAAGGAAGTTCACCTTCCCCCCACCTCCCTCTCGGCGATCTTCTGGGACACTTCACAGGTCACAGAGCGCAGCATGACTAGAGCATGCGCAGTGCACGCCCGGCTTTGAAGCCAAAGCCGGGTGCCCACACCTGTGATGACGGCGCCGTAGAGAAGGAGGGGGAGAAAAGTGATGCTGCGGTTGGCTGCATCGCTGGAGACTGGTGCAGGTGAGTGTCCGATTATGAAAAGTCAGCAGCTACACTTTTTGTAGCTGCTGACTTTTAATACGGTGGAACTCCGCTTTAACTATACACTTAGGCCGGGTTCACATATATGCAAATTGGATGCATGTTGAACCACATCCAATCGCACAATGTGAACTGGCAGTGTTCTCTATGGAGCTGGTTGACATATCTGCGGGCCAGCCAAGGTGCGTTTTTAACCACTTCAGCCCCGGAAGGATTTACCCCCTTCCTGACCAGAGCACTTTTTGTGATTTGGCACTGCGTCGCTTTAACTGACAATTGCGTGGTTGTGCAACATTGTACCCAAACAAAATTGACGTCTTTTTCCCCCCACAAATAGAGCTTTCTTTTTGGTGGTATTTGATCACCTCTGCAGTTTTTATTTTTTGCGCTATAAACAAAAAAAGAGCGACAATGTTGAAAAAAATAATATTTTTTACTTTTTGCTATAATACATGTCCAAAAAAAAATAAATATATATATATATATATATATATAAAAATAATTATTCATCAGTTTAGGCCAATATATATTCTACATACTTGTGGTAAAAAATAAAAATCGCAATAGGCGCGTATTAATTGGTTTGCGCAAAAGTTGCAGCCTTTACAAACTATGAGAATTAATTTATGGCACTGATTACTGTATAAATGTCACTGGCAGGGAAGAGGTTTACATGTAGGGGGCGATCAAAGGGTTAAGTGTGTTCCCTATGTGTGTTCTAACTGTATGGGAGCTGGGCTAGCAGAGGCATGCCAGATCTAACTGATCCCGATCACAGGGATCAGTAGATCACTGTCATGCCGCCTGACAGAGCGGAGAATCGCCGTGTTTACATTGGCGGTTCCACACTTTTCTTCTGTAGTAGGCGATCGTGGGTCGCCGGACCCGCAGCCACGCTCACGGAGCACACGGTGGACCAGAGAGCGCGCCAGCCACTACGCGGATCGCCATATAGACGGTGATCTGCGCAGCAGAGCCAACTTGCCGCAGTAAATGTACGCGAGACGGTCGACAAGAGGTTAAAGAGAGTCCTGTGAGTTTTTTTAGTCTGGTTGAGGTGCAATTTCAAGTAAAAATTTGCACCTGAATCGCAACTGAACCGGTGAATAAAACCGCACCAGACTCCTTTTAAAAATCGCTTTGAAAGCGCAGCCAGACATGTGAGCTGAACCTTATTGGGATTTTTTTTAAAACCAAAAACGTAGCAGAATACATTTTGGCCTCAATTTATGATTAAATTTGATTGGATTTTTTTTTTATAACAAAGTAGAAATTGGAGTTTTTTTTTCAAAATTTTCCCTTTCATTTATATAATAAAAATCCCAGTGGTGATCAAATACCACAAAAAGAAAGCTCTATTCATGTGGAGAAAAAAAGATTTAAATTTAATTTGCGTACAGAGTTGCATAATTGTGCAATTACCAGTTAAAGAACCGCAGTGCAGAACAGGAAAAAATGCTCTGGTCATGAAGGGGGTAAAAACTTTCAGAGGTCAATTGGTAAACATCTGATGGGTTTGTGAGATTTGTAGATCATTGCATTCTGTTTTTATGTAGATTTTTACACAGCGTCTCAGCTATTTTAGAACTGGGGTTGTACATTTATGCATATAGTCATACTGAAATGATTAATATAGGCTGTACTGCAGGACTGTTGGAGTAATGAAGATCCAACCAAACTATACTCGTAAAAAGGTAAAATATGCAAATTAAGTAAAAGTAAAACTAAACTTCAATTTTCCAAAATATATGTATTTTTATTCCAAGATACACAAGCAGTTTATGCAGAAATACATATTAAATAGGTCAGTCCAATGATGTTTATTTAATTCTCAGACTTCTCTTTTGAAACAAAGATTGCATATGTCTGAGGAAAGCCATGACAACAGTCTATAACCAAATCTTTTACACATCATCTTGCCCCATCATGAGGCAATATTTGTGAACACAGCTTCTAGGAGATCATCGGTCCATGCCGTAGTCATCAAGAGTATCCTGGAAGCAGATCTTCAAGAGACGCTCACAAAACTCCAACTCTTCCTAAAAACAAAAGAAGAAAAAAAAAATAAACATTTTTTTTTTAAAGAAAATCTAAAGTTTATATTATTGTTTCCATCGCTTTCATCTTTTATTTACTAATGGCCTCCTTGGTCCATACTACCTTACTGTTGCTTAAGACAGTACCAAATAGTAAAACAAGATTTTTCCATTTCCTTGAGTACAGTAACACAGGCTTTCTCAAAATGATTAAGACTATGCTATATGCAGCTACCTTCAGGTGAATGATCGTTAGCAAAAGAAAGGCTGTAGAGATATCCCCTATACAACCCCATCTACTTCTAGCTAGCTATAGGGAGATCATAAGAACAGTGTGTAGGGGCCTATGTTATGTACCGTACTCCAGGAAACTAACTTTACTGGGAAGACAAAAATTTAATTTTCCTGATTGCACAGTGCAGGACACAGGTTTCTTTAAATCATTACATTTGGGATGTCCAAAATCTGTCAAACTGAGGGGTGGGCAACACAGCAAACAATGCAAACAGGCCCAAATAACAAACCAGTCAAAAAAAGCTGGACAGACTCAGAGCAGCTTGTATTGCTTGCATCCAAAACTGGCATCAGAGGAGGCTGGCGAAAGCCTTGAAAATCTGTAAAATATTTGCCTGATGTTGAAAAGCCCAAGTAGCACCAACAAATCCTACAGAGTGTGCTTTAACAAGAAAGGGAAGAACCCTATTTGTCAGCCTAAAAGCCTTAACGATAACTTGTCTGATCCACCTAGCAAAGGTAAAGTGGAGGTAGGGAGACCCTTGCAGGAACCCTCAGGGTGCACAAAGATTAAAAGAGAAGTGTGGGATATTAAAAGAAAAACAAAATAATTATACTCACTGAAATGGATGTTGCACATATCCATGCCGCAGCTGTCCCCCGTCAGCTCTACAGAGAGCTGAGAGATAAAAGACTGCTCTGTCCCTCCAGCGCTCACTGGAGCACCGTACTGTGGAGGGAGTGGAATCAGCTGGCTCAGGCTCTCAGCGGCATACTAAGAGGCTGAGCCAGCTGTCAGTCAGGCATCTGGGCGGATTCCTATATAAATTATCGGGATCCCTTCAGAAACTGGAATGGCACGATGACTTCAGCTGACAGTAAACCTTAGCCCGCTGAATGTGGGTCACGGGAGTGTAGAACCTAGTGCACTCCTGTGACCCATAGGATCTCTCACCCGTGCATCTTTTCTAGACAGTGGAGAGAAATTTTCCAAGGATGCCTTGGAGCAGACATAAGGAAGGAAAGACTGGCAGGATCACGATTAAGGCGGAAGGAAAAAGGAGGCCTCAGGCCCCACATTGTCTTTCTGCAGCACTAAGAAAGGCTTCTTACTGGATAAGGCCATTCATTTCCATTGCAGAGGTGATAGCCACAAAAAAGGCCAGCTTACGGGTAAAGTCAGACACCAGAATATCTCTGATAGGTTCAAGGAGCAGCTTCTGAAAAGCCAAGAGTCCCAGATTGAGATCCCACGGGGATAGAGGGGGGCAAATAGGGGAAGATCTTTGTGCAATTCCCTGAACAAAGGCCATAACAAGAGAGTGGAAGTCAAAGGTCTCTGAAAGAGCCAAAGTGGAGACATATCCCTTAGTAGTGCTAAAAGTCAATTTTTGGTCCAGACCAAACTGACCAAACTGGAGGAAGCACAGAAGCTGTCACATGGATGAAAGTACCTTGATTGCACCAAGCAAAGTAGGCCCTTGAGGTGCAATGGTAGACTGTACAAGAAAGTGATTTACTAGCCTTCAAGAGGAGATGGATCACGAGACCCCCAGGCCATTTAGGACCATGGCTTCAACAGCCATTTCAATAAAGCAGTGTCCGAGAAGCAGGATGAACACTGGACGATCCAGAAGAGCATATGGGCGGACTGCCAGGAGCTTGAGTACATTGAAATTCCATGTTCTCCTGGGCACATTTGATGCAATGAGGATCACCAGGATGTCCTCCTCCTCAATCCTATGAAGTAGGCGAGGAAGAATCTGGAGGGACAGAAAGGCATAAATCAGACTGAACTCATCCCACAGTTTCACCAGTGTCCACTGCTAAGGCCTGAGAATACCCAGATTTGGTGACAAACTCCAGTTTGCTGTTGAATCTGGACACCAAGGGATCCATACCAGTGGCAAATGCTTTTAAAGATCTTCAGATAGAAAGCCCAGTCTAATGGATCCAGACTCTGATGACTGAAAAAAAAGTTCCTGTCTGGGATGTGGACAGGAACGCCATAATGTGATGTTCTGCCCAAATAAGGATTTATTTATGTTATCCATCAATGGTACAATATGACAACCACATTCTTCATTCAAAGTCCCACTTTTCCTGTTTTCCCCCCATGGCATAAATTGCAATTTTACTTAATACAAATAAGGATTAAGTCGGTTTCCCTTAGAGCAGCAATATTTCTGATGTCTCCTTGATGACA
The DNA here is from genome assembly GCA_018402905.1 of Glandirana rugosa. Lineage (NCBI taxonomy): Eukaryota > Metazoa > Chordata > Amphibia > Anura > Ranidae > Glandirana > Glandirana rugosa. The sequence goes on along the minus strand of BLSH010337841.1, from coordinate 2,000,950 downwards.
GATGAAGGCCACAGCACTTTCCAAATGTGTTCTTGTCAGGTGTCCTCGCAATAGAGTCCAGCTTTGAAGGGACAACCAAGCCATCCCAGAATGTTGATCGAACTGGCAACCAAATTCCCTGTACCAAGATGTTCAGGACTGCTCTTTAGCCTGTCAGGCTAGCATCCATTGTGAGAACTCTCCATGACTATAGAAGACACGGTTTCCCTATTTCCAGTGTCAGACTGTAAATCCACCCTGTCAAGGAGAGTCTGGTTTTGGGGATCAGACACATCAGGTGGTTATAGGACTAAGTCAGTTTATACTACATGGCCAGAATTTTGAGGTTAAATGGTGTGGAGTGAAACCAGGTTTGTGACACCACCCCAAAAAAAGCAACCATGTGACCCAAGACCTTCATGCATACACAAATACACAAACTGAGGCTACTTCTGAGAATAATGGGACAGAAGTTTGTACCAAGGCAGAAACTTTCTGGACAAAAGTTGTGTCCAACGTGAGACACAGGTACTCCAATCTGTGAAATAGATACAGCGATGACTTCTGTAGGTTGAGGGTCTAACTGAAGCTCTGTAGAACCTGTACCACATGTTGAATGTTGGCTGACATGGAGGACTGATCCTTTAACAGGAAAAAGTCCTGGTACCCCACAATGTGGATCCCCGGAGAATAAAGCCGAGCCAAAACTGGGGGAAGCACTTTTGTTAAAACGGGAAGGGAGGTGACAGGCCCAAGGGAAGGGTGAAGAACTGGTAATACGGATTGCCCACCACAAAATAAAAACAGCATCATTGAGGCAGAAATGTGCAGATAAGTATCGCCAATGTCTATGGAGGAAAAGAAGAAAGCTAAAAGGAGGGAGGAAATGGCCAGCATTGTATTTTCCTTGCAAAGCCTCTGAACCCATAGGATAGGGTGACCAGATGTCCCCGGATTGAGGACATTGTCCACGGTTTTGCAGGGCAGGGACGTTTGGTCACCCTACTCCGGGTGACCCATCGACCGCAGGTAGCCGACGAGTCGAACACAGCCGCACACACAGACCTTCCCCCAGCCGTCGCCACCACTCTCATCTTCCCTGCAATGCGGAAATCAGAAGAAGTCAAAGGACTGTGTAGAGGGCAATGGCAGGAGCTGCTGGAATTACCTTTTTACATTAACCAGCAGGTGATTGGTTGCCGGGAAGTTCTAGCAACTAATCACCTGCTTGGTAATGTAAAAAGTTGACTGTCAGATCCCACCCCCACCCTAAATCCAGTGCTGTGACTGCTCCTGTTCTCTGCTCAGCTATTATACTGGTGTAAGGTAAGAAAATACTACCCACGCACTAGTGTGAAGGGGACAGAGGACACTAAAAGGGGGGGTTGTAAAGAGGACATTGCACTGCGAGAGCAGAGAACATTACAGTGGGGGGGTAAAGGGGACAGAGGAAACTGCATGGGGGGCCACAGAGGACACTACAGTGGGGGGCCCTTTGCGTAGATTGCGCCGCCGCTGATTGCTCCTCAGCATGTTCAGCAGTATAGTCTGCCATCGTTCTCCCTTAGTAACACACAGATGCATACTAAAAGGTGAAGGCACCCCCACACAGCCGCACACCACCGCCCCACAGCGCACCAGGGAACCCAGGAGGACTGCACCTGCCACCACCAGCACCCACAGGAGATCCCAGCTATACTTGCTGTTCGCTGCCTGTAACCTGTGAGCTGTCAGAAGAGCCGCACTGTCAGGAGCACACACCGTTCCAAAGAGAAAGTAAAATGTTTTTACACACGTTTTTGCATAGGCAGGGGACTCCAATATGACCGCTGTTGAACACTAGAGGCCGAAAACCACCTGCAGGGAACGTGCAGTAACGAAAATGGCCGCTCTGAGAGCTAGAGGGAAAGCTCCATAGGCTCAGCATGTCCGCAGCTACGGCAAAATGGCGGCCGATCGCTGCATGGCGGCAAAAATTCAACGAACGGCGCCGGATGATCGGGTGTGGTGCGGGGGGGGGGGGGGTTTTGGGGGATGTGGGGAGGGGGTGAAAAGGGACTCCACGTGCCCCTACCGGTGGCTACCCAGAAAAAAGTTTTTGTTTTTTTTTTTTCCTTTCACAGGTCGTCGGTCCCCCTTCCGCTCCTTGAAGAAGGGGGAAGGAAGGAACTCTCTCACCACTCCTGACGAGCGCAGTGGGTAGCCACCCATTCGCAGACCTTCCGCCCCTGCCCGGACGGTATGCTGCAGGCCAGAAAATCGCCCTACCCGAATCGCATCCGGGGCGGGGCTCAAGTGGGAGTCACCCCAGGCCGCCCGCACGGAACGGGCACAATGCGGCGGGTCCCCAAATCGCGGGACTGGCTCGCATCGGTCAGCCAGGCCGGGGAATGTGCAGAGCCCATGGACTCTCTATGCCCCGGCTGGCTTCTTGATAGCAGATCCATTGCTTGATAGAAGCAGTAAAATAAAATAAAATTAGAAGCAAAAGAAAGAATGAAGAAACGGTCACAATAGGACCGCAATTTCCCTAAAGGGAAGCCAGGTCAACTCCTTGCAAACTAGGCATTGAAACTGCTGAGCTATGCTATGGAGAGGGTTTATGTGGGAAGAGAGGACAGCCCCATGGGAGGGGCCAGCTGTTTCTTTTCCCTGCCTAGTTAACTCCTAGTTGGACAAGCATAAACCCCACGTCATGAAGAGCTGCGTCTGTCAGTGAACGTAGGAGAAAATTTGGGCTGGTATAATAATGCTATGGGGCTGGTATGAAATGATTTCCAGAAATATTGTATAAACCATACAATCATTACATAAACACATTCCACATACACTGCATATATTATATGAGGAAAATATGCTTATAAAATAGTTTACTATTTGTCATTGAAAAAAAAAAATGTCCCCGGATTTCATTTAAAAAATCTGGTCACCTTACCATAGGAATAAGTTTAGAGCTTTCAGATCCAGAATGGACTGAACTCCACCATTCAGTTTTTAACCTTTTATTTTACAAAAGATTTTTATTGGATCTTTTAAATAAACAATGTACAGTAGCACAGGACATGTGTATACAAGTAAACCAAACAATGGTTGGTGTAAAAAATTACCAGACATCAGTACCAGAATACAAATGCAGAGGCTATTTAAAAACACATCTGCTAAGGATATGCAACTATGCGTGAAAGTGGGAAACTGTAAAAAGGTACAAATCCTATGTGGATTCCTCAATGAAAAGGTAATAAAATTCCCCTGTGAGAAAGGGAATGGGCGAATGAATTTGCTCAGGACTAAAGACACTAAAGGCTATAAAAGGGCTGAGCTGATGGACATTGAACAGGCTGCATTGATGGTCACTGAACAGGATGAGCTACTGGGCACTGAACAAGCTGCATTGATGGGCACTGAACAGGCTGAGCGAATGGGCACAGAACAGACTGCATTGATGGGAACTGATCAGGCTGCATTGATGGGCACTGAACAAGCTGCATTGATGGGCACTGAAGAAGCTTAACTGATGGGCACTGAACAGGCTGCATTGATGGGCACTGAACAGGCTGCATTGATGGGCACTGGTGAGGTTGCATTGATGGGCACTGGTGAGGTTGCATTGATGGGCACTGATCAGGCTGCATTGATGGGCACTGGTGAGGCTGCACTGATGGGCACTGATCAGGCTGAGCCGATGGTCACTAATAAGGCTGCATTTATGGTCACTGGTGAGGCTGTGTTGATGGGCACTGATGAGGCTGCATTGATGGGCACTGGTGAGGCTACATTGATCGGCACTGGTGAAGCTGAGCTGATGGTCACTGGTGAAGCGGAGCTGACGGGCACTGGGGAGGCTGCGCTGATGGGCACTGGGGAGGCTGCGCTGATGGGCACTGGGGAGGCTGCGCTGATGGGCACTGGGGAGGCTGCGTTGATGGGCACTGGGGAGGCTGCACTGATGGTCACTGGTGAGGCTGCATTGATGGGCACTGATGAGGCTGCATTGATGGGCACTGACGAGGCTGCATTGAAGGGCACTGGTGAGGCTGCATTGATGGGCACTGGTGAAGCTGCGCTGATGGGCACTGGTGAGGCTGCATTGATGGGCACTGGGGAGGCTGCATTGATGGGCACTGGGGAGGCTGCATTGATGGGAACTGATTAGGCTGCATTGATGGGAACTGATTAGGCTGCATTGATGGCCACTGGTGAGGCTGCGTTGATGGGCACTGGTGAGGCTGCGTTGATGGGCACTGGTGAGGCTGCATTGATGGGCATTAGTGAGGCTGCATTGATGAGCACTGACGAGGCTGCACTAATGGGTACTGAGGAGATGTGACTTGAAATGTGCTTTAAAATGCATGGTTTTCCCTTTATGAACAAGAAAATAATGACGTTATGCATTTGGGCTGGTATAATAATGCTATGGGGCTGGTATGAAATGATTTCCAGAAATATCGTATATATCATACAATCATTACATAAACACATTCCACATACACTGCATATATATTATTTGAGGAAAATATGCTTATAAAATAGTTTACTATTTGTCATTGAAAAAAAAAAAATGTCCCGGGATTTAATTTTAAAAATCTGGTCACCTTACCATGGGAATAAATTTAGAGCTTTCAGATCCAGAATGGGCTGAACTCCACCGTTCAGTTTTAAAACCTTTTATTTTACAAAAGATTTTTATTGGATTTTTTAAATAAACGATTTACAGTAGCACAAGACATGTGTATACAAGTAAACCAAACAATGCTTAGTGTAAAAAATTACCAGACATCAGTACCAGAATACAAATGCAGAGGCAATTTAAAAACACATCTGCTAAGGATATGCAACTATGCGTGAAAGTGGGAAACTTTAAAAAGGTACAAATCCTATGGGGATTCCTCAATGAAAAGATAATAAAATTCCCCTGTGAGAAAGGGAAGGGGTGAATGAATTTGCTCAGGGCTAAAGACACTAAAGACTATAAAAGGGGGAAGAATACACAGAGACAAAGAAATGGTACAAGAAAATTGGGACATAGGAAAAGAAGAGGAGGGAGGGAAGGACAAAAGGGTACAGAGGATCGACCAAACAGCATATCCATGTGAATCAATGTGTCCAATCACACCGATAGTAGGGAACGGTCCAAATTCAAGTGACAGTTATAGGTCAGCCACAAGTCCCAAACCTTGAGAAATTTAGCATGGGTGTCAGAGTATGGAAGTGAGCTTCTCATGTGTCAGTTTCCATGAGCCTCTGTTTAACCTCAGCAAAGTTAACGGATTGTTTTCTCAAAGCTTTGGCTAACATCTGCCGGGCTGGCAAGAGCACAGACCCCACCAGCTTTCTCTTGTTTCTATTAAAGACTAGGATGGGCCTATGTAATAGGGCTGTCCACAGTTTATGAGCGAGATTGACATTTGGGACTAATCTAATCAGGATACATACTTGCATCCAGAAGCAGAAGGCCACCAAATCAGGAAAAGAGTGCTGCACTGTCTACAGCCCTGAAAGCCAATTGGGGCACGATGGGAATGGATTTGTGGCCAGGAGTCCTATACCACTGTGAAACTAAGTTGAAAGCATTTTCTTGGGCAAAGATGTTCTGGGAACATTTAGAGGTGGCCAACCAATTGTTACTCCTATCTGCTTGGTTAAGAGTTTTGCCAAGGTCTGTTTCGCCCTTTCCAATGTAGGAAAGATTCCTGGGGCCCATAGAGTACATGTGTGAAGCATATAGAGTAAAAAGTAGACCCCTGGCTTTGGGTCCTTCTGGCAACAGTTTTCTAGTGGTGTCAGGTATGTGGGGCATTCAGTACAGTGCATAATTAAACTGGAAATGTAATCATTTATTTGAGCATAATGGAAGGCTTCCTCAGCAGGTAAAGAAACAAATGGGGTATCCAGAATTCCTGATGGGACAAATGGGAGAAGATAAGATTGCAGGAATATTTCACCTGATCCCAGTTTTTAACCTTTTAAACCTAGAAAGCATTCTTCTATGGCGGGAAAGAGATCAAGATGGAGAAACTGAAGCAGGGAGGAGGTAGAGTGCGAAACTCTAGTTTGTAGCCCTCTGGAAAAAACTGAACTCAGGCATCCAATAGGCAGACTCAATGGACAACTCACTCTTTTTTCTGCCATCATTTTTCTATGTTTCTACTATTCTGAAGCCAAATGGCTGAGAAGGCCAACAGACATAAGAACTTGGTACCATGCTTAGCTCGATTGGATGGCTGGGTCTTCTTGCATAAGTTGGTTTATGTCTTAGACTTAATATTGGAAGTTTGAGATGAAAAATAAGGCACCTTTTCTAACCTTAAAAGTAGTACACCTACTGGTGGAGGTACAAGCCTTTTTCTTCTGGGGGAGGACATATTCTTATCCAACAAGGGACCAAAGCAGGTATTCGCTGTTGAAGTGTAACTGCTCTAGGTGTTTCTCGCAAGGTAGCTAAGCTGACCAACATTTAAGCCAGAAGATCCTGCACATGCTGTGAAGAGAGAAGGCTCATCCTACACATTTGGCAAATTGCCAAGCCATTTACACAGTAGCAGAAGGCTGAAGGCAAAAGTTCCAGCTGAATATGAACAGAGTTCTGTAAGGATGGAGCTGAGATTTCGAGTCAAACTTAGCCCAGACAGCAATGGTCTGGCATACTGCTTCAGATACAACTGCTGGGTGCATGGCAGGGCCCACCAGGACAAAGATAGCCTCAGCCTAGGTTGACACTTGTGCATTGCGGGACACCACATGACACATCACATGCGAAGTAGGTGTGGTGCGATTTGAGCCACACAGTTTGTATGGCTCACATTGCATCTGCACCAAAATGGTACAGGACCCTTTTATTTTCTGCACCTGAATTGCATCAGAGACTGAAGTAGGTGGGGGGCAGAAGGGCACGGTTGTGACAATTGTAGTCTAAGGCCTTAACAGGGCCAGAAATTCTGCCCATGAACTCTGACATTAAAGCAGGAAATTTCTCTCTAGACAAGAAGGGTGAGGCAAATGTGACCGAAAGGTCAACTAAACTGACCTGAGGAAGGCAGAGAGTCAGAATAGGAGTAACCATTAGAGCAAAGGGTATCAGGGCCCGGATCCAATGTACTACAACCGCCTGTAGTGCTAAAGACTGAGCTGAGACCCTTTATCTTTCCACTTATGGTCCAACGCATGTTTGAATAAAAGGTTCCCAATGGGGTACTTACAATATCTGCAGCAGTGGTGTGAGGAGGAAGGATGCCACTGTAACCTAGGATTGGCAAGAGTAAAACATTATAGATGCACTCTCAGGATCAAGGACTAGGAGATGTTGCTCAGCTGGCATCCTGAATATGAGAGGAAAAGGCGGGGGGCATGTGCGCAGTAACCTCCCTCAAAACAAAATGGTGCGTGCGCACAATGCACTTCAGGCTGTGTAGGCACAACACAGCACCACAAAGAAGAAAGTGATTGGTGCAACAGTGCCAGCATTATGCACCCTCCCATTTGACAGTTAAAACAAGTGCAAACAGTGGGATACTTTGTATGGAGATAGACAATTTTTTTCATAATTTAATCTTTGAGCTGATTAATGTTCTTTCATTCCTCCATTTTTTTGCCTTTGTTGCTTTTGGTTTTGGCACCAGATTACTTTCACCGTTTGGGGTTGATTTACTAAAACTAGCGAGTGCAAATTCTGGTGCAGCTGTGCATGGTATCCAATCAACTTCTAACTTCAGCTTGTTCGATTAAACTTTGAAAAAAAAAACCAAAAACCTGGAAGCTGATTTTTTTTTTTTTTTTTTAAAGGGTATTTTATTAAACAAGGTATATGTACAGCACATACAACTGTATTGTAAAAGACAGAGTTTCAAGAGAAGAATAGTGTGAGAAAAGAAAAAAAATTTCCATACAAACAAAACATTGACAGCGTCTACATCTACATCCATAGAATAGCATCTGGGTCCGCAGGGTCTTACTCTCTTCCCTGCATTCCTACAGCTCCCATTAGCATCATATGCAAAGATAAATATAGGTTTTTGAAGCATTGTCTCCATTATACGTTTATCATCAATTTATGGAGAGTACCATCCCTCCCCGGCATTCAGTAAATCAAGAGTCCTCAGGCACAGTGTCATTAGATTCCATCCAGGTACCCCATATTTTGTGGAACTTACGGGGACAACCCCTTGCCTCGTAAGTCAGCTTATACAGGGGAAGTGTTTAAAAAGCAGTATCGTGCTACAGGTAAAAAGTATAACATGTGAATAAAAGCAGCAACCATGTTCCTCGTGATATTCCCTGGACCTCAATAATAGTACAAATAAACAGTCGCACTATACTAAAATGTGGATGAATAATCAATCATTACACCATCAAAAACATCTGAAAAAAGTCAAAGTATTGAAATATATCAATAAAGTAACTAATAACTCCCAAGGGACACTGTGAGACAAAAAAGGAGTGCTAGAAACGTATGAAATATAAGTGTAAAATATAAAAAAGTTCAAAAAGTGAAAAAATATCAGCAAAGTCCCAATAAAACATGGATGTAATTTTCTTTAGATGGACATCCAACCATCCGCCTTTAAACCTTCACCACCACCAAGGGGCACGCACACCGTGTGGAGTTATAAAGATGGATACTATTACCAAAACGGAATGACTCACTATTCCTAGTGAGTCGCACAGGCAGGCAGACGTAACCCGCTGCAGGGTATGGTGAAGGTTCACTCGCTCTCCTAGGGCAGCATCTCAAAGCAGAATCCTACTGGGTAAAACCTTGATAATGGTCCTCCCCAACGGCACATACCATAAGAAAGAAGTGCCAGATAGTGTAATTCCGTAAAACACAGGTTTATTGAAGACTAAAAATGGATACTCACAACGGTACACAGAAAATTCACAAAGCTACGCGCTGACATCACCATTCCTACACCCGAACGGACGGGCGAAGCTATATCGTTACATGCAGAGATGCCGGCTCTGTTTTGATCTTTATGAATTTTCTGTGTACCGTTGTTAGTATCCATTTTTATTCTTCAATAAACATGTGTTTTATGGAATTACACTATCTGGCACTTCTTTCTTATGGTATGTGCCGTTGGGGGAGGACAATTAGCAAGGTTTTACCCAGTGGGATTCTGCTTTGAGATGCTGCCCTAGGAGAGCGAGTGAACCTTCACCATACCCTGCAGCGGGTTACGTCTGCCTGCCTGTGCGACTCACTAGGAATAGTGAGTCATTCCATTTTGGTAAGAGTATCCATCTTTATAACTCCACACGGTGTGCATGCCCCTTGGTGGTGGTGAAGGTTTAAAGGCGGATGGTTGGATGTCCATGCAATGATTGATTATTCATCCACATTTTAGTATAGCGTGACTGTTTATTTGTACTATACAGGGGAAGCACATTATGTATCAGTCTAATCCAGTGGTTCTCAACTCCGGTCCTCAGGACCCACCAACAGGCCAGATTTTAAGTATTACCTTGGGGAGATACAGACTAGAATACTGCAATCACTGAGCAGCAAATGATATCACCTGTGATGTATTTCAGTTATCCTGCAAACCTGGCCTGTTAGTGGGTCCCGAGGACAGGAGTTGAGAACCACTGGTCTAATCCAACCATGTAGTGTGGGTGAGATCCAGGCTTCCAGTTCATAGTGATGTTTTTTTTAGCGTAAAAAAATGTGATACGCAAAAAGGTTTGCTTATGTTTGGGGATATTTTCCTCCTCCTCTATATGGCCCAACAGGCAACACAGAGGATTGCATATATTGGGAAGTTGCATGAGGGAACTGAGAAGTGCTGTGACCTCGGACCAGAACTGCCTAATCTGATGACAAGTCCACATCATGTGGAAGAAGGTACCGTCAGCCACATTGCATCTAGAGCACAGTGCAGAGGGGATCCTGTCTAGTTTATGAAGCAAGCTTGGCGTATAGTACGATCTATATAATAGTTTGGTTTGGATAACTTTATCTCTAGAGGAGATGACAGCAGGGGCCTGGACCGGTAGAATTTCCTTCCAAATGTCCTCTGACATCTCCGGGATGTCAGAGCGCCATTTGAGTTCTGTTTGAAAAAGTCGAGCCATGGTGGAGGAGAGTTTTATAATAGTTGGATATAAGTTTCTCATGGGATGGGTCAGTTATCAGTAACTCGAGTCTTGAGGGCTGCATATTTGTATTACGCAGACCAAATTGTGTTGTGGTTGTGCATCGAATCTGAAGGTAGCGGAAATATGCTGTTTGGCGCAAACCGTACTCTCTATAAAATTCAGCAAAGGATCGGAACAAATTCTCCACAAATAGGTGAGAAATTAGCCGAACCTCTTGTCTGAACCAGTATTTACCATCTTTCCTGTGAAAAAAACTCCTTCAGCTGGGGATTACCCCAGAGAAGAGTATTGGGGGAATACTGGGGTGGGTCACCAGGTGGTAGTAATTTTGAGATCTTAAATACTGGTATAATCATAGTAAGGATACCTGTTCCCTCCCGCCCCCTAGTGGATAGTCTATACAGTAAGTTCTGCAGTGATTCATATGACGATAGAATGGCGGCTTCGAACGCCGTAGCTGCGTTGTTAGCTTCTGGATGGAACCACCAGTGGGCGTGTGCCAACTGAGAGGCAATATAATAAGTCTGTAGGTTGGGGAGCGCTAGTCCCCCCTTCCTGTATAGGTAATTGTAATGTGTCTTTTGCTATACGTACCACTCTTCCTCCCCACAAAAAAGTAGTAAGAATAGATTCTATTTCCCAAAATTTCCGCTTGGGGATATAAATTGGAGAGTTACCTAGCAGGAAACGGGGCAGAAATATCATCTTGAAAATGTTGATTCTGTCCAGAAGTGTTAAAGGAAGGGTGGTCCAGGTTTTTAAAGTAGTCTTCAGCCTACGAATTAGGGGGTCCAGATTATTTTTAATATAATGGGATATCGGCTGCTGGACAACAAGTCCGAGATATCTAAACGTAGGGACAACCTGCAGGGGGCAGTCTGTGGGCAAGTCAATTGTGATCACCTGGTCCAACATAAATAAAATGGACTTCGACCAATTCACCCTGAATCCAGAGAAGCGTCCAAACTCCTCTATAAAGTTGAAGTAGGATAGGGGACTGCTGCTTGAGGGTCTGCCAGGTAGATAAGCAGATCATCTGCGTACAGAGATATGTTTTCCTCCAGTCCCCCTACAGTGAGGCCCCTGATGGCCGGGGCAGCCCTAAGCAGTGCCGCGAGAGGCTCTATCGCCACCGCGAATAGCAGCGGCGACAGGGGGCAGCCCTGCCTAGTACCCCTCCTGATTACAAAAGGGTCAGAAATAGTCTCATTAACCCTCAGTCTAGCTCGCGGGTTACTGTACAGCAGCCGCACCCATGCAATAAATCTCTCTCCAAATCCAAATTTTTCCAATACTTCCAACAAATAAGGCCATTCCACTGAATCAAAGGCCTTGTGCGTATCCAGGGCAACAACCGCTCTAGACCCCACAAGGTCATGTTCAGCCTGCATGTTCGTGAATAGCCTCCGCAAATTAATGGACGTAGACCGGCCCGGGATGAATCCCGTTTGGTCTGCTCCAACAATAGAGGTGATTACCGTGTTAAGTCTAAGGGCCAGGACTTTGGCTAGTATCTTTACATCTGAGTTGATCAAAGAAATTGGTCTAAATGATTCACAAAAGGTATGGTCCTTGTGTGGTTTAGGAATAAGCACTATTAGCGCTTCAGACATGCAACGCATAGTTAAACAGCCAGAGCAAATGTGGGATTAGCATGTCTTTGAATGTCATGTACCACTCAATAGGAAAGCCATCCAGGCCAGGCGTTTTGTTCCTGGCAAACGACTGGATGGCCTTCTCCACCTCCTCCTCTTTAAGAGGGGCTTTGAGAGTTGCTATTTGATACTCTGCTAACTTAGGTAAGATGATCTCGGCTAAGTAGTCATCTAGCTCTAGTATAGTATAGTGGGCTTTAGTCGTATATAGAGAGGTATAAAAGGCTACAAATGTGTTGACTATGTCTTTGTTTTGGTCCACCAACACTCCGTGCTCATTCTTAATTCTGGAGATGCAACATGGCTGAAAGTCAGGCCTAGATAAATAAGCTAACAAGCGGCTATTTTTATCACCAAATTCAAAAAAATCTGATTTTGATATAGTAATTTTTTCTGCGTACGCTCTAAAAGCACCATCTCTAACTCTTGTGCCTTGCTACGCCAGGCTACCTTATTTGCCCCAGTAGGGGAAGCGGAGTATATAGCCTCCGCCTCCCTAAGGGATTTTTCCGCTTCCGTCATCCTGGTCTGGGATGCCTTGCGGCCTGTCCGATGGCAGCGGCAAAAGAGCCTCGCATCGCGGCCTTAAAGGCATCCCACACCACATCCACGGAGGCACTTTGCTGGTTATTTACCCAAAATGAGGACATATCTTTATGTCCCCAGTCCGTAACCGCTGGATCAGCCAGCCCCAGGGGGCTCAGTCTCCATATCTTATAGGAGGGAGGGACGCCCAGAGCGAAGTCCACCAGCAAAGGTGAGTGGTCCGACACCGCCCTGGGCAAATACATCACTTATCATAGTAAGCATAGCATGAGACATCAGACCGAGATCTATCCGTGACAGTGTACCATATGTATCTGAGTAACAGGAATACTCATTCACATCTGCATGTCTCCACCTCCAGGCGTCCACCAAGTCATACTGTGTCAAGTAAGTCTGTAGGGGGGTGGGAGGCTCTGTGGATCACCCAGCCTATCTAAAGTATTATCTAATACTGTGTTGCAATCCCCAGCCAAGATCAGTGGGCCCTCTGCAACACCCAGCACCATCATCTCCTCAAAATGTTGCTTGGTAAACGGTGGTGTGAAATATATACTGGCGATGGTGTATGGTTTGCCCTGCAATTCTAGTCCCACTATTACGTAGTACCCCTTAGGATCCGTTTTAATATGTTTGACAGTAATCGGAGCAGGATAGAAGTGCCTCTAGCATATGTGGAATAGGTGGAGTGAAGGGTGTACGCTATCTTGGCTCTCTTTAGCGCCATCACCCTATACAGATTCGATGCCAACTAAAGGTCCTTACAGTCCCCCGAATTGAGGTCCCACTTTGCAAGAAATTACAAACTCATGAATCGGGCAGTATTAGGTGTATACTAGGAGGAGGTCCTCTGTGTGAACGTCCCGAGATCCCACTACCGCGATTTCTCTCGGTTCTATCGCATGTGGGAAGTGAGGTGGATAAGGTGTATACGATCTCCGTGAAGATAGGACGAGGCTAATGACAGTTTGTATAATTTT